>JAHDVE020006614.1:0-319834 GCA_022606495.2 Halesus radiatus
CATGGTTTCGCTCTATATGTAAAGACAATCTGACGTGGAGAGATCTGCAGCAATTGTTACTAGCGCGTTACGAACGTGAAGATGCACAAGTGCAGGCGTCGCGTAACTTGTACAATATGCGACAATCATCGGACGAGTCGGTAGCAGATTTTGTCGCGAATTTAAAAATAGCTAACTCTAAACTTGTTGACAATTTATCCGAAATGCAATTAGTAAAACTAGCCAAGCATAGTTTATTAAACAAATATGCAAGTGTACTTGCTTCAAGTGACACTTCCGACTTTGATAAATTAGTTGCTGTCTGTGAACAACTAGAAATGTTTACTGCAAAGCCAGCAATAAACAACACGCATAAGGGAAATACTAACACCGCTTATTTTCATAAGAGAATTAATAATCAATCTCCTTCTTCTTCTTTTCCTGGGAATAGAGCCGATTTGAAATGCAATTTTTGTAATATACCGGGGCATACGTGGAATTTTTGTAGGAAGAGAAAATTAGGCAACAATTCTCGTAACAATAGTTCAAACAACTAAAGTACGGTTTTCACCATCTTGCGTACGAAGATGGGGGGAAATCGGCTGAAGTTTCTGGCAATCTAAGGTGTTCAGGAGCGCAAACGATGGACGCATCTATGCCTCTGGAACACAATAGAAATGACACAAGGCCTCATGTTAATATTGTTATTTCGAATAGAATTTTTTCATGTCTTTTTGACAGCGGTGCTTCTGTAAGTTGTTTTGGTGGAAACACTTACAAATATTTTGTTAATTTAGGATTAAAAATAATTAGTTGTAAATCATTCGTCACAACTGCTGATGGTAAGCGTCAGGATATTATTGGCACAATAGAGGTACCAGTAACTTATAGGGAAACAACGGAAAAAATTATTTTCTTCATAATTCCTTCTCTATCAGCTCCGATTATTTTAGGGGTCGACTTTTGGAAACAATTCCAATTAGCTCCGCAATTGTTCCCAAGGGTGGACAGCAGTAATTTGAAGAATACGGTGGGTGAGATTCGAAAAGTTACTGCAGCCAATTTTCTTACTTCCGGAGATAATCGTAAGCTGCAAAAAATAATTAGACAATTTGAAAACATATCTTTTGAAAAATGCGGATTAGGACTTACGCACCTAGTACAACATCATATCGAGACCACGGGTCAACCGATAAAACAACGATACTATCCTTTGTCTCCAGCACGACAACGCCTATTAGAAGCTGAATTGAAAGATATGTTAGCTTTGGGAGTTGTGCGTCCATCACGTTCGGCTTGGTCTAGCCCGGTTCTGTTGGTAACAAAGAAAGACGGTTCCGCGAGATTCTGCCTAGACAGTCGTAAAATTAATGGCGTCATTCGGCGAGATTCATACCCACTACCTTATGTATCTCGGATTGTAGATAAGCTACGGGGTGCGCGTTTCATCTCTTCTATAGATCTCTCGAAAGCGTTCTGGCAAATTGCTCTAGATGAATCTTCAGCTCCTGTAACGGCATTTGTTGTTCCGGGGTATGGTCTTTATGAGTTTACGCGTATGCCCTTCGGCCTAAAAAATGCACCTAGTGAATTGCAACGTTTAATAGATAAACTGTTTGGCCCAGAATTTGATGATAACGTATTTGGATATGTAGATGATTTAATATTAATTTCGGAAAATTTTGAATCGCACTTAAAGCTTTTGCAGAAGGTTTTCTATCGTTTAAAAGAAGCCGGACTAACAATAAACTTAAAAAAGAGCGAATTTTGTAAAAAGGAGTTAAAGTATTTGGGATATATTGTAGATTCGGAAGGACTGAGAACAGATCCCATTAAAGTAGAATGCATTAAAAATTACCCGAGCCCGAAGAACTCAAAACAAATAAAGGCTTTCATAGGATTATGCGGTTATTATCGTCGTTTCATTAAAGATTTTTCCACGATAGCAGCTCCTCTGACTAAACTTACAGGATCAAGGAAAGGAGTAAGCAATTTTGTATGGTCCAAGGCAGCGGAAATTCGTTTAACCAATTAAAAGAGGCACTGACAACAGCGCCGGTTATTAACTGTCCTGACTTCAAATTACCATTTGTAATACATTGTGATGCTAGCGCAGTCGGGATAGGCGGTGTATTAACACAAAATTTTAATGGTGAAGAACACCCGGTAAGTTATTTTTCGCGTTGCTTAAACGTTCATGAACGTAAGTATGGTGTTACGGAGCGCGAGCTACTTGCGGTTCTAGACTCTGTCACTCATTTCAGACCGTATGTTGAAGGAACACACTTTACTGTAATTACGGACCACTCGAGCCTACAGTGGTTAGTTTCTCTAACAAACCCCACAGGTCGTTTAGCGCGTTGGTCAACTCGTCTTTCTCAATTTTCTTTCGACGTTGTTCATAGAAAAGGTAAACTAAATACGGTACCGGACGCACTGTCGCGCATGGAGGTAGCATTAGTGACATCAACGGATATACCTACCACGATTCATTTAACAAATGATAAATGGTACAACACATTATTTACAAACTGTAAAAATTCACCCCAACGTTTGGTCAATTTTCAAATTAGGGGTAATGATCTCTTTAGGCATAGCAAAACTCGTTTCGCTCTTTGTGAAGATACGGCGTGGAAGCTGGTTGTTCCTTTTGAAAAGCGAACCGAAATATTAAAACAAGAACACGAAGCGGATCTTTCTTGCCATCCGGGAGTATTTCGAACTTCCAAAAAGGTGCATTTACATTTTTATTGGCCAGGAATGTACCAGGATGTTAAGAATTTTGTTAATCGATGTAAGACATGCAAAGCACATAAAATCAATACATCTGCGCCAGCGGGCATCTCTTCAAATCCTAAGATTGTAACCAGACCCATGCAAATGCTTTCAATAGACTTAGTCGGTCCACTGCCACGTAGTTACTCTGGGTTTATGTATATATTGTCAATCGTAGATGTGTTCTCTAAATATACCTGGATTTTTCCACTTAGAAATGCTACCACAAAAAGTATTGTAAAAAATGTAGAACAGCACATTTTTCTTGTTCATGGCGTTCCACAAACATTTGTATGCGACAACGGTAAACAATTTATATCTAAAGACTTTAAACAGTTACTGTCTGATTATAATGTGCCTCCACCTTTTTACAACGCAATTTACACACCTCAAAACAATGTCGTCGAACGCTATAACCAAACAATAGGTACAGCACTGTCTATTTTGTCCGAGTCTGACCAGCGTAATTGGTCCAGATTTCTGCCACATATTCAGTCAGCCCTAAATAATTCGGTAAATTTTGCAACAGGTTATACGCCTTTCTTCTTGATGCACGGTCGTGAACAGGTCATTAATGGTAATTTTCACAAAAATTATGTCTCGACAGGCGTTTCGGACTCAAGTCTAGAAGAATCGAGAGAAAACTTTGCTAAGAAATTAGAGGACTTGGCTCTTATATATGAAAAAGTTTCAGAGGCTCTGTTACAGGCTTATAGAAAGAATGCAAAGCATTATAATTTACGTCGCAAATCGGTAAATTATGAGGTGGGAGATATTGTGTGGCGGAAAAATTTTGTCCAATCCAGTGGACCCAATTTCTTTTCGCATAAATTAGCTCCGAGGTTTGTACAAAATGTTGTTAAAACCAAAGTCTCTAACTTAGTTTATACCCTTGCGGATATGCAAGGCAAAGTAGTAGGTAATTTTCATGTTAAGGATATAGTTCGTTTAGATTAAGTATTAGGTTAATTTTCTTGTAAGAAGCCAGTGTGGTAGCATGTGGGACTACCAACCCTTCATGTCGCTTCACTTGTTTCTTTAAAGGTGTTATTGTGGTCACATGTACTGGAGTTTGGTACCCTCAATACAGGTGCTCAGAATAAACACAAATTCTAATTTATTGATGATATTTTTTGACACTTATCCTCATTAGACTAGAATAGAAACATATTATTTGTTTCTCTGATCTTTTAGATCAGTGGCGCCCTAACAAAATAAACAACAAAAAAAAAAACAGGGATTGATTTTTTTTTGTGGTTTTTATAATAATTTTGATTATTTTTTTACATAGGTACATACCAATAGTGTACCTCGAAAATTAAACTTAAGAATTTTCATGATATATACATATATATCGGATATTATTGTTGTCGCTACGGTATATCGGTTAATTACCTCTAATAATTCCGAATACTCTAAATGAAAATTAAATCGGTTACCGGTCTGATGGTGTGTTACCTGACAATATGTATATATTTATAGTAGGTATTCTTTGTATTTAATTTGTTTAGCCGTAGGTAAAATTATGCTTTTAGAGTGCACCGGAGTAAAAGTTAAATTAGAATTTTTGGAGATTACTACGACACACTCGAAAAGGATGGTTAATATATTCTGTCTGGGAGATTTTGAGCTACTTTCTTTCACACAGATAATAAAATAGTTTTAATTGTTAATTAGTAACTATAATGTTTAATGTATATTCTAAGTTTATAATTATGTATAAAGTAAGTTGGTATCTCTTTCCTTAAAGAATATAGTATAGACATTTAGAAAGTATGATTTTTTTTGTAATAATATTAGTATTAAGTATCAAGTGTAGTACTGCTAATGCATGCACACAACAAACAAATATTTACCAATTTGGAGTAAACATCTTCAGCCTCCTTGAACAGGAGAAGATGATTAGTAGATAGTTTAGATCTAGTAATACCACTGTTTATAATATGTTGATAAGTATTTTTTAAGTTGATTTGTCCAATAGGTTTAGTAAATATGTACTATTTTTACACTGCTAACACCAGCGTAAATTTATCAAGTATTTTTGTGTAACCAGTGTCGATTTTTGATTAAAAAAAAAATCGAGCACCAATTTGAAAAGATAGGAAGATGTAAAATTTCGAGAGAAATTGTACTTTGCAAGTTTATATATATAGATATTGACAAATGTACTTGTTGAAACCACACGAATAGATAGGTATTGTAACATGTAAACCCTCATCTTTATACTATTTAGCAATGGCTAAATGACAACCAAATAGTTCTATAACTATACGACGAGGAAAATTTTTGGAGGTGAATACGCAAACTATCCAATGGATATTGGTATACTGTGTCTAATTCTTTAGATACATATAAAAAAAAAAAAAAAAAAAAAAACCCTGTTGAAACTGCATGGTAATTGTAATTTTTTTGTTAAGAGGAAGAGAGGATTAGTTAAGTAGGGTATTATTAATAATAAAAATAATTTTTTGAAAATTTTGAAGTGGGAGCTTGAGTTCTCCAAACCTCACAAGTGTTAACCTAGAGA
Source organism: Halesus radiatus (assembly GCA_022606495.2). NCBI lineage: Eukaryota > Metazoa > Arthropoda > Insecta > Trichoptera > Limnephilidae > Halesus > Halesus radiatus. The sequence continues at coordinate 5,282 of JAHDVE020006614.1, forward strand.
AATTGACTCTCATAAAGTGAGGAAGTGTTTGGTTCATGTGACTTGTTTATTTTTATTTATTTTATAAGTTGCTTGAGGATTATAAGTATGAAGTGTTTCCTTGCTTTTCGGTTATGCTTAACCACCAATGTATCACAACTTGATTTTTTTGTGTATTGTCATACTAAGATATACCATTTTGTTTGTCAATTTTGACTTTGGTTTTATATTGGTTGTTACTTGTTTTCTTTGTTTTCAGTTTTTTCTGTAATTGAAAAGAGTAGAGAGGAAGGTTAGGTCAAATTTTACTTCACTTCGCGGCATAAAATTTTTACGGGGAAGCGGGGAATTGTAACGTAAATACTGACCCCGAGTCTATGATTGGGATAATTGTCTACGGAAGAGATTGGTGAGAGGATGTCTATGGGAGACGGAAGGGAGCAACTCAACATGGCGGGCGAGATAACCTGACTGGAGCGGTCGTGATCGACGTGTGTTTTTTGGGAGAGATTATGTATTTGATTTTCTATTTTGTTTGACGTCGGAGGGCGTCTACTGAATTTGCCCGAAGTGGGTGTGTTTTTGTTTTATTGATTGATCGATGGCCGGATTGTGAGGCGATGAAGCCAAACCGCGCGTGCCTGCTGCTTTGGTGAAAATCTCGGAAGAAGTGATGAGCGGACCAAAAAGGACATAAGGTAGCATCTGCATATTCCATTGTCTGGACCCCACGGAAGAGGCTGTGGCGGATGGCGCTTCAGAAGAGTCGTCCTAGACTTCTTTTTGGAGATTACTACGATCGGTGAGCATCTGGACCTGGAGAGGCCTTCCATGATGCTGAGGAGAGGAGTCGGACCATGAGAGCCATCAATTAGTGTTTGAACCTTTTCGTGTTGGGATCAATCCTTCTCTTTACTCTTTTCTTTGCTAAACCATGATAGACGTGGTTATAGAATCATTAAATTTATGTTCTTTCCTTTTACAAGGGTTTTATTTACTGTATCAATCAATACATCACACTTCCCTGTGCTTCACCATCATTCTCACCCACGAATCTTGAGATGAGAGAACATTAGCCGTCGTATCATTCTTACGCTACAATATAGAGAAGTTTAATCTAAGTGCGTTCAATCTATGTGTTCAAAGCTCAGTATTCGTTTAAGGTGTAGTGACATTTATTCAGAAGAAGTGTTTTAGTGGTGATTTAAATAGGAGTAGATCGTGTGTTTGTTTGATGTTACGCAGAAGGATGTTATATACTTTAATTACCATGTAATAAGGGTCCCTTTTGAAATATCGTTTCGTAGGCGTGCGGTATTATTAGTATGTTTTCTGTAAATCTTGTCGTGTGTTTATGTGTTGAGTGTTTTAGTGGAAACCTGTCTGGGGATGACCGTACTAATGGACATAACTCCTTTCTTTATTTATTTACGCCCATTACAGGCCTCTATGAGGACTTTTACAAATAATAATGAAAAGGTACATATGTATTATAATAGATAATATAAAAAGAAACAACATACTCGTAATTTGACGCTTTTATCCAGAGTTAAATAGTTTCAAATAAGCTAGCTCTACTCGATGAAAAAAACCGTACTAATGCATCCTTATACTGTAACATTGTAAGTATTTTTTTCCCAGATGTTGAGTCCATCGCATTGGGAAATAATATTGCGTCGCTGAAGTTGAATTGTCACAATAAAACCGTAGATAATGTCTTGTCCTACCACTTACATGAAAAGCAATAAAATATAGCAGTTCAGGGGTATAAAACATTGAATTAGCTATCTTAAACAAACGTGTTAAATCGAAAATAATTCTACGTTCAGATAATTATACTAAATTTAATGAATAAAATTATATATATCAGTGATAGTCAGAAATTTCAATTGTTTAAAGAGGGGTTTACAAGAATTCAGATAACCAGAATTTGTAATTCGTCTTATGCATCACTTTTGGATAATAAAAACATCTTTGGGGTTTACTGAGTTTCCCGTAATGATTCAAAGAATAATGATTTATTTTGTCGATACAAAGAACGAGATGAAGAATCGCATTACGGCACCCCTGAGATTTTATAACTAGAGTTTAGCTGAACTCCTTTAACTGTCGAAGTTCGAGTCTGAAATGTGCGATCCGACACGAAGCGTTCTTAGAAGTTTTCCAGTTTCAGATTCCAGGCTAGTGATGGACGTTGATAATCGAAATACCCGAATTCGAGAAAATTTTATAATCGAAATAAGTGTAGAATTAAACATTCACGGACTATGTATGTCTCGGTTCCTTCAAACAAATTAGATTGTTTTTAAATAGGAAAAATATATAATAAACACACTCGGAGTTTTGTTTGTTTTTAACTTAATTTCCATCGTTATAAAATACAAATTGCGCCATACTGTCGCCATGTACCGTATTGTAGAAAAAATGTACTATAATAAAGGAAATAATTGTGATAAAAATAATAATCATAACAATTATTTTATATGGCACAGTTTTCTGATAGTTCACCTCAAATGCGCTTTGCACTAAATAACCTTACCTACAATAAAAATGATTTTTTTGTAACAACTCAATAACATAATATTGTGTTTTGTAAAAAGTATAACTTTATTATGATGTTGATATTGTACACAATAATTCTGGTGTCAATTTTTTTTTTGGACAGAGGATGGAAACGATTTTTTTTATTTTTAAATCGAATTTATTTATTAATTGATAAACTAAAGTTCTTAAAAACTTAAGACAAGATTTGTGTACATATCGCAAATGGTAACAATTATTATTTTTATAAACAATAATTATTAGCCAGAAACACTCATCCAAATTGAAAAAAAAAAACCTTTCCGAGCAAAGATAAATGTAAGATAATAAGATAATAAGATATAATGATAAGCCGACGTAGCTCAATGGTAGAGCATCTGACCGGCAATCAGAAGGATGCGGGTTCGTGTCCCGTCGGCGACATTTACCTTTGCTCGGAAAGGTTTTTTTTTTTCAATTTGGATGAGTGTTTCTGGCTAATAATTATTGTTTATAAAAATAATAATTGTTACGAATTTATTTATTTCAGAATTAATGTTTTTTTTCTATTAACAAAATAAAATCGATCATTTCATTACGAAATGAAAATTCGATTATGGGCATCACTAGTTTCATTCCGTTAAATGTGCCGTGTCTTCGTTAGAGCGAGTAATCTCACCGTAAGTACCGCACCATCCGTATTTCACGAGATGAACTTCCGATACACGACGCCCTGTCCTATTATCGCTGTATGTTATGAACTAAACTTAAAGAAACTAAAAATAAAACTATATCTCTTAAACTCTTAAACATTAAAATTACATACTTGAAAAGCCACATGCGCGTAAAATATTATCAAGTAGGCACTTTAATGTTTACAAACTTGAAAAATAAACCATTTCTTCCCTTTAACTGGGTTGTAATATAAGGCTAACTAATTATGTACTAAGCAGAAATACACAAGGTTTATGCATTAATTGTTTGAAAGCCTCTATTAATAAAATTGACATAAAATCTTAATTTTATAGAGACTTTAGAATTAACGCCGAACAGATTAAAATTTAAGCTTTATAACTTTAGATGATGGCGAACTGAAGAGAATAACAATAAAAGTACGTGACACGTGGCCGTGGCCGGAAAATTCTCGGAAGAGATATTATACTGTGGAACACTAAAACTTTGAAACTGTGGAACGGTGGGGCTGTAAAATTGTAGTCATGTTTAAACTGTAGAATTGTTTAAACAAATAAACGCTTTAAAATGTTGAACTGGTTAAACTGTGGAGCTGTATAAACTGTGGAGCTGTATGAACTATGAAACTGTTTAAATTGTGGAACTATCTAAACTGTGGAACTGTCTAAACAGTGGAACTGTCTAAACTGTGGAACTGTCTCAACTGTGGAACTGTCTAAACTGTAGAAATGTCTAGACCGAGGAACTGTTTAAATTATGGAGCTGATTAAACAGTGGAACTGTTTATGTAGAACTAATTAAACTATGGTACTGATTAAACTGTGGAATTGTTTAAACTGTAGAACTGCATAGAAACTGCATAGGATCTGTATAGGAACTGAATAGGAACTGTATAAAAATTGTATTGAAACTGCATAGGATCTGTATAGGAACTGAATAGGAACTGTATAAAAATTGTATTGAAACTGCATAGGATCTGTATAGGAACTGTATAAAAATTGTATTGAAACTGCATAGGAACTGTACAGGAACTGAATGAAAATTGAATTGAAACTGTATAGGAACTGAATAGGAACTGTATAAAAATTGTATTGAAATTGCGTAGGAACTGAATAGGAACTGTATATAAACTATATAGAAACTGTATCGGATCTGTTTAAACTGTTGAACTGTATACGTTTAAACTGTAGAACTGCATAGAAACTGCATAGGATCTGTATAGGAACTGAATAGGAACTGTATAAAAATTGTATTGAAACTGCATAGGATCTGTATAGGAACTGAATAGGAACTGTATAAAAATTGTATTGAAACTGCATAGGATCTGTATAGGAACTGTATAAAAATTGTATTGAAACTGCATAGGATCTGTATAGGAACTGTATAAAAATTGTATTGAAACTGCATAGGAACTGTACAGGAACTGAATGAAAATTGAATTGAAACTGTATAGGAACTGAATAGGAACTGTATAAAAAATGTATTGAAATTGCGTAGGAACTGAATAGGAACTGTATATAAACTATATAGAAACTGTATCGGATCTGTTTAAACTGTTGAACTGTATACGTTTAAACTGTAGAACTGCATAGAAACTGCATAGGATCTGTATAGGAACTGAATAGGAACTGTATATAAACTATATAGAAACTGTATCGGATCTGTTTAAACTGTTGAACTGTATACGTTTAAACTGTAGAACTTCATAGAAACTGCATAGGATCTGTATAGGAACTGAATAGGAACTGTATAAAAATTGTATTGAAACTGCATAGGATCTGTATAGGAACTGAATAGGAACTGTATAAAAATTGTATTGAAACTGCATAGGATCTGTATAGGAACTGTATAAAAATTGTATTGAAACTGCATAGGATCTGTATAGGAACTGTATAAAAATTGTATTGAAACTGCATAGGAACTGTACAGGAACTGAATGAAAATTGAATTGAAACTGTATAGGAACTGAATAGGAACTGTATAAAAATTGTATTGAAATTGCGTAGGAACTGAATAGGAACTGTATATAAACTATATAGAAACTGTATCGGATCTGTTTAAACTGTTGAACTGTATACGTTTAAACTGTGGAACTGTGGAGGTATAGAAATGTATATGAATGTAAAGCACTGGAAAGTCATTATTTCCGGGCGCCATGGAGCCGCACGGAAGTGTTGGATTATATAAATGAATTTTCATGGTTCCGCTTTCTAATTAACGAAAGGTTTCGGATATCAGGCAGCTTTTCAATGAATCCAATCGTTAAAATTTATTTCCTCTGTTTTCCTTAAAGTTGGATAACATTAATTAACCAAATAAATAATTATTATTTCAAATATCTAGGCCAAGCGTGTCGTCCTTGAATACAACAAACGACAAAACAAATGTACCTATAGTATAATCTAACATCTTATATATTATAAATTTGCGTGTATGTATGTTTTACTAAAATGTCGGTAAAAATGAGAACTTAATTAACGCTTGGTTCGCCGCTCTACCGCCAGAATGCAGCAGGGCTGCTTTCACCACCGGCGGTAAAAAGGACAACTGGGAGGCACAAATTAACGCTGGGTCCGCCGAACTATACTCCAAACCAAACCACCCACAACCCCGAGCAACGCCGGGTACACAAGAGCTAGTCATCAAAAATGATAAAACGTTTTTTTATCCTACGAGTCGTATATTTATTATACATGTCAGATCAATTACTTCTCAAACTCTCCGCTTCACGATACAAGAAACCAACAAAAGGACGCAATTAAGAGACTGTTGCATTGTACTCAGCAATTCTGCCAACCCCCTCGCCCCTTCCCGCTCCATTTCTTGCCGCTGCCATCTTGGAAAGTAAAGTCCTTGTATAATATTGTATTACTTTTATGATCGTACCTGAGCATTCGAGGAAAACGTTCCGTCATTGTTGGCAGCGAAAATATTTTCCCAGAGAGAAAAAAACGGGTATTATATGTGCCGCATTCAATGTGTTCGAAGAATAACTAAATCATGTTATTCAAAAAAAGTACTGGATATTCTTAGACCTCATTTACGAACATAAATAATCATTGGGCTCCATAGCTCCAACCCAATTCGCTAATAGCAGGTTGAAGGATACGTATTTTGCAAAGTTAATACTAAATGAGCCACACAAAACAAGTGGGGTTTTGGATGAACGCGCCAGGGTTCCTAGATCAGCCCAAGTTTGGGAGGCTTGGACTTATGGATGGATTGATTTCGTTCGGGAAGCTCTTGACGCAGATGGTTGTTAACTTGTTAGATTAACTAACTAACTAACCATCACGCCGCTTCCTCGCAGGGGTAGGCAGAGAGGACGGACCGCCAAACAACTCGATCTTGTTAGATTAAAAACGCTAATTACGTATGTTACGAAATGCAATGGTCTAACAAGGCTTTAATATCTCTACAGTGAGTTATTGAAAGGCTGTTTTTCTGCTGAGAATTCAGCGATAAAGAAGAAAGAAGAAGGCGTTTGATCACTGTGTACCTTTGTACCTACGTGCCTTTCTACCGTTACTAAGAACTTGTTGATAAACCGATATTAATCAGTTTAACGGTTACAAGACATTTCTTGTCATCATTATGCTTGAAAATGGGTTACATGATAATGTTACGGAATTGGTGGTTTACATAATGGAAAGAGTGCATACCGATAAGTTTTTATTTATTTAAAAGTTGTAATAAACAGCACAGTACAATGTGGCGTAGGATATTTATCGTATAGCATATCGGTACAATCTTACGGGGGTTTTTAGTTTTCTTGATTTTCGGGGACCTTTAAGTTAATTTTGGACTGTTTTTTAATTGCATTTGAGAGTTCGTTAGTATCTTTTATTTTTCTAATATCTTCGGGTAGTTTAATGAAAAAAACTACTCCTTGATGTGTGTAACCGTGGTATGTATTGATTCCACATAGTGAGAAAAACGAATTTAAATCATGTTAATGTTTTTTAATTGCATTTGAGAGTTCGTTAGTATCTTTTATTTTTCTAATATCTTCGGGTAGTTTAATGAAAAAAACTACTCCTTGATGTGTGTAACCGTGGTATGTATTGATTCCACATAGTGAGAAAAACGAATTTAAATCATGTGCGATTTTCTAGATATAAGTTACGATATCACAGATACCGCCGCAGGCCTTTCTACAGATATCATTACGCTATTTCCTACATTAATGCTACGGATATCGGCAAACGTCTTGCTATGCGTATATCGCCAACCAGCTCGGGATTTTAGTTAAGATGGTACAGATAAAGTTGCGCACCTCGAGACCACTCTTATAAGGCTACAATCACTTCGGAACCTATGTTTATTTATTTTATTCAATTTGTACAAATATTTAATGTATTTCTCTTCAGATTCCACACCTAATTTACATTTATATGCACATCAATATTGTACCACATTTAACACATCCACGTGAACACCTCAACACAGGTTCTCATAGTGAGATTGTCACGACACAAATAACACTCCATTCACAGTATCACCTCTTCAAACCTACCTTACACTCCACATTATAAAATACCATACATAACACCTTTATTATTCTTTAAAAAAACGCATTATGTAAAATTGTACTATATAATATACACGTATAAATAAATAAATTTATAACATTAGAGATTTTTATCTAATTCATTATAATTATACCGTTTACGCAGTGTATATGCAATGCCAAAAACCCTGTAAATTCGTTAAAACGCATAAAAATAGATCAATCTTTTGATCCACGGTATTTAAAAAGTGCGTAACTCTCCCCACGAGTGAGTTCACATACAAGTTTGTGCGGCTCACTCGACTGTACAGGAGGTTATGATGACCTCCTCAAGAGTGAGATTCTGGTACAAAGAAATTTGTTTAAGCCAGAATCTCACCGTTAAATAAAAATTTATTTTAGTAGAGCAATACTTCTATGTGTCTCTAAGGAGTGGTAATTGGTCACACCCAATATATTAATAAATGGGTATAGCCAAGGGCTATCGTCCAAAACAAATATCTTTAAAAATTCTTGTGAAATCTTTCAATGTGCAAAATCTTAGTTATTTCGTGTGGGGCCTAAATCATATAATTCAACTACAATGCAATCAAGTTATGACAACATGGATATTGCCAAGCTCCTCGAGACATCAGTTACGATACTACGAATGACCTAAGGATTTCGATGAGGATGCAGTGGACATCGTCACACGCCTTGTCTACGTGCATTGGATTTTGTGCAGTTTCCACTCACCTTGGGGTAGACCAGGGGCCGCATGAGCGCCCCGAACACGGCGCAGTTGAGGATCAGGCCGGCCATGATGAGGTTGGCGCCCCGCCAGCCGTACATGTCCAGCAGAGCGGTAGCCAGCGGAGCGAAGGCGAACGTGCCCACGCCGGAGCCGCACACTGCGATGCCCGTGGCCAGCGAACGCTTGGTCTCGAAGTAGTAACCCACGGCTACAACGGCTGGCAAGTAGATCATTCCGAATCCAATACCTGGAGACAAACAAAATTGTCAAATAAATATTACCTCTTGAATAATTAAAAAAAGCATTCCAGGATAAATAATAAAATAAATAAAGCCCGTATTCAAAGCTAAAGTGAAAACAAACATAATGATGCTGAAATCCCACCCTCTCTGATTCCTTCCCTTGCCTTCCAATTATTTGACAGCGATAAAACATTTAATATTGCTTCATGACTAATCAGTAGGTTCCACGTAGCCAGTAGCAAGGATAATGATAATTGCAGTGGCGTGCATTGCCCTATGACAAAAGGTAAGCTGTGTGTAGTTTTTTAAGTTCGAGTATGAATGAGTATTGAATATTTCAAAATGGCCATCTTCCAGTAATTGTTAATGGAAAAAATACATTTATATCAGAAATTCGTCGTGTTTTTTATCATCTTGTCGCCCTTGAGGTAATTTTCCCACAAAAACGGCGCTATAGAAGTAATCCAATTATTATTATTATCTTTTAATTGCTTTTTATGGTTCGTTTCTTTTAGGGTAGGCACAGCTTTTCAGCCTTTATGTACCGCACACCACTGTATTAGTGGTAACTAAATCACTGTCCTGAGAAAGGCGATTAAGTGCCGTCCACACGTGGAATGTATTTGTAGTAAAACTCGATTGTGTGCGTGTCCAAACAGTATGACAATAGCCCCCACCTAACTACAAGGATGTGCGCGCAGCATGGAGAGGGCTACTTAACCTAACAAATTAGAACAGTTATAACAGTTATAATCGAATCAACTAAATTGGTACTTAACAGAAACTTACTACGCACTTAACGAACTGTCCACACGCGGACGATGACTTAAAATTAACTAAACGATTTAGTTGCCATTCGCTGCCCTTGCTACTGGCTACCTGTAACCTAACCATAAGAAAAAAGTCGACATGAAATTCATCAAGATATCATAATATCATTTGTTAAAATATGAATACCTCGTCCAAATATTATTAAAAATCATTTAAAAGTCAACATTAGGAAATTCAAGAAAAAGTAAACACGGCAGCCGAAATATGTCAAAATATGAAGTCCCCATTTAAATTTTAACAAAAAAATAAGTCACTAGCTCGGAATAAACCCAATTTTACAGCGAATTCCCAATCTCCGTGGGAATAATTATCTTAAATTCTCTTGGAGTGAGCACGAACATTCTGGAAACAATTCACCGTAAAAACCAATCCAGTGAAAGAGTTGAATGAAAAGCAAATACTTGAATTAGAAAGGTTGCAAGCGAACGAAAGATTGAAATAACGTGAAAATTTGATATGCGTTGATACTAAATATACTTTAACCTAGGGCAACTCGAAGAAATACTTTATTTGTACAAATTAAACACAAAAACAAATGCATTTATATAATTTTACTGTCCTATAAGGGAAAAGAACTTCCTAGTTGAACTATGATATAATTATATATATAATTCAGAAATTGTAATGCGTAATACCTACTTTCTGCAAATAAATTAAATTATTAATACTTCTGTAACATAGCTACCGTTGAGTTGAATTATTGTGAATAGGTACATTAAAACTTTATGTAAAGCTCTGCCAATAAACTTTCAGAAACATCTGTAGATACATAGCACATTACTCCACAGTTTGGAGAAAATTGACTTGAAATTCTTATAAAAGGACATTTGGAATTCTGCGAGGGGCATCATTAAAGCAGAGTGTCTTATCTTGACAGCCTCCTCACGGTGCTGCCCTCCTGGCTCCACCGCCCTACCTCCCGCCGCCCTACAGCTTGCCGCCCTACCAACCTGCCGCCCTTCCTACCGAGTGTATTAAGCCAAGGGTGAAGGGAAGGTTTCGAGGATCGATAGGGATAAGGAAGTCAGATAAAGGGTATTTTTGGGTGACCTTTGAGCGATCCCCGAGTATCATGTGTGACTGATATTGACTGCATGGTTAAAATGTAAGCTCGATTCGTTCTCTTACAGCACTTATAGATATAGCATTACGTAGCAACCTCAAAAAGATGGGCAAATAGGTTGGTCATGAATTGACACACAACTTTCACAATAATTCAAAATATTCAAAACAAATGAAAAACTTTTAAACTGAAGGGGAAGTTAAGCAAGTTTAATTTTATCGAAAACAACTTCAAAATATCTGCAGTATTTTACATAATGTAATGTACATATGTAATTTTAAACCGACAAAAAATGTTCGAAAGGGGAATGATAACTGGATATATATACTGGGAGCCGTCAGGGTACTTTACCCAAAACTTCCTCTAATTTCATGTTACCTTAATTAACTGCATTATTTTATTTTATTATGTTAACATTATACATCATTGATACTTTGCCGTATATTTTGTCATTTCTCATAATATGTCACAACTATCAAATTAGGCATTTATAGTAGGTAATGCGCGTTAAAACATGGATACTTAAGGGGTAACTTGATTTTTTGGTGTTATTTCTGCATGCATTGCTTATACTAGATACTTGTAACTGTATAAGTTAGACTTTGCGGTTAATGTAGTAATTTCAGATTCTCTGTATTGTAACTTGGCACTTGTTTTATTATTTGGACCATGCTTTGCATCTTAATGTTAAATAACAATAATAGGAATGCAAATATGTTACTACTATTATTTATATATTTATATATATATATATATTTGCATAATGTTACCTACTATTCCATGTAAAAGCCAATGGGGAGTTAATAAATCAAATAAATAAATAAAAATAATTCCCGAATAAATAGACTAGTCTCAGTATTTTTTTTATGGCAACATGGAATACAAAATCTGATTAAAAGTTTTATTGCATATATTTTCGAGTAAATTTCTTAAAAAAATCACAAATTGGCTCCCCCATAGCTCACCAAAGGAAGCCTCCTTTCTCGGAAAGAAAGATATCTCCTCCATTATATTACCTGCCACAAAAAAACTAAAACGTTTTCAGTAATACATAAGATTATCTCGGGAAGTGAGAGCGTAAAATAAAAAAAATACTTTGTTTTATAAAAATGGGGCAAGCATCTTATTTTTTTTTCATTTTTAGACACAAAATTTCTTGAAAAATAATTCATAACTATAAAGTTTACAATGAAACGTAAAATCCAAACGCACTATGTTTAATTATTGTACGACAGATTATTCATCCGTTTACAGTGCAAGATTTCTTGGTGTAACATTCCTAATATTTGAGAAAATACAATAAAGATTATGTTAATAGTAATTAAATTTAAGTATCCTTTTTTTTTACTCCTTTTAAGTTGCATTACAAATATTTTACAAAATATTTAATTATAGGGTATTTTTGGTTGTATACCTTATCAGAAAATAGGAGTTCTTGTGTCTGATAAGGGAGCCACGATTATTAATTTGGTAGGTACATAATATTTAATTTGCTTCTATTTATAAAACGTTTTGTATGAAATAGTTACGTGTAAAAGTTTTTTTTAAAGAAGAGTTTAATTTATTTGTTCTGATTGGTCATATACAGCGCATTTCAATGGGGAGGTTATTGTAATTTTTTATGACTTGATAAATATAATGGTTTTGGAAAAGTGTTGTTTTAAAAATTTTTGTGATAAATTAATCGTGGAGTGGTATTACCTCTTAAATCGTCCGAGAATATACAGATAAGTGTATTATATACGTTGAAATAATTCACCATCATTCATGTACATCATGTAACAAGACAATGAGACCTTCAGTCATAACTCATAACGCTTTATGTGCGATAAACCACCTAATGAGGTATCATAAATTAGACATCATTATTTTGTGATATGTGTTCATAATCTATGTTTTCATCTCGCTCTACGTCCTCCGCGTGTACCTAATTCCTCTTTGGAAATAATCGCCGTTACCAGGGCGACAGACAGCTCAAGCGGCGCTCGCTACATATTTCCGCACACGCTCGGTTAGGGTTACTAAAAAGACCAAATTAAACAACACGACTTTTTTTATATGAGAAGAAAAAATAAATTCCCAAATACCAGAATAGTGCATTTTAACTATTTTTTTCTTTGTTCATTGTCTTCATAATTCAAGAAAAAAATTACCATAAGACAGTATTTTAATCTTATTTTTGTGATGATTTAAAATGAGCCATTTTTTATATGCCGCCATAACGACATGTTCACTTGTGCTCGTGAATATAGCGTTGCTGACGTCACGCCGACCAACTTAGGTGACTGACGTCTTACCAACAAGTAACGTTATGTACGTCATAATGACGTTGTAGCCAGTTCGAACCGTTTCGGAATGTGCAGATTTAGATCGTTTTTAATATCAATAATTATGAATGAAAATATTTAAAACACGCATTTTTAGTGCGATTATATGAAATCAAAATTATTCACTTTAAATCTTCCACACATTTTAACGTTATCCATAGGTTGTGAAAGTAGGCTATTATGATATCGAACTTCTTCTACTATTCATGGAAAAAACTCAAGAAAGGGTGCTTGAACAATCGACATGTGCTCGGGATGCGACTTTCACATAAAATACTGGTGGAAACTACTGAGTAAAAACTACTATTTGGGCATCTCAGAAACTAGGGAAAGCAGCTGTAGAGACTGTGCTACGAAAAACTGAGCCTGTAATGGATCGAGGCCGCAGAAGTACCACAGAACAGAGAGGCCTAGAGCCGTCTTATTGAAGCGATGGTTCCCCACCCTGACTAGGAAAAAGGGGAAAACCTGAAACGAAACTACAATATTGAGCATTCTACTTCAGTCGTTCCCTAATTGCTAATAATTCTGAATGCATTATCGAATAAATAAATACCCTAAGCTAACATTATGAAGGAACCAAATTGCACGCCGAGGGATTCCTCGTAATTTAATGGTGTAATATTTATTTCTGATGTAATTACATTTATGTTGTAATAATTTGGTTGAAATTATATTATATTGTAACAATTTTTTAATAATATTAATGCTGTATTATTATTTATGTTCTATTGTTTTTTATGTAATATATATGTCGTAGCATTTATGTTTTAATATCTATGTTGTGCCATGTAGGGACTGTCGAGAACGTTTAGGAGCATTCAAAAGCAGCATCACCGATAGAATGACCCGTCTCGTCCTTAAAACGGTTCGGGAAAATAGTAGGTGTCATCAACTGTCCTTATAATATTGGAAATATCTTTTCCTTCTCCAAATCTGCAATACTGACCACATCTCAAAATACAGCACACGATTACAATGACCGCCCATCAAAACACGACATAATTAGTTATTTATTAAAACAGAGAACAAAATGTGTGCGAAGAACTTGCCATCGGTAAATTATATTGTGTACAAGTATGAAGCGTTAAAAATAAATTAAACTAAAATCATTCGAATGAATCGGAATCAAAATAATATCTATAAAGAAACTCTGGCAACCCTACTTGTATAATTATAGTTATTATAATTATTATATTCGTGATAAGAAGACCCGTAATGATGTGATAATGCATAACTCAGCAATGACTAATTGCTATGGACAATTCGCGTCAGGGGCGAAATGGTTGCAGATGACTGTACAATGACACATTACAAGAACATTATCATCATTGTACTCACTGTAACAGTTCCTGCTACTGTGGTGAAAAAATGTTTTCTGTTGCTATGGAAAATACCATGAGCACGGGAAGAATCTCAGCGCCGCTATGATAGAGGCGTTATCGCCAATGAAACTGAGCAATCGCTAGTTAAAATGTATGTCGTTCAATTGCACAATCTCGGTGCCACCAATGCGTCTGAGCGTATTTTGCATAATGCATTGCATATTTACAAACGTGTGATAAACAAATTTATAATATTGTTGAACAAGAGTATTTAATTTATGTTATTTATCTAAACGAATTATCAAACTATTGACATCTTATAGGAAAAACGTCAACCCTAACTAATAAAATATGGTGCAATGGCTGAGGGTAAATCATCACGTAACTAACTTAATTTGAGGTTATATCTAATTAATGTATGTATTCAGCACACGGGTATTTTGATTCTGATAATAATTAGATGAAGTATTTTATTGTATACCTCCGACTTATTTTTGTCCAACTAGGATTTTGTATTAGCTTCACGTCTAGGAATCCAAAAAGCTGCTCTTTTTTTTGTTCATTGTAAATAAAATAAAAAGGTAAACTGCCAGAACGGTTTGTCAGCAGGTTAACCGATTTGCTGTAAGATCTTAATTTAAATAAAACATTATTTTTTTTTTAAAACAAATGATTTTCGGCTGCAATAACATCAATAATGTCGATTTTTTTTCCATTTTAGCACTCTAAAAAGTCAAGATCCAGTCCATGAAGTTTAAAAACTCTTACCAGGCGGTGTCATGCTCCGATTAATATTACAAAAACCAAATCCCAAATTGTTTACTGCGACAAACTTCAGTAATGCTAAAAGATGGCGCGACAAACAATGGGATGGAACTCCTCTTTGTTTAGAGTTAAAGCGTGACCGAGATACTGTTATGTACCACCCCCGACTGATCAAGTTAGTGATATTGTCGTGGGAGTCTATCGTAGTTAATGTGGTGTGTCGACTGTCGAGTGATGTCACTGTACACACAATGGGCTGATGGGTAAAATGAATGCACTCTAATCAGAAATATTTTTTTTTATATCCAATAGTAACAAATTGAATTAATCGATCATTATAAAGCAGAAAATCAACGGCCAGCCCTTGAGTCATGAAATTCACACTTCTTTTCAGCCATCAGTATTATTTCCATCGTGTGGTAATAAACTTTGAAGCCATGAAATGCCTTTTTTAAATTTTATTCGAGAAAACATACTGTCGTAAACACATTTTGACAAATAGAAGGATTATTTGGTTTATGGTATTAACCAGCAAAGTTTCCGCTAAAAATATTAATAATCAAAATAAGGCATGACTTAAATGACGTTTCTAAAAACTTTGACACAAAACCGGGGGAAAAACTGAAAAATTTTAAGTGAAAAAGTTATGAAAAAAAACTATATCTCTGTTAATGTCTAAAAAACTGAAACAAAATTATTTCTTCTTATCATTTTCTTCTTCTATTATATAAAGAATAATGTTCCGGGCATGCGGTGTGCATCGCGTGTGTTTGTTTTGTATACAAATCGACAGTTTTATACCAAGCTTGATGAAATTTTGCAAATTTGACCTTCGAAACAAGAAGAAAGTCAATATCTACATGAGATTTCTAAAACCACCATCATCCCTCTTTCCTAGAGTTTCAAAATGAGAGAAAAATTACTGGGTAGGGTTAATACATCATCAAAATTTTATTCCAAACCATACATGCCTCCGGGTAATGCCGGGTATTTCGGCTAATCGGTTTAAAAAAAAAAAGCAATGTTATAAAATTTAATTGTGTTCACTATGGTAAAACGAAAAATTGCACTTTTATTCAGTATTCAAACAAAGCCGACGGAATGTAGGAAAATTATGTTTATTTTAATTGATTGCTTTCTGAGAAAACCAATGCCTTTTTGCTTCCCCGTTTCAGTGCAAATGTTTACTGCAAATAACATAGCCACAGCTAGGAACGCAGTTGGTACGATAGTGCGAGGTCACATTAAGCTCCCGAGGGATTACTTGAGTGTCGCACTCAACGTAGTTCAATGGGCATACACCCTTAACTAGGTTGCGTAACGGGGTTAGTTAATAACGGTGTATCTTAAGTTATATACACCTATTAAATGTTTTTTTTAAACGGTTATTTTAAAATGGTATTCAACGGTTCATTGCTAAAAAATAAATAAAAAACATTCCAATTTCAAAACAGTGAATCTCAAATCTCTAACGCAAAAGGGGTTGGAACTTTACCTAAAATTTATCTAGGCCGAATTACGTAGCTTTAATTAAAAAAAAAAATTAAAAAAACACTGGTGATGTGAAAAAGAAAGTTAGTTTAAATTTCACATACGTTTTTTGAGTAACATAGTTTTTTTTTACAAGTTTTAATATGGTTGGACGATATAAACTTATCGATATATAAAGGACCTTGTTGAGATAAAATCCCAAATTGTTTTTTTCTTCTTAAATTACAAGAATATATATATTGTCAGTGAGGTAGATCTTGGATAAAAAAACTAGTTTTTTAATACCCTCAAAAAATAATTTGTTGGTTTGTTTTTTTAACGGCGAGAAGAAATTTTCAAAAAAAAAATAAAAGAGTGTAGTTTTATTTTTTCATAACACTAATACTATTTTTTTTTTTTTTAAACTTTGGTTAAGTTTGTTTTTTTTTAACGTACCAAGAAATGATTCCAATTATTTCTTTCCACTTTTGAAAATAATATTTTGTAAATCATATGCAGGACGGTAAGAAGGCCATATTTCTGATTTTATTTTGATAAATGCTAAACCAACGTAAATTTAAAAAATACGAAATACAAAAAAAAACAGGAAATGTTACGAAATTTGAGAAGGAAGTGACGAAATACGTAAAGCGCAATTTTTAATGTCGTAATTTGTAATTCTTAATTGTATATTGTGACTTAAATAGTATTTTTTTATTTGTCCGTAAGAGATATTATGTTTATATTAGAATACATGTAACCAATGTACATAACAATGTTCTATTTTTAAATAAATAAATAAAAATATGTATTTTTTATTATTTTTATTGTACTGTGTAATTTCGAATTAATTAATAATCCCTTCCCGACGTCCCTCTCCCCCCTTAAAAAACTATTTAATTTTTAACTCTAAAATTCAAGTTGGCCTTGTTGGTACAGTTGGTACTCAGCGACTTAACTTCCAGTTAACTCGTATACAGACTGCCACGAGGGTAATGAGCTCCTTCGCCACTTTACTCTCGGAAGATGGATGTTTGTAAACCCAAGAACTCGGTACTTACTGTGCTTACTCCCTCACTTAGGGGGTTGGGAGCGGTAAAGGGTGGACGCGAGAGTCGATGGTGGTTTATTTAGCTACTGACAAAGGACATGGAACACATTTACATCTTTCTTACAACTTTCGGATGTGTTCAAAGACCGATTTGACAAGACAGCTTTTACAGGTTTCATTGCGCCAGACTCAAAACGAAATTATATTGTTGCCTAATCCAAAATGAAGAAAGAAAATTAGCATTTAACTTCGAAAAATGACACCCCTATTCGAATTTTAAAAATAATTAATAATATAAAACAATAACTTTATTTTTTTTTTTTTTTTTATTAATACTGACCGGTTTCGCTTAATACAAGCTTCATCAGGGGTACAAAATTAAACTAACGTTTAAGGCTGATGATGCTTGTGTTAAGCGAAACCGGTCGGTCTTAATAAAAAATAAATAAATTTCGTGGTTATAAACAAAGTGATTGTTTTAATTCATTAATATGTCAAACTACAAAGTGACTGCTTTCTATAAAAAAGTTACCAATTAAAAATTATTCATTTTTTCTATTTATATGAATACCGCACAAGAGTCCCAACTGCTCCCAACCGTCTGGAGCCAGTGAGACTATGGCATCCCCGATTGGGAAATGTTGTGAGGCTGAAGGTATTGGGGAGGGGAAGGAGAAGGAGAAGGGGAAGAGGAAGGTAGGGAAATACCTGGATATTTATATCTATTCACCAAACATGATTTAAAGCCATTTTAAGCAACGTTTCAATTCTGAATGGCGGTCTTTCACCAGGGCGATACTGAGAGTATCTTCCACCCTGCAACGTGCCACAAATATGACATATATTATTTTAATTGAATTAATTGTGAAATAACACAAATTAATTAAATAAAATTTACTTTCGCACGCCGGGATTTGAACCCGCGACCTTCGGATTCGTAGTACAGAGCCTTACCCCTCGACCCTGGAGGCCGTCATATCATCATCATCAGCACATATTCACCAATCACGTATGGGCCCGCTTAATAGTAACAAATCAGTCGGTTACTAATGGATTGTAGATGCATGGATAGATAGTAGATACAGTCAAACGGATAAGTACGTAGATAAATACATACTTGTAAAATTTGTCCGTAATGGATTTTCATCATCAGTTGCTGGTTTATATCATATTACGATCGCGTTACTAGCAATGTCAGTGGCGGCCTAATTAGTGCTGTATCCATAGCACATAAGATTATAGAAGTGATACTTTATACCAACCCCTCTGTCAAAATTGAATGTTACAGTTGCCTTTACCTAGCGTGAAAATAGTGCCTTACTTCTTAGGCGGCTCTGTGGCGTTCCGGTAAGGAATCGACATTACACATGCGTGATACCGACAGCGCGTGGCGCCATATATTTCTATAGGCGCTAGCTCACGACTCGGGGAGGAAGCGGGAGCCGCGCGACGTGCTTCTAGTATACCGCAAGCGGGACAACAATTCAGTAGTTTCTTGGTAAACACGCGTTGTTTCGATCGTTTACGCGCCACTCGGCTATGGGTTCGAACACAGAGCGAGATACGAATATTCGGTAGATTATAAAAAGAAAATTTTATAATTTTCGTTTTATTTGAGTTCTACTATTATCAGATATGTAATCACTTTATTTTTTTGTGTATTGTTGGCATAGAATTATATTTTATCGATTGTCGTATTTAAGCTGATATATTACAATTGTAAATATATCATAATGCAGGTAGGAACCCAATTACTGAAAATCCTCTTGTTAACCTTGATATTACAACTAAGATGGGAAAATTCTAGAACTAACTTATTATCGACCAGTTTTCGCCAACCTTTTATTATATAAATAATACAAAATCATCTTTACAATAAAAACAACCTTAACTCATATTAAAAATGATTTTTGAAACCAGATTGATAAATAAAGTAATATTATGAATAAATTCAAAAGTACCATATAAGTCAAGTTTTGGAAAATCATGTTATAACAATACTGAAAAATATAATCTAAGTAAAATCATGGTATATATGATATATCACCCCTGATACCCGAAATTGTATATGAACCATAGTTTAAGAATTAATTGTACCAGTCTGATGCTGAAACCGGTCGCGGTCACAAATAAAAGTGGAATGGAGTTAAAAAGGATCTTTTATTTAATCAATGTAAATTTAACATTATTTTTATTATAGAATAATTGAGCTTGTAGTATAATATTATAACTGCGTCATAACTGTCACAATCGTCGCCAGTTAAAATACAAAAATGCAATGTCTAATGTAATAACACAATGTATGCGCATGCAATCAATATCTTCGAATCAACGTGATGCGCGTAGTTTTAAAACATTTCCTGCATTTTTGCTGCACCCGGTTTATGTCGATTCCTTACCGAACAGAGAGCGGCCTTAGTCCGCCACTGTACAACCAAAGGATAACAGTAAGAAGAAAAGGTATATAAATTGATGTCAACTACCGTATCACTTTTATTGACACATGAAGAAAAATAATGGTGTTAGGAATGTGTATCATTACATCAAGTAGGATAAAGTACACAACTAATTTTTTTTTAAAGATAAATAATGTCAATATTGACTAAGCCTTAATCAATTTTATCAAAACCTAATAGCATAGGAAAAATAAATGTGATAGAATTATCCACACTTTAAAATGGTTAACATGTTCATATCGTAAGTGTCTATTGCTCCATATCAATTTTCATATTGCTTCATATCAAATTAAAAGTTTAAGTCAGTTTAAAATCGCCACGAAACAATCAATAAAGCTCGTGCAATAACCAGTGAACTCACCTAAGTCTAGCCTTATGTACTTTTGTTTTTTAAGTATCCTTATTGTTATAAAAATAAAAATAAACATTTTTTATTAAAGTAGCTGATGTGTATGAATTATTCGCTAGGGATTATTTTGTTTTTTTTTTTTAAATAAAATTACGAAGTTGTTAATTCTTGCTTGTCGTTTGGGTGCCATTATTGATTTGACAGAGAAAGTAATGCCTCGTGATTACTATCACTATCTTTAAACAAAGAAATCTTCTATACTATTGGATGAAGCTATCACTTTGTGGTTATCCATTATAGTCAAATGAATTTTGATTTCATTTCATTTGATTATAAAGAAATATTCATTTGAAAATTTTATTTCATTCTAAACATTTATTTTTTTCTAAATGTATCTAAATAATAAAAATCTTAAGTAGGTACCTATTTGTTTTTTCCATTATGAAAATTGTCTACCCAAACAAATATTCTTCATTTGAATATGTAATCTGTGGCTAACCAGAGTGGTATATCTATGGGCTAGCCTCAATAAAACATGGCGGGTTTAATGTTTTTCATACCAATTTTTAAAGCGTTATAGTAACAGTTTTACATATTGGATTTCAGTCAAACTACTCTTTAAACCTTCCCGGCACTAATTAGAACATACTGTGCTATTTTTAGCGAAACCGGTAACGTAATTTTCGATAAAATTGAGGACAGATAGACATACATTAATTTTTATACATAGAGATTTAAAAAAAATGGTTTTCGTGAGATTGCCGAAAGCATAATGCTGTTTCGTAAATTACAGTGTAGCTAGTTAGTTCGTAAAAAAGTAATACGATAACGACGTACCCTCCAAGAATTCGAAAACATTCGATTACGACGATATAAAAGAATTACGTATTTCAAAACATCCCCAAATAACACACCTTCAAACTAAAACTTCTAAAAAGTATTCACCTTCCTTTGTTTTAACAACAACAAAAAATAGAAGTAGTTTGAAGTTTTTACGTTTGTTTTTTTTTTAATTTAACCTAAACAAACCTCCTAGTAAAATTCTAATATTGGCCTAAAGATCTACGTCATCATTTTTTTCAATGATTGAAAGAATTATACGATCTGACTTTTTACAGTAGACAAAAGGTGAGAACGCTGCGAACGTTTAAACGGTTTTATATGGCGATACCAAGATGGCTCATAGGAAGATATGTAAGACACAAAAAGTCCAAGTGCATTTTTTTAAATTTTAACTAAACGGTGCCCAGAAATTGGTGATGCGAAAAAATATGATTCTACATCATATTTTAAGACAATTTTATGTTGAAACTTTATTCATTGTTTAACTCTTCGCAAGGAAGATAATTACATGTAAAGGAGATTTTCTGTATTTTTGAAATTTATTTACCGTAATAACCATGTATTAGATAGATAAATGCAAAAAAAAATCAAATTCACACATCAATTTTTTTTTTTTTACCTAAAATTACGAAGTTTTTTTTTCCTTTTGGCGTTACTGTTTGTTTATCAATAATAAACTGAATACTCTAATGTAAAGGATAACCTCAATTCTGAATTTACATGGTTACAATTGTTTCAAAATTTTCATAAATCGTACGAAATTAATAATATTTGTTATAGATTCCACCAGTTACACCGGTTATTTCAACAGTCCGATTGTAAACAAATTCTGAGTAAGAGACGAGCTTTCTCGCTCGAAATGTTTTGGTAAGCAAAATGTACGACCTTGGCTGAAATAGAAAGGTGGAGAAGGAAATTATAGTCGCGAAGGAAATAAATGCCTAACAACTAGAGAGAAAGGAGAGTATCAGCGGAAGAAAGAGCTTGGGAGGTCGTTAACAAAGCGGAGCATAAACGTCCATAATACCATCAATTCAAAATCAGTAAGTGCTTCGTTAAAGCGCCATAACCCGGTATTGATGCTTCTCTAAGCGAACTATAAACAAGAATGCTAAAATAACGTTACGGTGGCCACACACTCACTTATATCTTAAATAGAAATTAAATAGAAGTACGTAAGATTATCCCCTGTTTGTACAAGTGTAATAGAGGATATTTAAAAATACTTTTTTTTTTTTATCAAAATTTCATACACGCGTCTCTAAGAGTAATCTCACTGATAACCTTTAGCGGAGATTTCGTGTGAACGGTACGTTTAAATGCAATTTAAAAAATATATATTATAAATAAAAGCCTAATGCTACTACTACACGATCGCCCAACCTTCCAACTCTGAACGTTTGGTCGGTCGTGTAGTTCGTGCGTGTTGGGGCAACGTTGGCTCGAGTTCAGCGAATTGGCTCGTGAACGCTCCGGTGGCGAACTAGTTGACCCAACCTTCAAACTAGTTCGCCCAACTCGCACGAACCGGCCCTCTATACATCGGCCAATCTGTATGCGCTCGGCAAACAATCGCGATGAACGTGCCGTATATGAAGAATAAAATGAAAAAGACTCATAGGCTATAGTTAGCATCGACCATCTTCATTTCCGACAACTTTTTTTTATTTCATTTTGCATCATCTATACACTTCTACGCAATAATTGTAGGCACTGATAAATTACAGTGCAGACGCAGCTTCACTTCAACATCTCACATGATAATGAAAGTTTAGAGTTCGGTATTGGAACGTTGACCGATCACGTAATGGCTCGATTTATAGCCACTGCACGATCGTTCAAAGTTCCAACTCCGAACCGAGTTCGGAGTTGGAACGTTGGACGATTGTGTGGTAGCAGTATAATTTGATGTCTAATGATTTATTCGTAGACAAATTTGAACTCACAACAGAATATTGGGGTTGGGATACCAATTGCTTATGAATAACGAATTAAATCTAGTCATGTTCTTTTTATTACAGAACCTAAATAATATAGGTTAATATAATAATACTTCTATAATTTAAAAATACTGTAAAAATATAAGTCAAGTATTGATTTCTTTTGCAAAACGATTAAATAAGTATAATGATATTTTTTAGCCTTTACGATTTGAACCTATGGGGAATTTATTAAAATATAACTATAAAAACTTTGGTACATCAACAGTATTCATCGCTTTCTTTGTTAGTAAATACAAAAGTCGATTGATGCAATATTTAATAGGAGAAACGTCAATATACTTTAGGATCTTTTGACATCTTAGGATGAACTAAATCAAAAAAATTCAAATCGGCAACAGGGGATTAATTGATGACGTCAATATTCTCTGGACCCCAAGACCAATCATTCTCCCTTGTATATCAAAGGATCCATAGCTTCAGAGTGTTATTATTTGTAAGGCCAAATTTACCTAAATCCGGGAGGCGTGGGCGCCACCACACCCCCAGAGAAATCTCGCTCCGTTTTTCTGTAAACAATGGATTACCAAGCGACGAAAATGGGCGAGAATAATAACAATTTAATTTAATTGTCGACCAAACGCGAAGGCTGTTGTGAACTCGCGGTAATTATGAGGCTCACGAGGCTTACAATATTTTTATAGGCCCGTTATCAACTTCACAATTTTCATCCCTTATTTCGATAAAGCAACCGTAAGCTTACCGTTCTACTGCTTTTATGACTTTGTTATATTTAAAATCCGGTGACCTCCTTGACAGAACGGTAACATCCTTGGCTCTGGACCCAAAGGTCGCAAGGTTTTTAAAACGAGTATTGATCAAAATAAAAGTTGTTTAATAGGTCTGTTAAAGAACTGAATATTAATATGTATTATTGGTCTTCGTTAAGCCTGTTACACACAGTTAATATAATATCATAATATATATATGTGAGGGAAGTACGCCCGCCATACAATTGTGACAGATATATGATAGTACCCGTGTGTGACGACTGTATGGGATTGTATGGTGAGCGATATGCCACGCCCATATATTATATTAGCTGTGTGTAACAGGCATTACAGAGTGGAAGATACTTTATTAAAAATCCAAACTCTACTTGAAATGGCATTAAACGTTAACATCAATGTTTAAAAACAATATTTTCCCGGCATTTCATTCAACCTTAGAACATTTCCCAATCGGGGATACCTTATCATCCGGTGTTAACGTTTTTTTAAACCTTAAGAGTTTCTTAACTTGTTTTCTTCAGCTTTGTATGGGACAATCAAGAGTATATTTAATAGTTTTTCAATCAGACTAGTTCTTAACATACGTACAGATTATTGAAATAGCTCTTCATTTTAACATCTATTTATATCGGTGGAGATAAAGTATAATTTCATCTAAAGCTTAGTCTGAGGTTTTTGTATGAAATTTTTAGATTAGTTTTTTGTTGTTTTTTTTTATTCTGATTAAACCCAAACTAAGAACATAAAAACCTATTTTATATGTAATTAATGTACTGTTACATTTAAAATGAGTTATTTAGTTGTTAGTTTGGGTTTAAAGAAAAACAAAATAAAATTGGCCAAAAACGAGTATAAATTGTAAAACATTACCGCATATTTTTAGTCAAAATTGCTGAAGGTTGTTGACGAATAAAGAAAAACGCACCAAAGTGTTCCTATGAAAGCGATGTATTTTTTAAACGATGAAAATCAAAACAACCTAATTACGTACTACCTACCCGCATAGCCTTCAATTCAGCCACCCCTCTAACTGTCCAATTACGATCATTCCATAACTTGTCTAGATCCCTGCGACATGATTAATTAAATTTCTATGAAATACTTGCGGGGGTCGTTTGGCGCCTGAGAAATAATTTAATATGCAGATATTTAATGATTTTTCAGAAAACGTTTAACCGCATATAATATACACATTTATATTTACACACATTTAGTTTTCGGTCGCAATTTAATGTTACAACATATATAATAATAATAACAATATTATAATATTTATTTATTTGAAACACGCATTGTTTAACAACAAATTGTAAAAAAGCTTTGACTGCCCAACTAGGAACAAATCCCGTTTTAGTACAGTCAAATTGACAATTTTAGTTCATATTAAGTTCCATTATACAAAAATATAAGATGTGAAGAATAGTATAGAAAAAAAACAATTGTGTATACCAAATAATTTGATTATAGTATAATAATTAAGTACTTATGAAGAAATAAGAAGAACAAATATTATAGAGTAAACAATTTTGTATATGTGTTTGATAGGCACTGGTTGGTGATATGAGGAGAAAAAAAACGTTTATAATTGAGTACTAAAAAAAAGATAATATTATAAGATTGAGTTACGTATCACTCAGCTTTATGAGCCAATTAAGGATTCATCTAGATATGAAACAAAGACCACAAAATGATCATTATGACTTCATAATCAAGGAATGCATTAATTCACGTAAATTAAAAACATTAAAAAATTTTAATTTAAAATTTTTATTCATTTAAAGAAAATAAGTCACTCTGTATAACTAAAGCTAGGAATAAACGGACTGCTTCAAGCAGTCAATATTGACAAGATTCAAGCTTTGACGATATAGCGATTTGCATATCTCGTAGAAAAAACATTACAAAACGACAAAACAGTTCGGTTATTTCGAATCCAGACTGCTTGTAGCAGTCCGTGTATTCCAAGCCTAAGGCTGCTCACTGACGGTCCGGTGAGGAACGAACATTTCACTCGCTACTGCAGACACTGCACAGAAAAGTCAAGTTTGCTAAAGTAAGGTAACGGTTTGCAACGCAGTCCATTGTGGGACCTTTCTGCGCAGTGTCTCCAGTAGCTAGTGAAAAGTTCGTTCCTCACCGGAACGTCAGAGAGCACCCTAAGATATATAGTCGGGCAATGTCGAGAATGCGTTGTTATCTAAGTACAAGTTATTCAAAAAAAAATCACCTGTGGAGCAATTTGTATTGATCTCCAACGATTTTTTGATTTATTTTCTAGGTTGCCAAACTGGGCAGTAATTTGCCGCGCTGCTGGTTCTAGTACCTTATAATTTGTGGTAAATAACAGAAGCATTAAAAACGCATTACTTATTTTCCAAGGTTTTTTTCGTTTACCAAAAATTTTATTAATATAGAAACTAAATAAAACATCGAGACGGGGACGAATTGCTTTCAAACCTACATTTATTTGGGTGACCTTTAACTGCTATTGATATTTTGTCGAAACAACGTTATTTTACGGACATACCATATTTTATTTTTGACATGCTCAAGGTGAACATCAGAAAATAATCATAATGTTAACATCAACACTCCTCCCTTTTACGAAATAAGGTACTGTACTGTGGTATAAAGTTCGATTCTGAACCGAACGATTCGATTAACTTCAGCATCAAGTATAATGACTCCGCTAAGAGTCACTACTGGTCAATTTCTCTCGAACTATGCCATTTGGGGATCGTTGTTCGATTCTGAACCGATTCATTTAAACATGTGGCCTAACCACAGTTTAAAAATGACTTTGAACGCCAAAACAGCTGTCACAATAATATAAATTAAATTACTGGCAGAACTAAATCACAACATAAAAAAAAAATCTTTAAACTTCATTGTTTGATGGAGTTTAAGAATTAAATACACTAAAGGTGTATTAATATAATGACACCCTATAAGATATCCAACTTCTTGGGTTTATTAGATCTATGATATTTGAGGATTGAGTAATGTTGTTAGATTCTGAACCGATTGAATCGATTTATTTTAACATCAAGTTAATTTATTTGTTTTAGAATTTACAGAAAATATGTGTCCTTATTGGGGTAACCCGTTCTAAGGACATATTATACAGGGTTTTTCATAATTATGGACTCAATTTCGCACGTTTTCCTCTGAAAACAAACGCGGTCGTTCGGGGCTTTTTCCTTTACAGAGACATCCAGTTTGCTCAAATTGGTGATGCCAATGGCAAATTCTCTTTCTAGTTGGAGGTTCAATATTATGATGGAGGCGAAAAGTACGATACACTACTGCTACCAGCTCAGTTTTACAGAGCTTACAAACACAGAAAACCTTGTGCTGCATAGTAGCCATTTTACTCACAAGTGATGCGCGAGCACTCTATGAGTAATCTAGCAGTGGGATTCGAAACCCCCGGACCTCCTCTTTTAATTGCTTGTAGATCATTGCCATATAACGTATAATTCATGAAATATGGTTGTACGATATTGAGTCCATCATTTTGAATAATTCTGTACATTGATATAGGTATGTAAATTGACATAATGATGCAGCAAAAGAGTGGTAATGTTTCTATTTTGAATGCCCATCAAATTAGTAGTTAATAATATTGCTTATCATTAATTAGGAACAATACCAAAGTTAGATTCAAGTAGAGTTTTACGAAGATTCGTTAGAAATAATGAATCGTTCAAACTCGAAAGCCACTAAACTGCCGCAATATATTCTAAGTTGTAAATCAATCTAACACTTAGCTGAAATAACTTGGGTCATGTAAATCTGATTATCTCAACGTACAGAGTGTCCACAAATTTAATTAGAAAACAAAAAAAGAGTAAATTTGGAAAACGATTGATATTCGCTTTGTAGTGTCATTATTAACAAATGAATTAAATAATATGCTTTGTATTCACCACTTTATTAATATACAGATATCTACATGTTTCGAAAGCGATGCTTTCTGATGCTGTTGAAGAAAGCATCGCTTTCGAAACATTTAGATATCTGTGTATTAATAAAGTGGTGAATACAAAGTATATTATTTAATTCATTTACAGACTTTAAATGTAATTATTATAAATTAATGAAATTTAACTGAGGAATTAATAATAATTCTTAAATTTGAAGTACAATGCGATGAAGATGGCGGAAAATAAATTTGTTCAGTAGTTAGAGGGTTGTCTCGATAAGACAGATGTCTTTGGTCCGATTCCCAGATGCGACTCCTGCCTTTTTGTGTCTCTTCTTTTTTTTGTTTTAAATTTATTGAGATTTGTTAATATTATCTTCAATGTTCAAATATATTTATTAATTCAAATAATATAGTGGAGCATATATCAATTATTCACATTCAAAGTTCAATTAAATCATTAAAAGTGTGCTAAAAAATTTAAGTTAGGGTAGCCTTCAAATAACACGATTCCCGAACTAGTGAACAAGTTAAAACGAACAGATTTAATGTCATTATAAGACAAAATGCAGACCACCACGTATATCTGAGAATCCATCCACCTCAATCACTCTCTATATGCCATGCAGTATATAATATATATCATGTCACATATATCACCATGATTTTTACCCGATATCAATATGTGTCACCTTGTACCAATCTACCACTCAAGTGTCACAAGCCTACCTGGATCATTTTGGATGTCCAAATTAAGAAGACCGAGATTTATTTCACAAACTTACAGAATGATTGATCTAAGAACTTTTGTATAAATAAATTATTAACTAAAAAAAAAAACTTTTATGTTGAAAACTTACTATGATTAGTAAGAACATCATGAAGTGAAGATTATCACATAAATAAGATGTGATACACAAAAAAAGACATAAGCAAACATTTGCAGCAATAAAACCCAGCTAAGGGTGACTCGTCATAACATAATATTGGAGAGATTGATATTCAAATGTGACTGAAAAACAACTGAGCTGTGAGGAAATGTCTTTGATATGACAGCACTAAGCCGAACCGACTTAAATGGACTTCCTCATCTCTGCTCCTACTTTCTACACTTCATTCGGAAGTACACTTTACTGAATTTCCCCACGGGAAAGCACACAAGGAGGAAGGGAACAATGAAACTAACTGAATAGTAACGGGTAGAATTCTGTAGGGGCTCTGTCCTTTTACTCACGAACATTCCTGAAATGTCTGGCTTTCTTAACAGTAAACGGAGGAAGCCATGCTTTATTTTGCAAATATTCCATAATAAATTGAAAGAAAACAATTAAATTGGAGAGTTATTTGAAGTGTTGACTTCCAGAAAGAAAAATATCAGAAAATGAGAGCAACGATTTATACATGTCATGTAATAATTAGGTGTTGAATACTGAAAAGCTATAGACAAATCGTATCAAATCATTTTTTCATCCATGTAGGAACGAATCGATCTAGATTATTATTATTTTCGATTAAAACTTCCAAAGATAAAAGCTCGAAATGAAAACGAAGCTGATTGATCCAGAAATTCATAGCGGAGCGTTCTGTGAAAGAAAAAACTAAAGGATTTTACAACTTTTTTTAAAAATAGCTAAAGTGTTCAGTTCTCGGATTATTAGTAAGGCATATGAAATCCAACTCGGTAAATAAAAGTTTCCCACTGACGCAAGAAACTGTTATAAAAAAGTTTTTTTTTTAAAGAGATTCTTCAAGAACGAGATTGGTAGAGAATTACAATGCTCTTATGAAAGACTAACAAAGTAAATGAGATTTAAAGTCTTGATTAAAGCCTGCCTTAACCGTTTAGCATGATGAGAAGGCTACGCTTAAACTGGCAACTGGCTATTTATTATCCGTAAACCCCCTGCAGTCGGATCCAAATGAAATTACAGCTGTCGTGCGGCACGAAACGCCTTTCCCGTAACCGTTCCGGCGAGTAGCAGCTGCGATTGTTCCTGTGGAGCCGTTCCACTGTCGCCATTCCTGTCGCGTGCTGCCGGGAGGAAAACATATAGAAATTGAAGAAGAAATAACTGGAGGACAAGCAGCCGTAATTTCAGCCTCCAGAGAATACCAGCGGATCAGCTCGTGATTATCACCAGCCTCACTGCTCAGGAGCGCTTGGAAAGAAACCATTTGATGATCTAAAATGTATTACTACCAAAAACCTTCAAATATGGTATCAGAGTCTCCCGCGGAGAAAAAAGCAAATAATTGCCGTTGTTAGCGAGTGCAGTTATTAAATGTCGTTATATGCAACGATTTTCTTTTTAAGTATACGTAAATAATTGTAAAGTTACTCAAAATATAATGTGCCATCTCATGCACTCTCCTCCACATTTATTTAATCAAGGACTTCCCGGAAAGACAAATCATTCCTGGGGTTTAACCACTTTACTGTACCCTGTTACCTGTACACGGTACTAGGAACACACGCGGCAACATGAATAAGTGATACGTTAGTGGCCCTCTGCTCCCTTCGGCGTCGCGACGCCAATTAGTGGCGCCGTCTAAACACCCTTAACCGTCGAACTTAAACGAGGCGTCGAAGTAAATTGCAACTATCGCATTTCATTTATGAGGCATTTCATTGAAAACGTTAATAATGTATTTTAAAACAAATTCGTGAAAGTACACAAACACAGTAACTCTCAGAGTTCAATTAATCTAGTTATTTTAATTTTCCAATATTAAAACGCCCAGAAGGCTTGTACATAATGATTCATCTTTTTGAAAAATTACAACACTTTTAACATGACAAATAATCAAAAATTAAATAAAATAAACAAGAGTTAACAAAATATAGAATATATCAGAAAATATAAATAGTAAAATTAGGTATTCTGCCAATATTTAGCAAATTAACATTTATATTAATGAAAATAAAAATAAATTATAAAATAGTATTTAACAATAATTTATATGCTAGGTATAAATTGATGGCGCCAATTTTACAATTTAGTCAAATATTTCCATATCGTTTAAATATTTGTTATGAAGACTATGTAAACGTTGTATTGGGGGATGTAAACCATAGTTAATGAGATACACATATGTAAAATATTAATGTTTGTCAATTATTTATACGACATATATACATATGTTTTTCTACATACCATAGAAAACAGAAAAAAAACTTACTTTGCTTTTTATTTAAAATTATTTATTAGACTGTAGCGAACTCTTGCAACTAATCAACTTCAAAGTACCTCATCGACATATTCGGCAAAATATATTATTCTGCAACAATAATTCCGGGACTAACTATTAATACATGCACCCATTTCTCGCTTACATAATACACTTGGAAACAAATTCACCTCTAGTATGGACATATTCCATATAAGTTTACCCATGTTTAAAAGATACCTGAATAATATTTTTACGTAGCAACGATTATAAGAGCATCGCATAGGAGCTATTGTATTTTTTTTATTATTATTAACCTTTTATCTATCTACAATACAAAAACTTCTTCCTCTTTTTTTATTTCCCTGGATCATGCACTATATTATATATTATACAATTTTATATTACGTATTATATACATTTTTACGTCACCTGAAATATAAAAACACGTTTTTTTCACATGTCACGCACTCATACCATATATATTTTTTTCCTGTTAACTAACAACTGTCAAATGACAAGTTAATTTATTTTTTAATATGCATTTTTAAATGTTTTGCAAAAGTCGAAAAAAAAAATGTGACCTTACTGTGGTACCCCGTTATAATGTCACATTGTGCATGGTTTTGTGTATGAATTATAAATTAGGTCATTTTTTTATATATTATATACTATGCACTTGGATATTATGTATCATGTACATCGGATTATTACTATTTTAATTTCAATGTATTTTATTTTTTTGTATTATCTGCAACATAAAAACTTTTCCCCTTTTAAATTCTCCGTGTAGTGCACTTATACATATTTACCGTAGTATGTTACACTTATATACCTACTATGTGTCTTATTCATTTTTTTGTTATGTTGAATTGTACACAAAACCATATAAAATTTTAAAATATGTAAAATACTATCATTAATAATAAATAAAGTGGTTAATGCGAATTAATTCTTGCTTTATTCAATGTAATAATGTTGGCAAACTCCACAACAGAGAATTAAGAGCCAATACTGTGTGCCGGAGGTCGCGGGTTTACGACCCGGAGAATAGAAAAATTAGGATTAAAACCCTTAAATTCGTTTTTCAGAATCTGAAAGCAAAACATTTTCTTTGTTGATACCCTATACTCCTTTCCTTACATCTCATATACTCCCAATGGCTCCCGGCACTGGGACCATTGTACGGTATCACGTTAAAAATATAAAATATAAGATATTTCTAGAGAAAGCGTTTATGAAAAATTCCACAGAGACTAAAGTGAGTAATGGCGTGTTAATACTCCGGAATGAAATTCATATTAAAATGTTCGCAGGCACTTAAGCCTTCAGACTGCTCATAATAATATTACATAATAAAATTTTACGCATCAACGCAACCCCATGACTAATCGTGGTCTGAAACCGCCGAGAAAACATCCTAGAAATATGCCATTAGGGTAGGTACAACAACGATGAAATATTATACGATCAACTCAATAATGTACATTAGTACTAGTAAAATAAACTATAAAACGAGTAGAAGTAATGGTAAGGCTTAAGGCGTATAATAATAATTTTCTTGAAATTCCACCCCAAGAACTTTGCCCAAAGTCATTAACTAATCGACCATCACCGTTTTTTCGCAGGGGTAGGTAGAGAGAATTAGCCTCCACACGGATCTGTCTTGACACCGTACGCTGCACGGTCAATGAGGCGAGACTCTTTCAAGAATCAATAGGATGACGAAAAATATGTCGATGTCGGAGGAGATTTTGTTCAGGAGCAGTATATCCCTCCCCACCGGGAGAACCATTGGCAGGCTGGTCCCATAGACAGGAAGATAGAATAAGCCATGATGACGCTGTCTTAGATAGTCATCAGGAACATGAGACTTATGCGCTCCAAAATAGCTGAATTCCAAATCCAGCTTCGCAAACGTAT
Source organism: Halesus radiatus (assembly GCA_022606495.2). Classification (NCBI taxonomy): domain Eukaryota; kingdom Metazoa; phylum Arthropoda; class Insecta; order Trichoptera; family Limnephilidae; genus Halesus; species Halesus radiatus. The sequence continues at coordinate 38,186 of JAHDVE020006614.1, forward strand.
AAAAAAATGGGTAGCGGCATACCCCTCTCTTCTGAGCTGCAGGGAGTGAAATCCGAGTATGCCCAGAAGAAAGTTAGTTGGATAGAGATACGAATAGTGGTCCTTTTCCCTCATGCCCAGAAATCTAAAAACTTTTTCAGAACTCTATCAAACATGAGGAATCACCCCACCTCACGAATATTCCAAATAACCGACCCACTATCGAGTGCAATAAGAAGTACAGCGTTCTTTTATTATATCAGTAAAAAATAAATATTATATTCTTAGAGAACGGGTATCCAGAAAGACCCTGACGGTTCGGATAACAATTACTAACATTTGAATTACTTGATCTTGTCGTGTTTTCCTCGGGCGTCCCCAACTTATTTTATCCACTTACGTATCATATAGCTAATATTACAATAATACGAGCAAACACTTCAACAGGTATAAATTTAACGTTTAGATCAAATGCTACAGTAAAACAATAAGAAGATAATAATATCTCAATTTGTACAATTGCATGAAGAGAAAATATAATTTTTTATTTAGATGACGAAAGGTGAGTAGACTTGTGGATAAAAATATAAACTTTATTTTAAAACGGATTATGATATACGCAGGTATATAAATATGAAATTGATAACAATATGTGCCAACGTAATACTATGTGATTATAACTATTCATATATATAATGAATTACCAGAACAAGAACTGACTACTACTCTAAAGAAACTCATAGAAGTTACTGGAAAGACCCTACCCTAACCTCGAAGTTGAAATATAGAAGTCGCTGAAACCCCTTTATCCAAAACCTGGTCCGCCTCAGCACAGGATCTCCTAGTGAGGTGGACTATGAAAAAAATTCTATAATATACATGTATTTTTAATATTGATACCTCACCTTAAAATATCAAAATTATATAAAAACTAATAAAAAAATAAGATAATAAATAGACAAAAATAAGATAAATGTGGCAGATATTTAATTTTTTTATTTATTTTTTATTAAAATCAAATTTAATAATGTTATTATTAAGTTCCACGAGTATTTTTTGCAAAACTTAATAATAGCATTATTAAATTTGATTTACATTAAATTTAAAAACAAATTAAATGGAGATATACGAATTAAACACAAAAAAAACAATTAATAGATTTTTCAGTATTCAGTAAATGTTATAATACCATAGAAACATTGTTGGAAAGAAGTATATTAAAAAGAAATAAATAAAAAATGAAAATGTCTGGTTTCTCTCTTATCAACACAAGTTTCTGTACAATATATCTCACGATTTACGTGTTCAGCTTAAAAACAAATCGAATGCAATAGGTTGTTTATTTATAGGTAAATCGATTAACATTCAGTGCGCCATTTAAATTGATAAACAATACCAAAACAAACAATGCAACCTCCAAACTGCAGATTCAAATTCAATGTTAATATTTTAACAATGATTACTCAATCTTTTATAGGCCAATAAAGCAGTGGATCGATTTGAGCCAATCCAAGGATTCTGCCTCCGATAAATTCACCGCACGATCGTTTAAAGCGAGAAATGCCAAGAAAATGTCTTTACAAAGGTCAAAAAGTAGAATTTTAATTTGCCACCATACATAAATTAGTATATACCTACTGTTCATTATTCAAGGTAACTTTTCAGTATGGAACAAGTGTGGCGGCCTTGACCTGAATTGTGAGATAATCCAAACTTTGTACCCGAGTATTGAACTGGGCGATGCGGTGTTTACATTCATACAACAAAGCAACTGAGGGATTAATTCAGATTCTTTTTTGAGATTATTTTCCGTTTGTTTTGACAACATTTTAAAAATAAACAACAATAAACGGAAACTTTCCTTTGAATTTCGCTCGGCTTCTTTAGTAACAAAATGCTAGTTAGCTAATTTCTTGTTTACAATAAAAAACACATAAATTTGTTGTAGACCACTTTTATTTTATTAAAACTCTACCGGTTTCGGAAGCACGCTTCCTTCATCAGAAGAATATTAAAACTAACTTATGATATAGAATATTGACAAGACATAAATTTTAGGTGTTGGAGTGGGGGGTAAGCAAATGGGTAGGGGTAATTGTAGGATTTCCGGGAAGAACAGAGCGATTTATTGGAAAAATATTAAGAATGGGACTAAAAGATAAGTTAATTTGGTTATTTAAAATACTAGCATTATTATTAAGGGATTTTCTAATTTCGAGTGCTTCTAAGTTATCCAATTTTTTGCTTTTGTTGTTACGGTGAAGAATTGTAACCCCTGTGTCCTTGTTAAAAGTGTGATCTTTGGAAGTTAGATGATTGGCAAATTCTGAGAAGTTATTATTATTTAAGCATCTTTCTAGTTGTTTTACCTATGTAGAACGATGGATTTTTTATTGTAAATTATGGCGAGCCACAATCTAATGCTTTTTACAAATATGTAATTTCTTGTATGTTTTGTCACAAAACATTGGCGGTGTATCTTGTGATAATAAAGTACGGGTTTAGTCGCGGTTGATGGTTTCTAATTCAGTACTGAAAGGGAATACCTGTCTCGGGGATGCAAAGCGATCGAAATAATTTATTAATTTAAATCAACTATTGATAAAACCTTAGGGAGCAGATAAAACTAATCATTTCCGACGTTTCTGGTAAAAATGTCAGAAAGCAATAAAATTGCGTTTTAAAATAATAAATTATCGTTACATATTCTACATGAACAGATTTGTGCAATATACACATTTATGTAAGACATATTTCTTCATGGTGTGAGATGTTGCTTGCGCTTGGGAAAAGAGTGCTCGTTAATATTTAAAAAAAAAACTGTGTGGTGAATACAAATATTAAGAAAAAACGCTTCATTTGAGAAAAGATAAAATATACAAAACAATAATATATATTTTTTTAAATTACGAAAATATTTAAGTAATAAAATGTTTTACAGAAAATTGTAAAATTATGATCATCAGTAAAAGGTGGTAAAAGATTTCAAATGTATATAGTTATATGCCATAGGTACACGAGTTTTAACTTATAAAGACCAGACAAAAAGAGTATTTTTTTATGTTTCATCGCAGTATAGTATAAATTTCAACATAATGGATTTAAATATTAATATAAGAAATATATGATCACATTTCCACTGCTTTCTTTTTAATTTTTTTTTTATTCAAATGCAATATTTCAAGTTGAAATAATTTTATTGTATAATATTAATTAGATACAATGGGAACTTGTACCCGCTAAGCCACTCCAAGTAACTTGTCAGCAGGAGTTTAGGTCAACAATATTATATAATACTATTATAAATAACAATAATCATAGAAATTTAGCGCAATTACATAATACCGATTTAAATAATTTTATAAAAATATCGTAATATCAGCAAGTTGAGAAATAAAAAAACAGTAACACAGTTTTGTTAGAGTGAGGATAGACTTAATATCATAGTAGCCCTTCAATCATTTTAAAGATACCCGCAGTTATCAGGGAGATAAACAATCAAAGAGACCATCATATTTGTTCAATAGATGGTGATAGTTATAGCTGTTTCGCCCTCAAACCGCGGAAAAGCCTCTGGTAGCTGATTTATTTATAAATAGCCAGAAATGTCAAGAATGTCAAGAATTTTCTTGTTTCCAATGCCTTAAATTTTCCATTCGCTTTCATTGCAGCGCATTTCCACGGACCATAAATTAAAAAAATAATAATATTAATAAATCTGACAAATTCCACCAAGTAATAAGAAAGAAGCTCGGCCAAACCGCGGGGCACAAAGAAGAAACGCTAATATAAATCTGCAACGGGCCATGGCTCGAATGCGGTATGCGTCGACTTGCCAAAACTCCAGTACCCGCATAAAGCTACCGACGTTGTTTGCGTGCTCCTGTGAAACTAATAACCGTCAACAGTCCCTCGCGAGGGAATTAATTAGAGTAACGGTGGCCGGATAGAGCCGTGGCACGTGAGCCGGGATGGATCCTTTCAAACTAAACTTGTTCCGTACCACAGAACAAATAACGCGTAGAGATAACCTAAGACGTAAGGGGAAGAAACCAAAATATATAGGGCGGGACGCGATCACGGCGTGCGTCCGATTTAAGTAAAATGGCGACTAAGTAAAAAGTTTCGGCTTGTTTACAAAAACAGAATATTCTGTTAAAGTATTTACTTTGACCCTTTTTGTGAATGTTATGTAATTTACATTCCTCAGTCTAAATCACACGAAACAAACGTGGACAGCTGCAAACTTAAGCTGGGTGTCATGTTGACTCCATTGCCTCCAGCCGTCGAAATTACGTTTGGAGCAAGTCTATGAATTCTGAGATCAGTGCTCCGTACTAAAGCAAGAGATTAGGAAACGTCTGAGACGTATTGTATGTGAGAGTCTCGAAAGTAATCGGTTACACAGTTTAATAACCGCTATCACCAATCAAACTGAGCTCAAACGCAGCTCAGTATCTCCATCGGTATATGGTGGTATGGATTAACCCCCATTAAGCGTTGAACTATCGAAAAGAACCTATGGAGTAGTTATTTGCTGTTCTTCCCTAATTAGTCAACACAATTACTTTATTTACAGTGGTATTCAGTAAAATAGACTTCAATTTATAATACAATTACAAATTTTCTTTCCTTAACGGCCGTTCTTCCCAACCCTACTGAGCAACTGTTGAGCCGAAATTTTGACCCAACATTGTTCAAATGCACAAATACGCTCTTCCCAACGAAACTCTGGATCAAATTTACGATCAATTTAGAATATCGACTTTTGTGTATTAATTTCCCCCCAACAGAGGACTAGTTATAAAAAGTGTCAAAAGGGTGAATAAATATCAGTGAAATGTCAAACGTCATTATTTGTTCGCGATCAAATATTGAATGACAAAAATTTATTTCCGTTTTCAAATATCAAAACATGTTTTTTGTATGTTTTAAATAAAACTGAAGTAAACTTAACTTATTTTACTTTTATAAGTAACGTTTTTTCTTGTTTTTTACCACGAAGGAGAAACGTCAAATGTCAAATGTAAGTCTATGAAAGTGGGCGGGCACTATTTTATAGTCTACGAAAGTGGGCGGGCACCTCCATAGAGAATTTAGGATAAAAAATGCAACAAGTAGTAGCGATCATTCGCCGCGGTAGCATAGCAGCGTCAAAATCGCTCCGTGTGGCCGAGTCTTAAAGCCCATTGCACGCTTGCCTGATTGACTGTAACAAGCCTGATTAAATGGCGAGAGAATGATTACTGTGGCATCGCTGTCAACTAATGTCTAATGGACACACAAATAAATAACAGCGGTTAGAGACTAGCGCACCCGGAGGACGGACGATAAACAAAATGCGTGCCATTACATTTTCCGGCCATGATAACAACTTAAACAGCAATTGGCGTTGACATAAACACTCAATAAATTATTATTTTTTAAGTAAACATTGTAGTGTCAGTAAACCATAAAAGTTATTTCGATTCTTTACTTAGCTACACGGCTGTGTGGGTAGGAATAAAATATGCTAGATTTTTTTTAAAGTAATTTTTTTTGTTTTTAATTTAATAATTAATTACTTAAACTATTATTTTTCATTAATTGATAAACTAAAGTTTTTAAGACAAGATTTTTGTGCATAGCCAAAAGGGTAACAATTATTTTTATAAACAATAATTATTAGCCTGAAACACTCATCCAAATTGAAAAAAATAACAGTAATTATTGAATGAAACACTAGTATATATTGATTAACTTGGCGGGTTTGCGATAAGCCGACGTAGCTCAACGGTAGAGCATCTGACCGGCAATCAGAAGGGTGCAGGTTCGAGTCCTGTCGGCGACATTTATCTTTTCTCGGAATGTTTTTCAATTTGGATGAGTGTTTCAGGCTAATAATTATTGTTTATAAAAATAATTATTAATTTCACTTAAAAAAAAGATTTATTCATAAATAATTCTACTAAGTAATTATTATTAAGCATGAAAAATAGAGTTCTTCAAATTAAACTTGAATAAATAAGTTTAAAAAAAAAATTTAAGTACGTTAGTTTTGCTAACAGGATTCGTCCATTTTTCTTCGCTCTTTTACGAAAATATTTTTTTTATTTTTTATTAGACAATTGAAAACATGCTTAGTTTTCAAAAATTAAATTGATGTATTAAATCTCTATAACGCATGATGAAAATGACGCTGTGGGATAAAAATTGTTCAAATGAGAATATGTGCAAACAGAGCCTCACCATTCGTGAAATGTTCTGCTTCGTGCATAGTTTAGATTTTATGCGATAAGCCATAAACCTACATGTATATTAAAGTAATTAGTTTTATCGTGTTACGGCATGTTTTATCGTGTTACGGCATGTTTTATCGTACACTTAAGTTTTCATATTTGAAATCATCTCAAAACCATCCGCACAAATAAAAACTATACCAAGAATTGAACTTGTAGATAATCAGAAAACTATACGAATAAAATATATGCCTATTAATCTACAAAATAAAAAATGGACTTATACACACGAACACAGCACTTGTCAAAACTTCACAAGTACACGAACACTACACAAGACAACATATTAAATTGTACATGAATACAGTGGTAAAAGAATCATAGGCCATGAAGGTGTATATACTATATACAAACAGTCTCATCATCTATTTTGTAGCGCCCTTGGGATGGTTTCTGGCAATATAAGATATCCAATTATGTCATAATTATTTTAGAAAATAATTTTAAATGCACATAATTGTGTATGAAAACACAGTAGTAAAAAGTGAAATTTTTCACACGCTGTGCCAAGTTTTTTTTTGTGATTTTCCGCGAATGCAGCAAAATTTCTTTATACTTGAAATGAATGCGAAATTATTAAAAACAGCGTTAATTAATATTCTCCGATTAGTGAACAGATTTTCATAAGAAAGAATTATCATTTCTAGCGGAATTCATCTATAGCAAAATTCTATTCAAGCTAGCTAAAGAAGTGCCAACAAAAATTGATCACATCAAGTGATTAGAATGATTATTTTTAATTAATAATCATTTGATTGTCTAGACTTTTCTTTTTTATTACACGTACCAAGTCGATATACATACTGTGTAAACAACAACATTTCAGTGTTCCCCTCGTGTTCTCATCCTTCTACTCTCCTTCCCCGTTCAATACCTGCTTCTCCCTCCATCCAGGTGTATGTATTATAAATAATATTGAGGGCTTTTACATATGAGTACATCATTTTTAAAACACATAATTTTTTTAAAAAGCGTGCATAAAAGTTAACCTTGAAATAAGAATAACCTGCACCAAAGCTAAAAATACACAATAATATAAAGAACAAAAAAAAACAATATCTACAATATTCACAAATCCACAAAGTCCAATGTATTAATAACAAATACATAAATAATGTAAAAAGTTGTCGTTAACAATAATTTATAAACTTGGTTGAAATTTGCCAAGTTCAGATTATTGTCAAATACATCCATATCATTTACGTATTTGTTGCTAAGGCGTCGTAAGCGTTGAATTGAGGAATTCAAGCTGTAGTTGGAACGGGATAGATGGTATATGGTATATGTAATCAAAGATTATACTCGTATTTATTAAACACTTCTTATATTTTGTTCGTATATTGACTTCTAACTCAGTTTCCTTTTTTTAATTAGTTTTTTTTACATTCACTATTCAGTTTTTATACTTCTTTTTTAATATCTGCTATTTTCTGTGAACATTAATAACTTTTCTATTTTTTTCATCGGCTTTATATCGAACATTATATTAGTACGACTGTGTGTGTTCCAATAAATATAAATACATTATTTTACCTGAACTTCAAAAGCTATGTAACAAATATGAACATACAGAACATATATAATTAATATATCATATATAAAAAACATTATCTACAATATTCGCAAATCCACAAAGTCCAATGTTAATATTAATAACAAATACATAAATAATGTAAAAAGTTGTCGTTAACAATAATTTATATATATATATATATTGCTATAACTTTCCCTTCTAAAATACAAAATCATAGTCGAGAAGTTGAGTAAATCATGAGTAAATAACTCAATCTATTTATTTTCTCATCATGTCCACCATAATTAAATTCCTTTTATACATGTATATTGAAATCATTAGTTTTGCATAATATCGAGGGCATAGTGTATCGATGTGTTAAGTGTGGTGAAAAAATTTAAAGTAAAGATTGGAGATACATAATTAAAATAACTTTCGTAGTTAATGTATTCTAGAACATTCTCAGTTAACTAAGTTATGTTAATAGTCGTTTTTATTTAACTACACATTGGTACGTACAAACGGCAACTATTTTCCGTAAATATATATTTTTTCAATGCCGGTAATTAGATACCAACTTGAAATTACTTACACAGTGCGCTATAATTTTTTTAAACAATCTTATTTGCAGTTTCGTGCAGTCCATAATGACTGAAAATCTGTTCCTAACCTAAGAAAAACGAACCAAAAAAAGAAATTAAATCTCAAATCAAAATGTATTTTTTCCAAGAATTTGGTAAGGAAACTTGTACGCTAAATCAACAATCAGCAAAAGACGACAGTGAAATGGTCATTATCAAATACTAAATGTACAATAAATTCTTGAATAACTTCCCACAGCCTACCTTTGGTCATAGAGCAATGCACGTCACTGCCTATTTGGATCCCATAAACAAGGAAAATCATTAGAATTTGTCTGAATTACCTTTACTCTGGCCGAGATAACAGTTCATAAAATGAATTTATTGTCGTCGTACCAGGAATTGGATAGTGATAATCTCGGATTTGCCAAAAATACGTCACGGACAACTGTCGACAGACTGTCTACTGGGTCAGTCCATTGCAGAGATGGCCAACACGAACGAAATAAACATTAGAATTACGTAACATAGAAAAATATATTAAATTTAATAGTATTTTTATGGGAACTTTATCTCATCATATCTAACGTGCCGCAATTTATTCGATTTTATTGGTTTTGGCCAGATATGTGCGGAATTTGAACATTTTTCGAATTCAAAATATAACAGAAGATAATATTTGTATGGATCGTATGGCGCCGTTTTGTGAAAAATCACCTCAAGAGTGCTGTCAATATGCCAATATGCTCTCAGAAGAGGGATTTCAAGGGAGAGATAATTTTAATCTGGTTTCTTATCCACGCAAATCCACTTAAATTAACTTTATTTAACTAACTTCCACCAGAAAATTTCAGGGTATTTTCCACCTAAATACCAAATTTATTTAAATTCTTATCGAGTGAATAGTTTTGTGAAAATCCAATATGTAAATATACGTGAAATCCGCAAAATATAAGAAATAAAGAACTTTATCTGATGTGAAAAACACGACGAAAAAACCATTCGTTCAGATCGCTCTTAGTGATTGTACTAAACTACTGAACTTTCGAGATAACTATAAGATCCACTGTGATATGGCAATACCGAATACAAACAGGTATGTTTATATATCAAATTGTCAATCTTCTTCCAATCAGCTAGAGGCCTTCACCTTAGTTATGCCTAAATAGGAGCGTTGGCAATTTTTCCGATGATGCAGTGCCGATTGCTCAAGTATGGACGATCTACAGTCCGTCATATCTAGAATGAACGAAGTACATATGAAAAATGAGCTAATGAAGAATGTAAGTAAGTCTAAAGTCACGGTGTTTGAAAGAGAGAGTACGAAAACAGTGTGCAATATAGTTGTGAATTTTGAAAACTTGGAGCAGGCCGATGAGTTTCTATATTTGGGAATTATATTTACCAGAGATGGAAAGACTGATAGGGATATTGAAAGAAGGGAGAATGCAGGAAACTCCATTAACGGAGGGCTGAACGCGATTGGCACTAGCAAAAAGTTGTCCAAAGAAGCGAAGCTAGCAGTCCACATTGGAGTGCTGATACCAGCCCTGATGTATGGCAGTTAGGCATGAAACTGGCAGAGGAAGGATGAAAGTAAACTGAATGCTCTAAAAATGAGATCTCTGAGAAGAATATGTATGATCGTGTGAAAAATGTTGAGATTCATAAAGAATTAAAGTTTGATGTAAGCGTAATGAGTAAGATTAAGAAAGCGAGGCTTAGATGGTTTGGGCATGTAGGGCGAATGAACAAAGAAAGAAGTGTAAGGAGAATATATAACGCGAATGTGAATGGAAGAAAAGCCAGAGACGCCCGAGGAAGACATGGAACGATCAAGTGAATCAAATACTTGAGTGGTGCCATGTCAGAAGACGGAATAATAGAAGAGAATGTATGAGACGATGAATGAATGTGCATGATGAGCCTATCCCTGCAGAGAAACGGTGTGATGGTTAGTTAGTTGGTCATTTTTGTCCCTCTTGTTGTAAATCAGGTGATCTATCTATTTCCCAGTATTATTTATAAAGTTTAATCCGGAAATAAATCCAGAGAAACTTTATTAAATAATTGCAGGATGTAGTAAAGTCGTCTCCACAATTTGGCACGCGAAACACACAGTAAAAGTTTGAGTAGCAATGATTGGGTGGAATACCACAAATCCGTGCCAAACAATATTGCCAAAGTAAAATCTTTATATCTTTAGAATTAACAGGTACAAGGGAGGTGAGTGGTTGGTATTCAGTATTTGAGCCATTCATAAACACGAACCAAACCACGATACGAATTTTTAACCCCAGCCAGGACCACTCCTGTCCCTGTGCGACCGGTACACCAGGGGGCACTGATTTGTTGGGCCTTGGAATACGTGCTCTGTGGATGGGAAGGAGGCTGAAGTTTAATCGACCAGAAAATAAAAAGGTATCAGTCGCATCTGTCAATCCGTCAATCTGTCAACCCAGGACCTCTGCTTACCGGGACAACGCTCTAACCACTGAGCTATTGAGACCTATTTATTTTGTGTCATTTAATCGATATTATCCTCAATTAATTCCCATATTATTGGCTGCTATCTTTATGATGATTTCAAAGTTCTACCCGAATATATTTGCAATCGAGATAGGGTCTCGGATATACCTATCCGATTTTTATTTATATGGAAGATCTGTTGACTTTTCTACAAGTCTAGAAAGAATATTCCATTTATTAGGTATATCCGAGACACTATCTAGATTGCAAATTTATTCGAGAAGAACTTTGCAATCATACAAAAAATAGCCGCCAATAATATTCGAAATAATTGAGGATAATATGGGAAAGTTTTAAATTTGAGGTATGATATCGATTAAAATGACGTAAAATAAATAGGTTTCATTAGCTCAGTGGTTAGAGCGTTATCCCGGTAAATCTGTTATCAGTTCAATTCTCAAATGAGACTAATACCTGTTTATTTTATGTTTTTTTTGTTTCATGTTTCATTTGAGATTTGTTAATATTATCATCTTCAATGATTATGTATATATAGATTCTTTTTTCATATTTCAGCGATTTATGATACTTTATTTTAATTGAACGTGGAAGGTATTTTATTACGTGTTCCGTGAGTTGCTACCTATCGGAGCATAAAAAGGGGCGTAGAACAAAGATGGCCACCGATCTTTTTCAAGTATAATTATTATATGTTCTTGTCAATATTATTAACAGCTGTCAGATTTTCTAAAGTTTGAACCTTTGGTATTTTGTTACCCGACTTGTATAAAGCATTTTTAAAATATAAAAAATAAGTGTTACATTAATAGAAGTGATATTATATCGTTTGTTTGTATAGAAAGGGAGGAGCTCGAAGGAAACGAGGTGGGTAAATGAATGCTTATTGATTGGCTATTTACGAAATTAGAGCAAGATGTTCATTCTTCTGCCGATAGAGGCGCTGCTACACATGCCTTTTGTAAAGGTGGCAAGGATTCAACCTTAGAGTAATAAATAAATATTTCATTCTAGACAAAACAACGTTAAAAATTTCGAAAAACTATATTAATATTTAATTTTTTTTATTCATTTATTGCATTACAATGTTCCTCTAGTAATATTTTAATATAATTACGAAAAATGACTTAAAAGAGTTATCAAACTTACAAAAAACTTGACCTAATTTATAATCCATACATAAAACCATGTACAGTGTGACCTTAGAACGGGGTACCCCAGTAAGGTCACAGTTTTGCGACTTTTGTAAAGCATTATGAAATAAATAAATATCTTTAAATATTTATTTGTAATGTGATGATGGAAACGAAAGAGTATAATAGAGAACTCAGTATTCTAAGACGCAAAATTCCCAATTTTAACCGCGAATCTTCGTATTTTTCATGCGATATTCTGGTATTTCAAATTAAGAAAGTAATTTTCTATGGTTATGACAAGTTTAAATAATCATAAAATGGAACGCAGCTAACTTCATTTCGGAAACGCCGCATACCGTATTTTTTTCGAATTAAAAAAATACGTAATAATGTACTCGTATGTACCTATACCGATACATAATTATGTATATAAAAATAACAATATAATTAAAATAATAATAATATTAATAAAGTACTTTTTGCTAAATAACACCGTTTTCGCTGAAAAATATTACGAATTTCACCTAAAAATAACACAACTTTACTAACAAACAAGAAAAAGAGATTTTTTCAGGTTACTATAAATAAGTGTTACCAAATCCATCAGATAAAAAAGAGTCATAATTAAATAAAATACGAAAATAAAAATGAGAATTCAAGAAAATTCCATCGATAAGCGGCGGCAAAACCACAAACTATATTATTAAAATAAAGAAGAATCAATCGGATAAACCCTGGTTCTAACAATCTGTCACTCTGCACTCTGCACTCTGCAGTAGTGGTGGGCGAAGCGGCTCGGTTTAGTGAGCCGGATCTCTAAATCGGCTCTTTGTAGTGTACCGGTTCGTTGATCCGGCTAGATTAAATGACGGTTCGCGTCCCCCCGCACCATGCCCTCTCCCTCGCTCCCTTGGCCCTCTTAAAGACGTCCTTAAGACGCTCTTATACGATACTTTTTTCGTCCAGTTTTCATGTGGATTGTCTTTACAGAGAGCGATTTAGTGATCCGGCTCACTAAACCGAGCCGCTTCGCCCACCACTACTCTGCACTCACACCTACTCATAAGTTCTATTCCTGTAACAAAGAGTCATGAGCATAAAAATAATTATGCGCTGGGTACATAAATCTACATAATTGAACTGATTCTCCATGCCCATTAATGTGAATCTATAACAAAAGACAATCATTTGTATCAATTCGAACCATATAATGTGAAATGAATCAACGTATTACGCAATTACGTACGAGTAATGAGTGTACGAATTAAAATTTTGCTTTTTATAAGGCAAACATTGCTAGGTCACCAGAGAGTATTTGAATTCCTCCTCTAGCATCATAATAAGCGGAAAATGTTGCTTGTGCAATGACGAAGGACTTAGCTAGCAGAGGATTGACCCGTGACGCCTGGCTGGGAACCCAACGCTTTGAACCGCTCGACCAACTAAACGAACATCAATTAGGTAATTTTAAATAAAATTAAAGAGGAATTCCACAGATCGCAAATATGTACTGTATAGAGTAGTTAATTTTTATTATGTTGATCTCATGTGTATTTTTTTTTAATAAAGTTATGAAGTTGTGAATTATTGCTTGTCGTTTGGATGCCATAATTGATTTAACAGCGTAAGTAATGCCTTGTAACGATTATTACTATATCTAAACAAATCTCTAAACTTTCAATTGAAAAATTTAATTCTTTGCAAAAAATATTTTTTTTTCAAAATATATTTAATTAATAAAGTTCTTAAGTAGGTACCTACTTGTGTTTTCCATTTTGAAAATATTCTACCGAAACAAACCTTTTCCTTTTGAATATGTACTCTGTGGCTAACCAGAGTGATATATCTATGGGCTTACCTCAATACAACATGGCGGGTTCAATGTTTTTCATACTAATTTTAACAGTTTTGCGTATTGAATTTCATTCAAACTACTCTCTAAACCCTCCCGGCACTAATAAGAACAAACTTTGCTATTTTCATCGAAACCGGTCGAGTACTTTTAGAGATAATCGAGGACACACAGACAAACGCTCATTTTTGTGTAAAGAGATTTTCTGAGAGATGAGATAAAAACGATAAGTAATTTTCTAAAGCATTGATAGATAAATCGGTATAGTCGTGTTTATAGATAAGAAGAAGATATCTACAATCGGTTAATGACTTTGAGAACTTTAAACTGTAAGTTTTAGATTAGAAATTGATTCTACGTATTTGAACACTTTTTTTTATGAAATCTTTATTATTGTGTAATTGAAAATTCTACACAAACAATTCGACATCTTGTCTTATTTTTTTAACAGTAAAATCAAAATATTTCAAAGTTCAATAGTTCACGATGAAAATGACGTAACGAGCTGAAATACTAGAAAAAGCCAGTGCGAATTTCACGACGCCAGAGGTCACCGTTTGTGAGTTCTTGCTGATGAGGAAGGATTTTTTTATTCTAAAACATTAAAATATGGAATTTGTACAACGAACATATATAGCAGTAGCATACATTGCAGTATGGTATCATAGCATGGAGAAGTGATACGTCATCTGCACTAGACCCAATCATAAAGGTACAGAAAACGATTATAAAAATAATCCTTAAGCTACCTCTGATTACAGACTCTTACTCTATCTTTAATATAATGAGAGTATTTAACGTTCGGCAGATATATGCTAAAACAATCCTCACTCGTATATATATTTTCTCCATTTTCCCCACCTTTCTCTCCCCCTTTTCATTCCCCTCTCCTTCTTCTTCCCCTCCCCAATACCTTCAGCTTCACAACATTCCGCAATTGGGAATGCCATAGTCTCACTGGCTCCAGACGGTTGGGAGCAGTTTGGGACTCTTGTGCGGTACTCATATAAAATATATATATATATATATATATAAACGGCCTCCATGGTCGAGGGGTAAGGCTCTCGACTACGAATCCGAAGGTCGCGGGTTCAAATCCCGGCGTGTGCAACTACATTTTATTTAATTAATTTGTGTTGTTTCACAATTAATTCATTTAAAAATAATATAGAGTATATTTGCGCACGTTCCAGAGTGGAAGATACTCTCAGTATCGCCCTGGCGAAAGACCACCATTCAGAATTGAAACGTTGCTTGAAATGGCTTTAAGCCCTGTTTGGTGACCAGATCTGAATAGCCAGGTATTCCTCACCTTCCCCTCCCCTTCTCCTTCCCCTCCCCAATACCTTCAGCCTCACAACATTCCCCAATTGGGGATTCCATAGTCTCACTAGTTCCAGACGGTTGGGAGCAGTTGAAACTCTTGTCGGGTATTCATATAAAAAAAAAAACAAATATAAAAACTATGAAAAAAGACACTTGCATTACTAGATACACATTAACAAAGATTTACTCGAAATTCCTGTAACTAGTACTACTTTTGGGCGACGGGTTTTAGGTACTTTGCTATAAGATTTTTCAATATTCTCTCAGATAGGATAAAAAAAATATGATTAACAAAATAAATTCAAACATAATATGAAAAATTGGATTAAAAGTAATGATAGGTCCTTTACCGGTGCACTCACCCAAATTCAAAGTTATTGATTTAACAATTTACTGAACATATCTTATTATAAGTGTATATTCATAGGTATTATAAAATTATAAAATAATATGCAAAATTGCTGCCTCAACTCATGCTGGCTTAGTGAGGCGGGTTATGCAAAGCCTCAACTTTATTTTTTTTTTTTGTCTTTTCGGTTTCATGTTTCATTTTGAGAGTTGTTAATAACTTCAATGATTAAAACAAACAAAAAGAATCTATTTACGATCATTTAATAATTTGATTTTACACAAAGCTCTGTCTGCCATATAAAAGAATACATCTACATAAATTGCACGATGTGGAAATAAAATAAAAATAAAAATAAAATAAAATAAAAATAAAAATAAAAAGCATTTTTAAAAATGGCTTAGTTATTTTTCACTAAAGCTTTTATACTTCTCAAAAGAAAATCTGGCATCGATAGAGTTGGACAGATAGTTAGAGTCGGGTCCACTAATATAAATTTAATCTACGATCATTAAATTACTTATAAGTTTAAGATTAAGGTCGTTTCTACAGCGGTATGTCGTACCGGCACCGTCGTGACGGGCGGCGTCGTTACGTCGACGTCGCGGCGCTCAAAATCGACATAAACTTTTCCCCGAAGGTCGTCACGGCTACGCGTACCTGGCCGGCATTGTTTGTTGGCGAAATTATTTCCGCAGACAACACGCGACGCGCATGTATAAATAGACCCTGACATGGGTCTCCGTGGTTGAGTGGTTACGATCCTTGGCTACGAATCCGGAGGTCACGGGTTCAAATCCTAGCGTGCCTAAGGAAATTTTATTTAATTAAATTGAGTTATTTCAAAATTTAATCATTTAAAATAATATGTAGTATATTAGCGGCACGTTCCAGAGTGGTAGATGCTATCAGTATCGCCATTCAGAATTGAAACGTTGCTTGAAATAGCTTTAGCCGTGTTTGGTGACCAGATCTGAATAGCGAGGTACTTCCCCATCTCCTTCCCTCCTCAAAACCTTTAGCCTCACAACATACCCCAGCTGGAAATGCCATAGTCTCACTGGCTCCCGTCGCAAAAAAATTACTTATTTATTCACGCCTAGAAGACTTTCAAATATTTATACATTTATCACATAGTTATACAAAAGAGTATAATAATTTGCTACACAAAATAACAATTGGAGTGTAAAAGAAGTAAGCAGGTACAATATAAGCATATAGTTACGGCGTAATGAATAGCGGTTTGACCTGTGGTCACATTATGACTGCGGGTTATACAAGAGAGTATAATTGAACTATTAATTAACCAACAAAAATGTGATAGAATCATCTTTGAGAAAATAAAAATGATAATAATCACTTAATTACCGAGTCAAAGAAACCATGCAAAATTTATTTGGTATTAGGGCTATACTTTCTACGTTTTTTATGCGATTCCGCACGATTTCAAAGCCAGCGGAAACTATTACTTTTCCATTTTGGGGAATAATATGAGGTGGAAATTCAAAGGGGAAGATGGAGGTTATAACTAAGGCTTTTCATTCATTTATTATATTGTATACGCCCTATTTGGGCTTTTACATATTTTGTTTTAAAATTCAAATAACAATAGTGACACAGGTGCAAAATACATCACAGTAGGTGCCATAGATAAAGAAATTTATGCGTTTATATTATAATTATGACAAGCCACAAAGTAAATGCTTTCACGTATATAAAATGTATTCTCTACATCTTCAAACTAATTTTTCAGTCAAGTCCCGACCGATCGCGTTACCTTTCTTCAAGATATGATTTCCTTTAGTTCTTTCCTCAGCAATGCGTTTGTCTTCAGAGTAGCAGGCTGCGCCTTTTTCTCGTGGATAAGTTTAATTTTTTTTTCACTAAGGAAATTTTACGTCTCATTATATGGTGGGAACTATTGAGCGAAATTTACTGATCGCTTCTCAGACACAATAAAGGAGTGAATTGTGCATATTTTTTATCAATTTAAGTAATAAATATGTTTATTATGAGTGATCGCAATATTTATTACCGTAAACAACAAAGATTAATCAAACATAAGAGAAAAAAGCCCGATTTAAAATGGGAGTAAAATGTACTGCTTGCTTCCATTAATGGGCTAAGGAAGAATGCTTCCATTCTAGGTTCAATCAAAACACCAGGCGCTTTTTGATCCAGGAAAGTTTTCATTTATAATGTTGACATTTACAGTAAGTTTAACCTACGCTCAATACTTGTATTATGGTGGATCTTTGAGCAGAAAAGTAACACATTTTTGGCTGCTACCTTTTTATCATAACTATGGGAATTAATTAATTAAGGATGACGGGACGAAAAGGGGTAATTGAGTCCCTTTCATGAAGTCCTGGGTTCAAGTCCCAACTGATACCGTTATCCTTTTCTTTGTGTCTTTTCGGCTTCATATTTCATTTTAGATTTGTTAAAGTTATCTTCAATTATTAAATATTTATTGCAAATGAGGTTTATAAGGTTCAATAAGTTATTCCAATAAATTGAATATTAATCCTAGACTTGTGGAAAAAAAATCAACAGATGTCAGATATAAATAAAAAACGGAGAGGCATATCTGAGACACTATCTAATGATTGCAAATAAATTCGGGTAGAAATTAGAATTTTTTTAATTTGACAGGAATAATTATTTTAATAAGTCTATGTATCAAGATATTTTGAAGATTGTATAATGAATCCATAGAAAAAAAAATAAGAATTCAAGAAATGCGATGTGGGCACGTTTGGTGATCCAAAAGTCTGGCCATTCGGGCCTTAAATTTAAAATTCAGAAATTCGCTCCCTCAGTACAAATTAAAAATCAAATGGAATGGAATATACGTTGTCAGGCGGTGTAAGAGAGACAGAGCGGTGTATTTTCCTTAGCTCTCTCGGAGATAGAACCATACGGTACTAAGTCAGTGGCTAGACCGGTTTCTATTCAAATCTGCATGGAGTATTTGGATCACTTCATTCAGTGAAATGAGGTGATCTAAATTCAATCAATTATTTTGTTTTCTAAAATAATTGCATGGAAACAATCGGAATGTGTTTTTGACCGAAAATCTTTATCATTCAATTTACACTCTCCTTGAAATAAACTGATAACAAAGGTACATAATAAAGCAAGAGTGAGATCTTATCCAAATTATGTCTTTTTAATGTCATCAGAACATCATCATTAGACACATAAACTGTCAATTTATAAAGTAATGACTATGCTAAAAAGACGTTATTGATGAAGTATCGGCTTAGCGTGGATTAACTTCTCAAAATTACGCTTAGCGACAAGGTTATCTTAAGGTTACAAAATGCTGTGAAAACTAGGTAGAATCAGTACAAATTTTAATTGCTCAATAATATTTCATTTGTGAAAAATACATCGACTGTCTCATGTAAAAGGGGTGTAGGTGACATATCGCAACTTTTAGGAGAGCGAAAACAATGAAAATAATTCTCGTATACGTATGTTTATTTACTAAGTATACTGAAAGTACTTTTAGAATGTTTTAGTATTTGTTTCACTATTATACAGGGTGTTAAGCAGTGGCGTGCAGTCCATAAAGCCTGAAAAGCTGTGCCCACCCTAAGAAAAATGAATAATACAAATAAATTATATAGAAAATTTAAAAAGGTCACAAATATCTGAAGAAATGTTTTTTTTCCATGAATTTAGTTACGAACGTGTGCGCTCATTTATTCATCTGGCCATAACAATCAGCGGAAAATGATAATAAAATAGACATTTTCACATATTCAATGCACATTCATTCCCGAGCTTGAAAAACTATACACAGCCTACCTTTGGTCATAGAGCAGTGCACGCCACTGGTGTAAAGGGATGTACCTAACAAATTTTAACCGGTGATTCCTAAACTTATTTGGAGTTAAATATTTAATATTACCTTGTTACTTGAGATTTGTTAATATTATCGGTAATGATTAAAAAAAATAAAATGAGGATATCAAATTTCAATAATTTATTCAAATAAATTGAATAAAAAATCTTTCACATATAGCCACCCCGACTGAAACTCTCCAATACTTACAGATTTTGTTTTTGTTTTGTTTATAGGTTTAAAAAAAACTTAGCTTGTAAGTTTAAGAGAGCCACGCGAGCACGTGCATTATTTTTTTTCTATTGAATTTTGCACATGATTTTCAATTGTATTCGCCGTCTCTTTATATAAATATTTATTTTTAATCAGATTTTTTTCTGTTTTCCTTCTCCCCTAATAAGCAGCGATTTATCACTTACGCTCTTTTGGCTTACAACGCTCAATATATTATTTGTTCAGACATCTTTAAAACACGGGTACGACAGATAAATTATGGTAATATGAATGATTATTTATTTATTGTATTATTATATACGCCCTATATGGGCTTACATATTTAGTTAGTTACAATAGTCACAGTTGCAAAACACATCACAGTAGGTACATAGATAAAATAATGAACAAATACAGGATTAACATAGTGTAAGTACCATTACAAGTAAGTAGCTACAAAGGCGAATATTCAAAACATACCTCACATTCACTGATACGTATACTCTAGACACATATCTTCATAATTGTTGAGGATGTATGCAATAACCGTCTGTTTGTATTTTTATTCCGAGAGGTTGAACATATCTGCTATGTCTGAAAATGTATTACCTTCTGCGTGGAGTCTAGGTAAAGGATAATTTTTTAATGACTCGGTCCTAAAATTATTGTTACAATTGAATAAAATTTTAGATCGAGTGGTTCTAGTTGGAATATTAAATTTAATTAAGCTGACAATATCAGGACTGTCTATAAAACCATTAGCAATTTTTAAAATTAAAGTTAGGTTAGAAACAAGTCTTCTATCTGAGAGTTTTAATAATTTTAGTTCTTTCATTAAGTAATTGTATTTTATAGTATCAATTGGTAATCCGAGTTTATAGTTAACATATCTTAGAAATTTATGTTGAACTTTTTTATGTAGAAAGGAACAAGGTAAATGCACTCACCGCCGATGACGCCATAGGTCAGCATGAGCATCGTGACGCTGGTGCTCAGCGTGCTGATGACGAAGGCGCTAGACGCGATCAAGGACCCGGCTATGCAGACAGCTCTGCAGCCGAACTTGTTACATAAGGCAGAAACTACGGGACCTGCAACAACAACATAATTATTAGTTTAAAAAAATCACTGCTCACCTTAAAACAACAGTCGAAGTCCAATCTTCAACAAGACCTATATTCTTCAGGTGCCATCTCCTATCCAAGGTTGGCTACCTTCAAGACAATCACCGCCCTGTGGGCTGCAATTAAAACCACCTAAATCTCTGCATCCCGGAACAATCGGCGTTTTGAGAGGTGGTGAAATTCTATTTCTGATGAATAGAAGTTCTCGCCTTTGAAGCATAAAATAGTACATGAAATCTTCCACGAGTGTAATTTTTAGAGATGTACAAGTTAACCTCTTTCAACATAGACGGGTTACATATAGTTTCAGAGATTAATTGACTGTTAAAAAAAATCAGTATCAAAAAATATTTTTCGACGGGTTTCTAAAGGTCTAAAAATCTAACGTTCCTCTTAAGAAAAGGGATGGATTATGTGTAAGGTTTTAATTATGTTTAACTATGTAAGCTTATTATTATTAATATGTTTCTTCTACACCAAACTCTAGAGTAAGTTTTCTTAACTGGCGTAGTAATACTTTGAAAATAATAAACTTTAAAATCAATATATATGTAGGAATGGACATTATCATACAGTGTGTCCAGTTCGTATATGTAATTTTCTTTAACAAAATATTTATATAAATTTGGGGGTTTGGGATCATAAAGAGCTAACTGTCTGTTTTTCGTAGAACACCCTCTAACCCTCTTTTTCCAAATGAATATGATACAATACGGCGTATTTTCTACAGTTAAATGCAGTGCAAAAGAGTCTTTATTGTTTCAGAACCAACCAACAGATTACGTGAAATTTCACTTACTTACCCGTTCGCTTGCCTTGTGATAAAGAATGCACAAGATTATTTTTCGGGAGCGTAATTTGTCATTTGTTTTACAAATTGAAAGTAAGGGACTGTTTAAAAAGAGGGGTTTAAAATTTTGACATGATTTGTACAGAGAGCGATGTATTTTTAGAAGACAAAAAATAAGCTTCCTCCTAATAGCCTTACTTTAGTGAAAGGGTGAAAAAACATTATTTTTTTATGTCATGCTATCATCGCTTTTATGGAATGGTATCATATTGTTATTATTTATACAAAGAGGAAATTTGATACACAGATACTTCGTACTATGGTTAAAATTTTAACAGCGATGACTTGCTAAAAGGCAAAAATTAGTGACCTAAATTACAAAACGCTGTAAAATTAAAACAAAAAACAACCCCCATATCGTACTTTGTGTACGATCAAATTTGGTCGAAATTATACACGAATGGGACACTGTTTTTTCAGTTTTTTTTTTAAGTCTAGTCGACGTGTCTGAAGATAGCTATCACAGAGTTAAATTATATTATTGAGCTGGTGTAACTAGAACAAAGCTTTAAATGATTTTCCGTGTCGACTATCTGGGGAAGGCATAAAAAATACTGTCGCAGAGTTATTTCGAAAGTTTTTATTTCATTCTACTCGTTTTTAATTGCATCAAATGTCCACTTTGGAGAAGCCGCGATGAGTAAAATCGCAATTAGAAAGGATTACAAAATCCCCTAGGAGTGTTTTTCTAGCCAATGACAGCTAAAAACTCGATATTTTTTTAATAGAAAAAGAAACCTTTTTATTCCCGTCTGAATGCGGCTTCATTGGTTAGAAAAAGACTCTGGTCCAAATGAGGCTTAAGCGAGATACGTCCAGCCGCAACTTAATTATTCCAGATAAATAAACGGTTCGGATTTACCAAAACAATAAACGGTTTGATTGCGTTAGATAGATAAACGTTTGCCTCATTGTATTGGTGAAGGTATTTATTTATTTTTATATTTACGGACTATTTTTCAATTAAACTAAACATATAATACAAAATGAGAAAAATAACAGTTAAAGAAAAATAATATTAAATACATAATATATGAATGAAGCGATGATAAAAATGGAACAAAAATATACGTTAGAGAGAGTATTCAAGTCATAGCCCGAACAAGGTTTTGGTAGAGTCCATGATATTAGACACATTAAATGATAATCGAAGTCCCAATGAATACATGTGCCACAATAGGCAAATTTGCCTACCATAACGACGGCTGGAGGCAACCACGCGACAACCTAAATTTGGCATCAGGCGGGTCCACGCGTTTCTCGAATACATGACGTCATCATTGATGTATTGACTGGCGGCGAGCGATCATTCGAAGATTTTAAGGAATAAAACACTAAATATGGTTTCCTGCGCATTTAAAAATTGTAAAAATAGACATGGTAAATAAAATAATCAAAACTATCACATTACATTCCACAGATACAGCGCCCTTGAGGTGTTTTTACACAACGACGGCGCTATACAAATCATCAAATTATTATTATTGTTATAAGGGCTTTTTTACTGTATTTTACTTATTCAATTATATGGAACATTAACAGTTTTAGTGATATGAAATGGCAGCGGTTCACGTAGTCGACCACGTTTCTTTCACGTGATTTTGAATGCGGTAAGCAAATTAAAAACATTTATAAATAGGATCAAACTAAAAACTACAACAAAATATTCGGTTTTTTTAAACAAGCCGAACCTTTTTCTTATTAACTCTTTTATTTATTGGCTGTTTGGGATCTGTTACCACAGCTACGGGAAAGGGAAGATTTGCCAAATTTCTCTCAATTGTAAAAAGGACGAGTTGATCGAGATCATTAGCGGATTTGCTTTTCGAAGAGTAAATACTAATTCTTTGCAATGCATTGCGAGTTGCCCGGAGGCGGTCGGAATGCAAATCGCAAATCAAATGACAGTTAACCGCCTTAGTTCGCCCCTCGCCCCCCTTAATAATAATAATAATAATAATAATTGGATGATTTGTATAGCGCCGTTTTTGTGAAAAATCACCTCAAGGGCGCTGTTCAGGACATCTCTAGTAATTACCTGCTCTGCGTTCAAAGTTTATTTTCGTAAAGTCTGACAAAAATCATTTATACTAACACCAGAAATTTCTAAAATCAAGAAAAAAATTCAAGTATTCAGAATCTGAATACGTTTGCAGTATACAATAAATTGTCAAAGAAACTCTTTATTGCAATATCTATAAGGGCTTTACTTGATGGTCTATAAAATAAGTTACAAACGCCAATAAATGTTAAAAGGTTATGTAATGGTCTTGGAAGATTTACTTATTTATTTATCGTGGTATCAATAAGAAGGTTATTCATATTTTTTATATATTTAATAAAGAATTTGCAAGATGTGTCAATCGATAAACCGTCTTTAAATGACGTTAAAAATATTAATGGTCTACGCAACATCGTTAAACAGTTGAACCGCTGTGTTGCCGCTTTCTCGCTTTTGAAGCATAAAATAGTGCATTCTCACAGGAGTATATTTGTTAGAGACGTACAAGTTAACCATTTAAACACAGATGGAGAAACACAATTTGCCGAATAAATTAATAGTGTTGGACGCTACGACGAAGAGAAATATAGTGATGTATTTTCTTGAAGAATACTTTACCCGAGTAGGAGTCGTAGGACTCCAGACTCCCAAATACTGAAGCTGCCAAACTCAACAGATGTATAGATCATGCTATGCAATAAATAATATTGTCCTGATTATCATTTGATTTATACCCTATATTCCTGTTAATTTAACTCCTAGTAGACTTATATTTTAAATCACCTGTGCCTCGTGTACCTACTACCTACTACTGGCAAAGGTATTGAACCTCGCCCCAAGATTAAATGAGTATGTAATAACATATTTGGCACATCAACCACGTGTAACAAATTAGTTAGAAAGGTATATGCGTAATATAGTACATCTGTTCTCGTGAAATTATGGCGATAAGGAGGTTATTACTTATTAGGTAGATAAGTTATATACCTATAAATTAACCTTTTTAACACGAGAAGTTTCGATGTTGTTTCAAGTTCATTTATTTTTTGGTATGAGATAACAAGGTTGTGTGAATCGGCAAGTGTTGTGCAATCCATAATGACTGAAAATCTGTGCCTACACTAACAAAACGAACAATAAAAAGAAACTAAAGATAAATATCAGATCAAAACGCATTTTTTCCGTGAATTTGTGCTCATTTACTCCGTTGGCCACAAAAATCACCTTAAGATGATAAAAATTTACATTATTAAATATTCAATGCACAATTCTGAATTCTTGAGAAAAATTAATAAATGTCAACACAGATATTAACCGCTCTACAAGAAGAAGAAATGAAATAAGACTTGAAACTTGATTCGAAAGAAAACAAAATCGCAAAACTCATTGCTATATAGAGCCATGAAGATCTTCCAAGAATGAATTAGTTTTGATATTTATGAAGGATGTAACGAAATACGTAAAGTGCAATTTTTAATGTCGTAATTTTAAAAGCTTGATTTGTAATTCTTAATGGTATCTAGATATTATGTTCATATTAGGATAAATGTAACTAAGTTGCATGAACTCTATTTTAAGTCAAATAAATAAATATTCACACCCGAACTTGAAAAACTACCCACAGCCTACCTTTGGTAATAGAGCAATGCACGCCACTGGAATAGGTGTATGGTGTTTATGATTTTGATGTACTTATATAACCATGATAACAAGACCATTTATTTTCTACCTACGTAGAGCTAAAAACATTTTTGTTATTCACGTCGTTTAATTAGCTCAGTTCGTTCGTAATTGTGAATTTCCTTTCATAAAATATGATATGAGCATTTTAATTAAACGATGTTTATATTTCTAACTAACTTACTAATTAACTAACCTGTTCTCTTAAATTATTTTACCCACAGAAGTGGGAAAGATCACGCGTGAATAGATGGAAAGCTTAGTATGTGTTATGACACTTTTTAAGTGGGTATTTACACTGTGCTAATCATAACACCACGATAACTTATCGTTTATATTGAGTTATGAATTTTTACGCCACGATACACAATCTCACTTTGTCCCAGTTATCTTACTGTCGATGTTATCTTAATTAAGTAGGTACAATATATCCATTTAATGGTGCCACTTTCCGAGGTATCGAAATAAAAGTTGTATTGACAAGAAGGATAAAGGTATAAGGACCTGAATAATTAAAGGAAATACCCAACTATTTTTGTACCTATTCTATGGTATGGGGTCAAGTTTGCTGGCCCTGAATATAAATCTGAAACTAAAGACGATGCTATAGAAATTAATACTTTCTGTGGCTTGGAGATGGTGGCATTTTATAAAACTGAGCCCTGGGAAGCACCAGGTAGAATCAAAAGACACCACAAGACAGACAGATGAAAACCCAATGACGCATCTGCAAATGGGTGTCATGGCAGTAAGGTAAAACATGGGAGATAGCACAATGGTCCTATGGCCTGAATGCTTATGGAAGCTACGCCGACCATTTCCTTATCAATAATAATAATGAGATGGCAATCTAAATATAAAACTGGTCGAAAATACTGATTAAAGATGCAAACTATCCATAAATAAAATGGAAATACAAACAGCGGTTACCTATTATAGTAAGACCATGGTACCTAGTCCAAAATGAAGAAACGAAATTGGCAGTTTTTAAGGTACAAACTTTTGTACATACGTCATAAAAATGGAACCTTTGAAATTTAAATGAGCCATAAACTCGAAAATATAATTAAGTAGAAACCATCGTAAGGTTCAGCAGGTCGAATAGGCCATGTTTAAAGCATGTAGGACAATAATAGAAGGCTAAATTATACATAAATAATTTCAAATAATATAACACTTAAATAATCAAAGAAGGACATCAAGAACTCTGAGACAGTATAGAGCCTCAGGCAACACTTTGTTGACTTCATCAATTCGATTAGAAAAATAAGGAAGCGAGAATTCGCGAGTATTCTCAAAATAATGAAAGTGCGGAAAGATGAATAAGTGAGTAGGTATGAAAATGGAACTTACCGGCTGCGAGATACATTCCAGAGAGCAAGCTGCCCACCCAGGCCACGGTGCCCTTGCCCACGTGGAATGTGTCCACAAACTCGGGCAGGAAGATGCCGAAGGTATAGGCGATCCCGTCCACTATCAGATTGCACATGAAGCTGGCGAACACGATGACCCAGCCGTAGCCACCGTCCGGGGGCGGGGGCAGCTCCAGCTCCATGAGCGAGCCGTCGTCATCCTGGTCCCCATCCTCCGTGAGGCGCACGCCTTCGGGACCGGACGATTCGCTCTCCGTCTGGAAAAAAATAATTACTCATTAATTCAATATAATATACTATGTTGTCAATTATCCAAACTTCAATTGAATCGGGATTCCTATGAGCCCAGGTAGAGATGATCAGCTGTAAAATGATTGATAGTTAGCAATCCAAAGTATAAACTCTCCAACTATACAAATTTGTCACAAAGTTTATTTTAGAAGTATAAGAGTTTGTAGCCAGGTCAAAGCGTTGCTTTGAATGGAAACCACAATATAAAGTCGTAAATATAAAAACGTAACTGGTAATTTTGTTGCAGACATCTAAGGCGTGCTCTAAGAAGGGTATTACCCTGACGTGTGCCGTGTACCTACCCATTATAACATAATCTAATATTTTACAAATCGACGCACTCAAATTTACCCGGTTAGCCTTACCTCATATAACTATAGGACTAAAACTGTTATACAACTCATTTTAGAAAACAAAATCACAGGGGAAAAAACAAAACCAGAAAAAACCATATGTTTAAATAAAAGCTGATACGATAGACACAACATTTTTTTTTAAATCCATAGATCCAGTAAACAAACACAATGTAATCTGTGTTCCGGAACGTAATGTACCAATCCGAGTTTTAAAATTGTAAAGCAATAAAATAAATTTCAAGTCTTAAATGTACATTATTAGAAAGCAACGGGACTCACTCCTGACATAGATGCTATATTTACCATAGATTTAGTTTTAATTGTACCAGTCTGAAGATGCCCGTGATAGGGTGAAACTGGTCCGATAGAAACAAAACAAGTGGAAGAAAGTTTCGAAGGTTTTTTAATACAGCAAATTCATATTGAAATGGAATTCCACCATGAATTGACAGTTTCAAAATTATAAATAACAGAAGATCTAGACTAGATCTAGAAGATCTAAGATCTATCTTTAGATATCTGTAGATAATGACACTAAAGTTCATGTGTATCAAAACTGTGGTGCCATTTCAGAAAAAGATAAAAAATATCACCTATTTTTGTTTTCAAACAATTCTAGTTTCAGTGATTCAGTTTAACGTTTTGCATCCGGTCTGCCGGCATGCTTGTATTTCAGTACGAAAGAAAGTGCAGCGTGACAGATGAATCGTGAATAACGTAATTTCATTTCGCTGGCTCAAAATTGGCTGGTTGTAAAGTGCAAATGGCGAGAGCAAATGTTTTCCATACATAACACCAGGTGACGAGGCTCATATTACGTAACTTACGTAACATACGTTATTAGACCATAAAATATTGCATGTTACAGTACGCAAAAATAAAAATGTCAGCGTTTGCAACAAATTTACAAATCATATATATTCCCAATAGTTTTAATTTTAACAAGGTTTATATTTTATTCACAAAAAATACCACAATAAACATACTGTTACTGATTTCATAAAGAACATGAGAAACGAAAGAGATTTCAACTAAAGCAATTCCTCCATCGACGTATTTTAAGTAGTTCGGGAAAAATGCATAAAAATAGTATTTAAAACATATATATTGTATAAGAGGCGTGCTTTTATATGTATACACATAAGCACTGCCTACCCTACATGACTCACATAAAAATATTTCGCAAAGTTCCAGCTACAAATCACAGCCTCACGCGCGCCCCACCGACCGCCCTACTATAACGTGTCAAAAGCAGGAACTAGATATGCAAAATGACGCCCATGTCATATTAAAAAATGTATGTATTCTAGACAAAATATGTACATGAGTGCGCGATGCGCATTCAAGGGAAGGCTGGTTTGTGTCAGTGTCGAAAAAGGCCGCGCCTTTCGGTACAATCAATATATACCTTTGTAAATATGTCAAACTAAATATTAGGGTTTTTTATCCAGTTACGATCTTTTCCCTAAAAACTCATGAAAATGTAACATTAAACTCAGTCAATTAAATAAAACCATCAGATGGTGGTAGTAATAAGGCCAAAGAGCCGCAGTACTAGTTAGACAGTAAAATGAGGGGAATTGCTATAAGCCCCAGCTAGTTAGAGGATTACGAAAGAATCCGTAAAATCAAAAAAAAAATCTAACTAAATATTGTGACAAAGACTAGGTATTCGCAAACGAGTTGAACCTTATTACGAAGTTGAAGTTTCATCGAATAATTCACACGTGTATTCAAATATAGGCATACCTCTGATAACTCCGTTTTAATATCTCCCTCTTTCTAAAAAGCGACGGATGTAACAGAAAGAGATGTGGCAATGATGCTATGCAACCTTGCCCAAGACTTGTATTTATATTTTCACTAAATAATTATCGTAATAAAATAACTCACGTTCCTCTCATGTCCCTTTGCCTTCCCGTAATTCACACATCTCGTTTGCTTCTCGGTGGATACTTTTTTATTACGTGATAATGAACAATCAAATCTAACATTGAATACTGAATGTCACCACATAACGTTTACTTCTAACTACTAAAATAAATATTTGCTTCACATATTACTACGAGGCGCTAAGTTTTCGATGAAGAGAAAAACACGGTATGGAAATACTTACTGAAAGTGAAGTTTACAAAAAAATCTTGTTCGAAGTAAGAATATTACTATTCATTTTATTGGAATAACTTATTGAAGCTCATAAACCCCATTGTAATATTTAATCAATGAAAAAGATAATATTAACAAATCTCAATGAAACATAAAACAGAAAACGACACAGAAAATAAGACCTTCCCGGCACTAATAAAAACAAACTGAGCTATTTTCAGCGAAACCGGTCCAGTGATTTTCGAGAACATCGAAGACAAACAAACTTATATTGATTTTGATATATATAGATTTATCAATTTTACTGCCGGTTAGATTATTTGCCAACTGGCTACCATGTTGACACGTCGGTTCTCGCCCGATCACAGAAGTTAAACAACATTGGGAGCGGTCAGTATTTGGATGGGGTACCGCTTGGGACGCCGCGTGCCGTTGGCCTTTTTTTACCCTCCACCCAGCATCCATAAAGGTCACATAGGCGCCTAGAAACGTAATTATTTACCTGTGATTTCTAAAAAAATACATTAAAACCAATCGTTTTCATTACAAACCCTGACTCATAATTAATTTGATGGAAGGTAATTTTAAATTATTATATTAAAAAAAAATTATAATTGCGTTATTATATTGTGTTTAATAAACTCGTATTTTTCATTATCGACATTATTCTCATATTATTATCTCGTTCCAAAGGATCGATCCGCTATTTGGAAGTTGGAAGGATTGTCTTTGAAATATTTCCACAGATGTCGGTCACCATTGGCAAAAACGGACAATTTATGAAAAAGTATAAAGACACATTTGCAATAATGACCACAAGTTAATTTAAATATGAACCTTTTTGGTGCAAAAATTACTTGTAGTAATACTCCACGTAATACGGATTTTGGAAACGAAAGAGTCGAAATATGGGTCGATATAGGGTTTATTTTTTAGTGTTTTGCGCTGCTTGCGCGATGTGTCCCATGAGATAAAGCTACAAAAATACTAAATTGAGGAAGAGTTTTAAAATGAATGGAACAGGATCAAATTGTAACTGAAGAGATGAAAATAATTTGTTAAAAAAGAAACATTTTATGTATTTAAAAAAAATACGTTTTTATCAATTTTTTTTGTTTATTTTTACCAACTATTTTCTTAGGGTGGGCACAGCTTTTCAGTCTCTGTGGACTGCGCGTCACTGCTGTATATCTACTAAGAAAAAGATGTCTTCTCTATAGTGGTGGCTCGTGACTTTTGAGTGAGCTAGAGTGCTAAGATTGAAAAATACGACTTTATTGATGTTGTTGAAGCAGAAAATAATTTTGGGTGGGGCTGCCCTACCTACCATCTAAATCTCCCTAAAAAATTGAAATTTTGAAAAAAATAAAATAAAATTTTGTTAACAATTATTTTTATAAACAATAATTATTAGCCTGAAACACTCATCCAGATTGAAAAAACCTTCCGAGAAAAGATAAATGTCGCCGACAGGACTCAAACCTGCACCCTTCTGATTGCCGGTCAGATGCTCTACCGTTGATCTACGTCGGCTTATCGCAAACCCGCCAAGTTAATCAATATATACTAGTGTTTCATTCAATAATTACTGTTTTTTATTATATTTATTATATTTGACATGTATCTTTTCTCGGAAGGTTTTTTCAATTTGGATGAGTGTTAAGGCTAATAATTATTGTTTATAAAAATAATTGTTACCCTTTGCGCTATGCACAAAAATCTCGTCTTAAAAACTTTAGTTTATCAATTAATAAAATTTTGTTGTTTCAACAACATCAATAAAGTCGTATTTTTCAATCTTAACACTCTAGCTCACTCAAAGGTCACGAGCCGCCAATGACTTCTCTACATTTCTCTACGTGGACATGCAAAATAGTTAAATATATAATTGCTTAGTCACCCTAGTACCTACACAGTATTACGAATTCACGATAAGAATTTTGTTGTTATTGGGACCTGAATATAATGGGTATGTCTCATCGTGTATATATACTAATTACAAGCCTTGTGTGGTTTCAAATAAAGTGATAAGGTATATTATTGCGATAAGCGTGAACTTCGACCGACAATATAGTTTATTGCACTGCATTGAGTCTGACATAGAAATGGAGCAATGGACGAATTTAATAACACGACACATTCACGAAACACTAATTTAGGTCATTCGTTACAATCGTTAATTTATTATTCGCAATGGTTATTGTCTCGAACAAATTCTTGAATCAAACGCGAATATTTTTTCTAGTTGGATGATCGATATGATTATTCGAAAACGGATAAGAAATAAATAGAAACGTGTTAAAGATTATTGGAATTTTTTTTACATGACCCGAAAAGCAAAGCCTTTTTATCACCAGGGACAAAGCGATGAAATATAGATTTACGTAGACTATGACTGGGGGACAATAACTCTCATTTCCGCAATTGACTCAACACCCCGACACGATATTTCCATCACCCCTGTTCTCTCCATTATAATAGCTTTTTGCTCTTAATAAATGTTTGTATTCATATTTTACGTATTATATTATGTAGTACATTATTGTTCACCTTACAACAGGTCCCGAGTGTTATAACACCATTAAGAAAATTACAAAAAAAAACTATTAATTCATCTATAAATCAATAGAAAAATTGAACAGTTCCTTTTTTTGCACGATTCTTTCAACGATGTACCTGCGTCAAATTTGATTCCACAATGAATATGTATTAAAAACATTTTTGTTGCCCTCGCCCCCTGTTATAGCCCTTCGCCGGCCCATCATTTACCCTTAAGGACACCACACCCCCTTGGATCTCTCCAACACTTTTTGAGGGGCGATATCGCCCACATTTCAAATCTCTGCTCTACACGGTTACACAATAGAATTCCTGATCTTTGATTTTGCTTCAATTTTAAAATACAGTGGAAAGGTGTTTAATTGGAGAAGATCGAAGAAGACGTATACATAACAAGCTCCCAATATTCGAATGTATTGGTAAAGACAACATGTTGACAGGTATAACTTATCTCACACTTCATATCAAGCACTGGATTTAAAGAAAAACTCGGCACTAGAACAAAACACTTGACACGTAAAAAAACACCTCCAAGATTGTGCTGCGCTCCTGGTCACTCTTTTTTTAAATTATCACTTATCATTAATCTAAATAAAGGCACGTGGGTCTTACGTAATTAGCAGAGAAGATAATGGTTCTTTACCGTGCGCAGATAATGCTCCGCTTCTTCCTTTGACAGAATTCGGTATTCGTAAGGTTTCTCGACCTTGTCCATCGCGTCTTGCGCTAGAAACTGCTGATGAAGATGAGGTTCTGAGAGTAATCTTGTCGGTTCACCGTCTCGAGACTCCGGCTACAGCCTCACTGCCGCTGAACACTGGTGGTGAATGACAGTACAATTTTGACAAGTGTTATCGCGATATTTGACTTGCAAGTTAACATCCGCTCCCGATTTGTTTGCAAAGCTTTTGCGACAAGTATCGTAAATCAGGAGCGTACTGAAAAACGTCATACAATTATAATAAACCACGCTAATTAAAATCGAAATATTTCCATCCAACTTGTTGAAATTCTTTAATTATAATTCTCTTATACCTAGACTTCACGCAAAAGGTAATACTTTTTCAGACATAGTAGATATTACGGTACATACGATTATTGCATACATCCTCAACAATTATTAAGATATATGTCTAGAGTATAAGTATCGGTGAGTGTAAGGTATGTTTTGCCTATGTTACTAATTATTTGGAATGGTACTTGCACTATGTTATTCCTGAATATGTCGTGAGACAAATTAAATATTTAGTAGTTGTATTTCGTGAAGGCTATATATTCTATATATGTACCTACTGTGATGTGTTTTGCACCTGTGTAACTATTGTAATTAACAAAATATATATACGCCCATATAGGGCGTATATAATATAATAAATATTGACTGTAAGTCAATGAATTTTAAGAGCAAGAAAGGGAACTGTCATTAAAATCTACATACACGAGCAATACGGGATCGTCGTTAAGTACCTACGTAGTTATTGTGCCTAGAAAAGTAGCTATCCTAATTCAAGAAGAAGATAATTGTAAGGCGTCGAAACTTTATAGCGTGGGATTAATCGCTTGCCCATTAACCCTAGAATGGAAGCGAGGAGAAAAATTAATTCTGTTCAATTTTTCACCGAAGTGCCGCCCGATAGCGCTAGCCTATATGATTTCCTTGAGTTCTTTCCTCGGCAACACGTTTTTCTTCATAGTAACAGGTTGCACCATTTTCTCGTAGATAAACTTAATATTTTTTTCACTGAGGAAATTTTACGTCTTATTATATGGTGGGAAATATTGAGTGAAATTTACTGATCGCTTCTCAGACACAATAAACGAGTGAATGATGCATAGTTTCGATCAATTTAAACAATAAATATGTTTATGAGCAACATGTATTACCATAGACGTCAAAGATTGATCAAAGATAGGAGAAAAACGCCAAATTTAAAATGGGAGTAAAATATACTTCTTTCTTCGATTAATGCACTAAGGAAAAACGCTTCTATTCTAGGGTTAATCAAAACGCGAGGCGCTTTTTATTCAGGAGCGTTTTCATTTATAATGTAGACATCTACATTAACCTTGAGTACCTACCTACGCTTAATACTTGTTTTATGGTGGATATTTAAGCAGAGTGCCTAAATAAGCCAATCACTTGTTTCATATCAAACTAAAATGTTTATTAACTGCATAGTGAATAAATACCCTTCCTGTAGCTAACTTCCGCCAGAGGAAACTTTTAGTATCCGCTGAAAAAATCCATTTAAATCGACTTATGAACCACAATAAAAGCAATGGGCTGCAAGCTGCAATAGTCGTGTGCAAAATCAGATTTCATAATATAATATACAAGGGATTAAAAAAGAGTCGCGCTAAAAACTACTTGTATGAATAAGGGTCAAGGTTAACTAAAAGAATAAATATAAGAATAAATGGCTTCCAATCCCTCCCTGAACCCGATCTGATGGTCTTTTAAAATAATGAAGCTAATTTCAAACACAATCGATGTGATTCGTCCATTATCGGAGCAATATAAACATAGTTTGGTCGGTTTGTCCACACTGTTATTATTGTCTGTCGGGCGCATTATTTGCCGAGGCACGTGATCAATGTCCCGCTAACTGCTGGCTCTGTAAGCGATACGGGAGCAATGTTGGATATTATTATTTGTGCACACGAAATGCTAAATCAATAATCTTCTGATTGGTGTTGAAATGTAATAACGTGGGACGCTTTGATCGTGATTAAAACACAAATTAACGGCGCCACGGGGAAGGGAAAGAAAATTAACGTATAATGAACAAAATTCGGAAAATAATGTGAAATCATAAGATCGATGTTTCCCAAACATACTTGAATAAAGGATGTTTTCCTTCAGCGATAACGGTTATTTAATCAACATAAACATTATACAACCAGCTGACGTGTACCCGGCCTTGCTCGGGATTATTTATGTTTTGGAATAAAGTTATGAAGTTGCGAATTCGTGCTTGTCCTTTGGGAGCCATAATTGATTTGAGAGTGAAAGTAAGGCCTTGTGATGACTATTACTATCCCTAAACAAATAAACATTCATTTGAAAATTTTGTTTTATTCCAAAATTTTTTTTGTTCAAAATACATGTAAATAATAAAATTCTTAAGTAGGTACCTACTTATGTTTTTCGTTTTGAAAATATTCTACGCAAACAATTTTTTTTCGTTCGAATATGTAATCTGTGGCTAACCATAGTTGTATATAGATGGGCTAACCTCATTACAACATGGCGAGCTCAATATTTTTCATACTAATTTTAAAACGTTGTAGCAATAAATACCTACTCTTCTTTTGCCTAATAAATATAGTATCAATGACAAATGGGATTTAAACAGTAACCGCAATATCATAGAATGTGCAATGTTTTCTAACATTGTATCCTGTGCGTGCAAAATCGTATCTTCTCAAGCGAAAACTTTGAAATATAAGTCTTAATGTGGAGAGACCTGCCAGGTAAGCATGTTTCTGTATCTGTTTGTACATAATAAGATAAAGAGCAAGTAGTATTTGTACAGCGCCCTCGAGGTGATTTTTTTACAAAAACGGTGCTATACAAGTCATCCAAGTGTTATTATTATTATTATTATTAACAGTGTTACGTATTGGATTTCATCCCGACACTAATAAAAATAAACTGTGCTCTTTTCAGCGAAACTGGTGGATTAATTTTTGAGAAAATCGAGGATACACAGACAAATATTAATTTATAAATATATATATATATTGGAGATATCGCTGTGAGAAAAAAGGTTTAATGATCCCCCTGGCGAGATACTATTAAAAGTTAAAACGCGGTTTGAACCAACAATTATAAATCTCCTTTCTCAATCCCTTGGGATTACCATAGTCCCACTGATTCCGGGCATTGGGACTCTAGGTCAAAAATTAATTGTGATTAGGAAGAAGTGAACGGAAAATTAATTCGAGGTCTTGAGTGGGGTTACTTATTTGTAAGAAACAAACAGCTTTTAATACAAATATATATATATATACAAAAGAAGTTAACAAAAGGTAAGCCAACAAAGATTATTCTGCTAACAGGTGTTTTATTTATGAAGCTTATAAATTAATGTACGAAGGAAGGGGGAAAAGGGAGAGGAAGATAGGATCGGGACAGGAGAAACTCTCGATACATTTTATACTCGTGCATCAATTTGTGGTCGTACGCATTACTTCGGTTCGATATTTTGAAAGGGTATTGTGAAGAATATCGATGTTGTTAAATTGTGTGTTATATTGCGCATAAATACGGGGTAATGGAGAATTTATCCTAAGTTTGGTCCAGCATGTGTGCAAATAAAAAAAATGGGTTTGTCGGGTTGGTCTAGACGGTATGTGGATTTATATAACTGGTATACTAAGAACAATGGTATCACCGAACGGCTTTTCAATAAAACTTATGACTAACTGGAACTAATCTCGAATATTGGCCAAGATCATTGAAAATATGCTGGAGAAGTTCAAACATTGAAGTACATATTGACAAATAAATACAATGATGCATTATTTGCCAGTCTGGAACGTTGTTTGTCAATCCACGAGTCCAGACATCACACCATACCACACCGGACATTGGTGTGCACAACATTAACTTATAAATTCACTACGATTTTGAGAAAGCGTAGAAAGCAAAAACCAAGATCGTCCTGACGTACAACAGTGAAAAATTTGTGATGAAACGATTACCGCCAGTTTAAGGTTATTGTAATCGCTGATCATATCTGTACGGTTAAATAAACGATTATCTATCCGATTATTCAACAATTATCACTATCCAAGTCAAAGTCTCTTATTCAATTCACCAATGAAATCTTAATAATATTAACAACTCTGAAAATGAAACCCAAAAGACACGAAAAGAACAAGATTACGTTAGCAGCTGGGACTGGAACTCAGGTCCGCGTGGTCTATTCGGGACCTTGGATTCAGAATAACTGAGCCCCATCATCATACTTCGATTTTTAAGAACTGTCAAGATCATCTTCAATTAATTCTCATATATTTTGGTTGCTACCTTTTTATCATTACCACAAGATTCCACCCGAATTTTTTTGTAATATTTTTAGATAGTGTCTCGGATATACCTATCCGATTTTATTTAATAAAAAATTGAAAAGTAACATAACGTTAATGAAATCTAATGAAGAAGTTACAGAACGATTGTATTTAATTCACCCGATTCTTAGACAAACTGATAATAAATTGTGTGTTTTTAATTATTTATGACATTTTATCATCCCACTAGTATGTTAAAGATAAACATAATAAATGACAATGTTTTTTTTTGCCGCGGGGTAGCAAGATTTACACACGTTTCAAGCACGTGCCCTGAAGCCGCAAACCACAGAGCGACAGTACAGAACCAGTACGGTGGCAAAGTACAAGCGGCACTCAGAATCAACGTTAGATTTTTTTAATGAAAAAGCGTTTATCTTTTTAGTTTAAACATTTTTATATATCTATATATTTCACATTTTTATATATCTATATATTTCACATTTTTATATATCTATATATTTCACATTTTTATATATCTATATATTTCACATTTTTATATATCTATATATTTCACATTTTTATATATCTATATATTTCACATTTTTATATATCTATATATTTCACATTTTTATATATCTATATATTTCACATTTTTATATATCTATATATTTCACATTTTTATATATCTATATATTTCACATTTTTATTGTTCCCCACTTGCTACGCTAGCTTGGGCCGTGTCGTAGCAAGTAGTCCATTTCGTTTCGTGGTAAAGACAAATAAAACATAATAATATTTATGTAATACACTTCACATTATTTCATAAAAAAAAACTTACATAATAAAATTAAAAATATTAAAAACAAATATACTCATTACAGTTCAATACAAAAACAAAACAAAAAAGTTAACAGCGTACGAATAAATCACAATATCAACTGGTGATAATGGGTAATATCTAACGGTGGTTTTATCAAAATATCCTTAATCTGACAGCTATGATTAATTGCACAGAATCTAGATGTTATTTTGTTAGAACGATTGAGAGGATTATGTTCACTCACGTGCCTTGTTAACTTATTATCATAGTAAAATAAATGCTATATATAGATAGTTCATATCAAATATTTTAAATGGCAAACCTCCAGCTCCTGACAT
This sequence comes from Halesus radiatus, assembly GCA_022606495.2. Taxonomy (NCBI): domain Eukaryota; kingdom Metazoa; phylum Arthropoda; class Insecta; order Trichoptera; family Limnephilidae; genus Halesus; species Halesus radiatus. Next base: position 76,271 of record JAHDVE020006614.1, read on the forward strand.
TTCCCATACACTGAGATAGCAACATAATACTAGCGTCTCTAACAGCCCGCGTTCGTGGAATTTGTTTTTTACCATACATTTTAATAGATTTTCTGTGAAAAATATTCTTAGTAAATTATAGAAAATTAATAAAACGAAAGCTTCTGTCAAAATACTGACAACGAAGCTGTGCGTGATCAAATACCATAGACGTCAAAATACTGGCAACTTACTACACTGGCGCCTCTAGCTGCAGCGCTTCGGGACCATATTGCTATTATAATATTTAATTCCCTTCGAAACAATTTAGACAGTGCGCGAGCAGCGAGGATTTAACAATTAATATAACCCTAAAATCCTCATTAAAAAACATATACCATACGAGTATATATATATATATATGAGAAAAATAGGAGTAAAGTCATATGTAGGTCACCTAATTTAATTTATTTTTTTGAATTCTCGATTTCTATAATTACGAATATATTTCACAGAAAATCAATTAAAATGTATGAAAAATATCAATTCCGCCAACTCGCGCCGCTGGTGTGGTATGTTGCCATAAAGTGTCAGGAACTGGAGGTCTTGTCATTTAGAGTGTTGATATCTATACGAAGTTGAGATTCTCAGTGCCAAGCTGGTGGGGTACAACTATTGAGATTATTACTCGATTGTTCCTTTCATACACACACGCTTGGGCATAAGTTCACCACACATAATTCCACTAGTTTCAGGGAGTTGGTACGGTAGTAAGGATAACATAAATCAATTTGCAAAAGGACAATTAAAATAAAATGTTATAATAAAATGACACCAATACACCGGTATATGAATAGTAGTAAAAATTTAATCTACATGGAGTAATGAAGTGCGTGAGGTCATAGGTGTTCACCTATCCGTTAAAATAAATAATCGGATCACTTATACACGGTGTCCGGAAACTAGTGGTACAACCGGGAAACTGGTGAATCTATAATACATAGAGAACCCAAAGAACTTTTTTTTTACAATCTGATTATTTCGATATATAAATTTTTTAACTCTTTTAAATTTTTTCAGCAACTAAAACGTTTAAATTTTTTTGGAGCCGGGTTTACGGTTCGGTGAATTTTAAAGGATAAATAAACAAATGATAGTAGCCCAGGGTTGACCGATTATTATTAAATTTGACGAAAAAAAATTTCATCTTCGGACTCGATTTATTCGAAAACAAAGGCTCAATTCAAAAAAACTTGTTCCACAAATTCGACTCCTAATGCGACGCGGATTCAGCAGTTTCCGCTTATACCACGAGTTTCCCGACACCATGTATGTAAGTTGATATCAAGTTAGGTAACACAATTTCCCTTATCTTACCACCTAGACGCATTAAGGAAAACATCTGAACAAAACTGCATTGCTGAAATATGTTCCTAATATATTATATATACGGATTGACCATGAACCAAATGCATAAAATGTGTCTACCGACCTTTACCTGCATAGCAGATTGACTCGACACGCTTTCGTACACGAACTTGATGTTGTCTGACATGGTCTTTGTTTGTCAATTGCAAATTATTCTTAATAATTGTTTACTGCCAGACAATACCGTCATTGAAACACAATAGCTACGGGTTTTAAGATTAGTGCATTATAAAAAAAGAAGACGTGAAGATTACTCTGATGATAGCGTACCTGCGATATGAAATGACGGCCTCCGTGGTCGAGGGGTAAGGCTCTCGACTACGAATCCGAAGGTTGCCGGTTCAAATCCCGGCGTGAGCAAGTAAATTTTGTTTAAGTAATTTATGCTGTTTCACAATTTGAATGACTGTGAAGACTGAAGAAGAAGAAGTGAAAGAAGAAGTTTAGCCGTGTTTGGTGACCAGATCTAAATAGCCAGGTATTTCCTCACCTTCATCTTTCCCTTCTCCATCGCCTCCCCAATACCTTCAGCCTCACAACATTCCCCAATTGGGGATGCCATAGTCTCACTGGCTCCAGGCGGTTGGGAGCAGTTGGGACTCAGTTGGAACTGGGAATATCTACATGCTTTCGAAACATGTAGATATCTATATATATTAACGGGGAGAGGGACGTCGGAGAGTTATTATTTATTAATTCAAAATAATGATAGTATTATTACGCAATACGATAAACGTAATGTTTTTAAAATTCAATCAGAAATATTACTTTTTTCGGACCGTTCCATTGTATGTTTTACAGAATATTTAAAATACGATTTTTTTGTGTGTTTATTATGTCATCTTTGTTTAACTTTAGATATTAATTTGATATTACATCTATTATATATATATATATATATATATATATATATACATATATTACTTTTATAATATATATAGAAATAAACTCACAGCATGATCAACAATCAATATGATCGCACGCCTCCGCATCCTATCAGCAAGTATTATGATTTATATGTTTAACTATATATAAATCAGACATTACAATGAAACAATCGTGTGTAAATCAAACATTACAAGGAAACACATCATATGTACCTACTTTGGAAATTGTTTTTTCGCTATAAATGTAATGTTTTGTTTCTATAATAAAATAAATATATATTACTAGCTGAAGTACCCGGCGTTCCTCAAGGTTATAAATAGTTTGGAATAAAGTTTTATATTTCCTAACCCTACCCCTACTACTACCCATACTCCCTATCCCTACCCAGTAATTTTCCTCTTATTTTGAACATCAAGTGTGCAAAATTTCATCAAGAAGTACTAAAATTTGGCTTTAAAGGTGGGAAAGGGGGACGTGGGTGGTTTTTCTAAATTTCAATAGACAGTGACCTTCCACTTGATTCGAAGGTCAAGTGTTCAATTTTATCAACCTCCTAACAAAACTGTAGATTTGCGTACAAAACAAACACACCGCCCGGGAAATTCTTCTTTATACAATAGAAGAAGAAGAAGTTGAAATAATTCATATTGCATTGGCTGTTTTGAATACCAGCTTGAATGTCTCTTCTAAATCATGATATAGTGCAGGTAAATGTGTTTATTGCAGCCAAAGCAAGAATTACCGGTTTTAATGTTAGTCACCTTGAATAGGAATCCCTCACACCGGTCATTACTTCTGTGATGTTACTTAACATAACACTCGGCACTCTGCAATAATTCCACCACACCATTCCTGCACTTCAGATGCACTTCCACAGATTGCACTTAGAAATAATAATTGCAACATGATTCAATAATCGGAATTAATCACATTGCGTTAGCCTCGCTTGAAGATGAAGAGCTATTTTTAACTAAATTGATCAAATGCTATAAATACACTTTATAATGCAGACTAAAAAATTATAAATTTATAGTACATTATCTTACATTAAAAGTGCTATTGATGATACTCCGTCTGTGCCGCATTCAAATCTTTATTTTTATGTGAGTACCACACCAGAGTCCCAGCTTCTCCCAAACGTCTGGAGCCAGAGAGACCACGGCATCCCCAATTGGGGTATGTTGTGAGGCTAAAGGTATTGAGGAGGGGAAGGAGATAGGGAATAGGAAGGTGGGGAAGTACCTGTCTATTCAGTTCTGGTCACCAAAGACGTCTAAAGCCATTTCAAGCAACGTATCGATTCTGAATGGCGGTCTTTCACCAGGGCGATACTCACAGTATCTAACACTGTGAGATTTTTAAAAAAAATATATACACATATATGCAGGTATGTATAATGTTGTTGTAAGCAAGTCTAACTTTTTTATGTGGTTAAAATTTTACTGCATTTACTACATTAAGCTTGAAGAAAGTTCACGTTTACATAATGATAATAGAAAAACCAGTAACTTTACTCAAAACGCAATAAGAAAAAAATTGAAAAGCGCTGAAATGGATCAACAGCACAAAAATCTTTTTTCATTGTTTTCAACGCCAAATAAGATAATTTTTCACGTTAATCGAGTACCACGATACTTCAGATCTTGAAAAAGTCAATAAAAAAAGCATAATCAAAAAATGCTGTAAGATTATGAAATCTTCTCTTCAGGAAAGCCAACAAAATCCAAATACTTCAGAAGTTATCAGAACAAAATAATATATCCCTTGATCAACGTGTTATCTTTTCTCAAAGAATAAAGCTCCATGTTTAAAAAATTGATAAACCTTGAACTTTGCAGGTGCGACCTTCATAGAGTCGACCTTGGGGCTATGCGACACCGCCGCGGCGCCCGATGCGACGCCACGAACTTTGCAAGGTGTGAATCGTCCCTTTGATTAGTAACGCTTTTACGTAAAATGGGTGTTTCCAGAAATTACATCTGCAGAGGTCCACATCGATCGGAAACACAACCGCATCAGCTGCACGTGAATACGTAGGTCAAGGACGCATAATATGCAGAACACTATCACAGCAACGGCGGAAGTGGGAAGCGGAAGGGGGTGGCAAATTTGTGGTGGTTAAACGAAGCAGAAATTGCAGCAAGTTAAATTGCTGCAGTTTTATGGATTCAGTTATTTATGCTTTCGCATCAAAATTCCACATTGTTTTTAATTAGGTTCTGGATTTTGTTCATGATTGTTTTATCTGTGACAGTTTCATCCCCCAAAGTTTTGAAATGCATGAGAATTGACAAAAGAGCTGTCAGAAAATGTAATAAATTGAATTAGAATACCCAAATTATTTAGACTTCAGAAAATTATTTTTAAAAAGAGGATGAAGAAAGAGAGGCTAAAATGGTCAAGTTACATGCATATTTAAACAGGTACGTGCATTTAATAATCCGAATTAAGAATGTTATCTTCATTTATTTTACAATAAAAATGAAAATTGAAACTGTAAGAGAACCATTAAAGTATAAAACACCTGTATATAACCACTGTTAGCATGAGAAAATTTGTTGGCTTAGCTTTTGTTAAACTTCCTTTGTATAAATATTTGTATTAAAATCTGTCGGTTTCTTACAAATAAATAAATAACACAAATTAAAAAAGAACCTTGGAAAATCTTCTTAAATTAAAGTTTTTTAATACGATTTACACGTATTTTTAAGAGGGTGTGTGTGAATATGGAAGAATCACAATCGTAATCTTTGTATGTCGCTCTATGTTAATTGTTTAGCTTTACGAATAGAAATTATTTTACATTCATACTTAATTAAAACATAACAAAGCAGTGCCTTTGTAAAAAATTATAATATACGAGTATAAATAATAATATACTTAATAAATTAATTAAAAATTACTTTGTATTCGCCACTTTATTAAAATACACATATCAACATGTGTCGAAAGCTATGCTTTCTTCATCGGGAATATATAAAATATTATTCCTGATGAAGAAAGCATCGCTTTCGAAACATGTTGATATGTGTATATTAATAAAGTGGTGAATACAAAGTAATTTTAATTCATTTATTAATAATGGCGCCACAAAGTAAATACCAATCAATTTTTAATTATTAATTATTTTTATTGAGAAAATAAAAAGATTTCAGTCGCATCTGGGACTCGAACCCAGGACCTCTGCCTATCCGGGACAACCGCTTAACCAACTTAGGTAATGAGACCAGTTCAATTTATGTCATCTTAATCGATATCATATCTCAGATTCAAGATTTGGCAACATTATTCTCCATTTTCAATCCCATATTATTGGCAGCTATCTTTATAATGGTTACAAAGTTCTTAACGAACACAATTGCAAACTAGACAGTGTCTCGGATTAATATCCGACTTTTTATTTATTTGAGACAACTATTTGTCGTTTTTTTCCGTTTTCATGTTTCATTTAGGTTATGTTAATATTATTTTCTACAATGATTAAATACCAATCTTTTGAAGAAGTTATTATATAATATACTTATTTTTTTTAAAGAAAGGCATATAATCCCGGATTACGAATAACCATTCTAAAATACTAACCGTTGACACGGATGTACCATTCATTATATTATTGTATTTTTAGTATGATTTTATTCCGTTCAAAAACAAAAATTAACAGCAGTCGTTTCAGAAAAATATGTATTTCGGCTTTTCATTAAAAAAAATTATTGTATTTTCCAAGTTTTTACTAATCTTTTTCTGATATATTTTCCAATCGGAGGAAGACTATTCTTCAACCTAAAACTGCGGTTGGCTAAGTTTTTTTTCTTTCCAATATGCAGTACAATCTTTAAATTAATTTATAATTTTTTTTTTTTTTAAAGAAAGACAAATATTCCCGGGTTACGAATAACCTAACAATATTTGAAAATATCCTACTACCATCACAGTAAGCGGAAAATGTTTCTTTTATCGTGATGGAGGACTAAGCAAGCAGAGGAATTGAACTGTACGTGATGCCAACTCAGCCACTGACCGATCCTTTACAATCTTTTTAGATATCATAAGTTATTTTATTACAAATATTCACTGTGTTATGTTTTATTGCAATAAAGCCTTCTTTCAATTTTGACTTCAGTATTATTATATTGGTACGGTGCAATAGCTATAGCATTTGTGATAGAATAATACATAAAAATAAAATGCAAATATTGTACTTTTAAAAAATCAATAGGAAATTATAATAAATGGAGAGCAATTACAACAACAATTGTAACACTACCATTCATAAAGCCGGATACTCCAGCTAGTCAAATATGTTTTATAATAAACGGTTCTGTATAAATTATCCAGCCTGACTTTTTATTAAACGTTTGTAAAATGTAAAACAAATAGGCTTTATGTATGTATAACGATTCATTCAATCCGTCAATAGTTAGACAAATCAATCAATCAATCATTCAACCAATCTATTATTCAAAGAACCTTGTATCAATTGACACTTTTAATCATAATTAATGTATTATTTATTTCACTGGTTTACGGTTAATAATTTATTTGACTTGCATAAATCTTTATGGCAATACGACATAATAAAGTAATGTTGATTTATTGAATAATTATTTAATAATTTCTTCAAAAGATTGGTATTCACTTTGTGGCGTCATTATTAATAAATTTAATTTAAAAATATACTTAGTATTCACCACTTTATAAATATACATTATTTTCTATATTAGCGGAAGACTTAAAGATCAAAATGTGTTAAGACAATTATTTAATTTGTGAATAGGTAATAAAGACTATTTACTTAACTCCGGTTCGGATTCTCTCAAAAGGAATCGGCCCCCTGACAAGCAAAAAAGTACCTACCTGCAATATGTTTTACCAGGCAATTATTTTTATTCCATATTTGAAAAGTGAATCCGTGTAGTTTATGTTAAATTTTTAATCCATTTTAAAAAGTGGAACAACTAAACTATATGCGTGAAGCAATTTTTTTTAAATCGTAATATTATGGTAGAAAATGTGTATACTAGTTAATGTCTATTTATCGAATAGTTTCCTCTGATTTTTCACAGATAACAACTAGTTTTTAAATAACAAAAATCTATTGCTTTGCATTTTGTGAATGTGTTGTTTTATTTTATATATAATGAAAAATGTAAATCAATATTGAGCCCCACGTTGGGCGCCAGTGTAATGATATGTATTTACGTTGGGCGCCAGTGTAATGATATGTATTTGTGCGGGGAATGCGGGAATGCGGGAATGCGGGAGAAGGTGTGGAGGAAGGTTGGGAAGGTGAATTTGCGGGAGACAGTGTGTGTGTGTGTGTGTTTACCCTGAGAGAGGTTTTCTTCCAGGGAACTCGGGACCTACGACTAGCTCATCATCGGCAGGCCTCGGAGCTCTTCTTCAGGATCGTGAATCGACAGGCAGTCTTATAATTGGGGATTGTGACTCGAGACTGTATCAATTAAAACACTCAGATGCTTTCAGAAATCAGTGGTTTACTCGGTAAAAGGGGCACAGACATAGTAAGATTACACAAGGGGAACAGGCTAACCTACATATTACCAATAATGTTACGGGTAATCTATGATTCTCTCTGAAATACTCTACGAACGGCATTGTTAAATGTGACTTGAAATAGAATTACAACACAATGAAATGGGGATAACCAAGATACAGCTCACGGTTGGGAATGTCGGTCGTCGGTCGTGTGTCCGGGTAATAATCCATTGCCAGGTCCATGGTGGATGGTGCACTTCGGGGAGGATGTTGTCAAGGCCGAGTCCACAGAGAGAGTGTCGCGTTGAGAGCGCGCGGGCGGAACCGGGGGCCGCGTAAGAGTGATGTCTCCTTTTGTCGCTAGGGGTGCTAACCTAACGAGTGGCTAGTATTTATAGGGTATTTGCGTTATGTAACACTCTCTATGGCACGTTTGTGAATAAAGTTAAGTTTTGACCCACGAAAAACTAGAAGTACGTCAATTTCCTACATAAGGATTGGCTTAACGTTAAGCATACCTTTTTTTTAAATTTAATGTAAATCAAATTTAATAATATTATTATTAAGTTCTGAAAGTATTTTTTAGTTTTTATTATTGTGACAGCTGTTTAGGCCATTTTCAAACTGGGGTTATTCCACATTGTAACGACTTATTTATATGATTTTAATTACTCCCACCCATTTCTAATTTGGATGGGTTATTAAAAATAATGATTTATGATCGATAAAACTGATTTAGTTAGAATATAATTAAAATTCTCTATTCTGTGAAGTTTTTTACATTTTTGTGTTTCCCCGTATTTAAATGATGATGTCTTCATAATAGATTAATTTTAATTTATCAAGCTTTTGTGAGAAGTGGTTAATATATAATTTTCCTTACTTTATTAATTATTATTATATTAGGATCATTCGTTCGTTTATTAACTAAAAATAATTGAAGAATTTAAAAAAAAAAATTGAAAATACTTGCAGAACTTAATAATAACATTATTAAATTTGATTTACATCATTTAAAAAAAAATTAAATGGAGTTCTACGAATTAAACACAAAACAATTTAAAAATTAAGTATACCGTTGATCCACATTTAAGCTCAGCTGCGTTGGTGACACTGGGGCGGTATATTTGAGAAAAAAGAACTTAAAGTTTGCTCAGTTTGATTAGTGAAGCTGACCGTAAGTAATTTTCATCCAAAATTGAAGTTTGAAATGTAAGCCAGATAAGAAATAAGTATTCCGATAAGAACAAATCTATATTGGTAACGTAAAAAAACTGACAAAAAATTAAATTTAATGAGCAACTAGTGAGAGACCTTGGACATAACTGAAGATCAGATTGCAAAAAGAAGTTACGTTTCTGCGTATTTAATTTTTTTAATCAATTATGTAAAGATAGTGGATAACGATTTGAATTAAAGATTCGCGTAATCAAGATCCATATCTAAATATTTCTACTAATCTCAATCAAATGAATTATTATTAACCGAAAAATGTGTCTAATTAAAAAAAAATTCCAAAAAAATACTAGAATTAACGACACAATAAGTAGACGAAGCAATCGCGAAATTTTAATGATCGATCCGACTAATCGCTCGGTAATGTTTGGATATGAAAATATTTAAGATTCTCAAGGCCAATAGTAATGTAGCGAGTATCTAGTATAAATAAATATTTTTCACTAGCCACATTATCGTCCATTTGTTGCCAACACTACCGGTCGGTTTTGCGCCGCCATCCGGGAGCCGGCAGCTCGTGGCATTCTCCCGCTGTCTTAAAATCGTATATTTTCCATAATTATGTATATAAAATATAATTAGTACATGTAAAGATCACGTTGGGGTCACCAATAAAGTAAGTGTGTACCTATATGAACTGAGAACGATCTTTATACGCTTAATCACTACTGTATTACATTGTTTGGCTTCGGTAATGAGCCATGCTAACAACATTAGAGCAGATGACACGATAAACAATTGGCTCAAAGAGCAATATGGCACAATACTACAAAAATTGCGCGGTCTTGACCCTGAGGCGTGTTCCCCGTGGCGGGGAATAAACACCCCTAGAGCGTTTCTCAGTCAGCCACCCGCCAGGGGGTGTGACACCCCTATACTATGGCTCAGCCAGTCACCCACCGGGGGAGTGACACCTATCTCCCCCTCGCACTGCCCGGAAGCATGGCGGCCTCGCGGTCAGCCTAAGGAGACGCCTTGGTCAGCGAATTGAAACAAAAAAATACTCTTACGTTAATTTCTTTAACTTTTCTTGTTTTAAAGCACAAATTTAGCAAAATACTTGTTGATATGGATACTAAAGACTACAATAAAGTGTCATCAAACATCCAACACCATCAGTATCACCCTGGTGAGAGATCACTAATACTCGGCTTGTAATAGCTTTAGCCATTTTTAGCAAGGTACTTCCTCACCTTCCTCTGCCCCATTTCCTTCTAAAACTGCCTTCATTCTCACTAGAGGCAACTCACTTTTATGGAATGGTTCATATTTTCCTTGCTCACCAAATATACTTACTAACTAACGGAAATTTATTTTCTGGTTCCAAATTCGAAAAATAAAATTAAAAACTCTCACACACTTACACACAGGTAAATACAGGAGATTTATAATAGTATGCGTGAGGATCTTATAATTGTGCGTTCCCTCTACACTCCTCAAAAGGGGAATCCCATCAACTGTGGTGCCGTATCACATGAAACATTGAAAATGTTGATTGTTTAGCGGTCCTAAAAAAATAATCGTTATTTTAAGCCAATCCATAGTAAAAGAGTTGTTTTGCCGGGGACTAGGCTATTTCTCGCTACGCCCCTGCCCCAACCACCCAACTACCTAAGCCGAGGGGTGGATTTCAAAGGAACGTGTTGTTCAGTGGATTGTGATTAAGTCGACTGTGACAATGATTACTGATTATGTGGGCTATCGGAGGTAATATCTACGAAAATACGTTGGTTCCGATGGAAAGAAAATTTGTATAATGATTAGTAGATTGTCAAGAAAATAATACGCGCTCTTTAGTATTTATAGAAAGATTATCATTTTAACCATTAATATTTTTCATGCAATTTTATTCTTTGCTTCATTCATTTTATTTATATTACTCCACTCCTATAATAGTATATATATAAGTTCTTAACTGACTGCATTAAACGCAGCCAAAAATAGACAGCTTCCTTCAATGCAAGTAATTAATTGTACCTTTCTACGGTTTAAAATTTCAAAGTTATAAATAACATCAACTACATAATTCATTCTTCTTTTTTCACGAAATTCTCAGTAAATAACAGCCTTCATTAAATTACCGCGGAGAGATCCAAGCCTAACTATGCCATTCATTCATCGGAAATATACTCAAGTGTTAACAACTATAGTGTTTTTATCAAGTTTGAGTTAACAATTACCCATCCACATCAAGATTTTCTCGATATATTCAATCTATTAAACCCAAGTCCAAGAGTTACAGCCTTGGGCAGATCGAAGACTTCTTGGCTACCGTGACACCCGCCATCACTATTTAATCTAAGAGTTTAAAAAAATGGTCATCAATGTAAGGTTATGTTCATAAAACTTCTGATCTGTTGCTTATAGCATTGTTTGTTGCGTGACAGCTTTTTCGCCCTTTCATACTGTGGCTCGGCCACGTAGACTTTTAACTTATTTGCATGTACTGTGTTACTATTCCACCTAAGAAAAACTTTACTCGTATAATACGTAAAACGACTGGGTACTAAAAAAACATTTTTAATAGATAATGTACAAAAAAAATATTTAAAAAATCCTGTATTTAATTAAAAATATAAATCATTCTCACAGATGGTGCTAATTAAATGTGTTAATAAAACACTTTTAGCACGTAATGATTTTAAATATTGAGATGAATTTTTGTTGACGGGTACATACGGAATATGAAATGATATAAATTGTTAATGTTAGTTTAATTATTTGATAGTACGGGAAGCTTTATCAAAATACTGCAAACATTTTACACTATCGTCTCTAAATGGTTTAAATGTTATTAAAATCCTAATAAAATAGTATCTCTTAAAAAAAATATGCATAAGCAAAAAAGGAGTTAAATCATATATACCTCTTACCATTTTTTTTTGTGATTTCTATAATTTAATATTTCACAGAAAATCTATTAAAATGTATGAAAAAAAAATTTTTTTTATTAGTTTCTATATAATTATGATATTTTAAGGTAATGTATAAATATTAAAAATATATGTATATTATAGATTTTTTTCATAGTCCTCCTCACTAGGAGATCCTGTGCTGAGGCGGACCAGGTTTTGCATCGAGGGGTTTTAGCGACTTCTATATTTCAATTCGTAAAACTCGGGCTGCTAGAGGGCGCTAGTGAAGAATGTCGCCATCAAATGTCCAGGAGCTGGAGGTATTGTCATTTAAGACAATTTGGAGGTATACGAGTATATCACACTTTTGGCACAGTGCCTTATATTTATATAATATTATTTCTAAATTTAGAACCACAATATTATTAATTAAGCCAATAATTATCTTAGAAGTGATGCGTATGAGTATAAACAAAACTTTGGCAGCATGCGAGGAACTCTTAATACCGTAGTTATTACTGATTCGAACCACACAAAGCTCGAGGCGAGTACTGAATTATTGAAAACCTGATAATTAAATTACAATGCATTGCCGGGAAAACTGTAAAATATTTTGGAATAATGACCTTACATAACTACAGGTAAAGGTTACGAAGTTATAAATTCTGATTTGATATAATATAACACTAGTGTAGTGCAGTCAGGTAAATAAATACATACGCATTCATGACTTCCTGGTGCAATTCGATAGGAGCACCCTCCCCAATGAAAACTCCATCGAAATGCTCGGGGTAAGTATTTCAAACCAGCACAAGTATCGGGGCTCTATAGAAGCCCGAGTAAATCTAGCTTCCAAGAAACTGGATGACCAACTGCTAGTCCTATACAAATCAGAAGTACGTTCAACAGTGGAATTTAAAAGTCACTTCTGGGCTTGATTCTGTGCAAAGGAGGGTGGTTCGTCTGATTGACAATCCGTTGTTAACAGACCGACTGCCATCTCTAATGCACAGACGGAATGTGGGTATGCTGAGTTTCTTCTACAGATATTTCAATTTCACGTTGATTGATTCGCTCAAGTGGCACGATCAATAGTGCCAAATCGCTCTTGGGAAACCCTGACTTCTTGTGCCACCCAAATGATTGTCATAAAACAGAACCCTTTCTGTATCGATCCGCTCTACATATCTGAACAATGTGTGCGACCTCTACTTAATCTTGTTCTTTACATTTATATCGGCTTTGAAATATTTTCGGATCTCCTTACTCGTAATTATGCACTTGAACAAAAAAAAAACTTCTTTTATTGTACTTAGTTTGGTTAAATATGTTAAAGTCTTCTTATTTGTTGTAATTACAATTTGCATGTGTGTTCATAAACCTAACCAATCTGTACTCCAGTATAAACACTTATGAATAATAAAATAATCATGTTGCCAGAACGTAAACAAACTGCAGTCAGAGTAGGAAGTCCGCTGCAAAGTTTGTTTACAGTTTGCAGAGTCGTGACTCGACACAGTACCTACTGCAAACATGACAATAATTGCACGCCGCGATTCGCTCCAGTATCTAACACTTGCATGCGTGCATATTTTAATGGGGTGCACTTATTATACAGGGTTATTCATAAGATACGTATATTTTAGCATGGGTATTCCTAGAGAATGCATAGACTACGATTATCTACTTTATTCATTAAATTTAGAAAAATTATCTGAACATAGAATTATGGGAATTTTTAATTTTATTTAATTCATATAGATAGATAGATAGTTAATTCAATGTTTCATAACCCTGAAGTGCTATATTTGATTGCTTTCCATGTAACTGGTAGGACAAGACAGTACCTACCATTTTATTGTGACAATTCAACTTCAGCGTCGCAATATTATTCCCCTATGCGACGGATTCAACAACACGGATTCCACGAAAAAAATACTTCGATGTGTCGACATATTTGGCACATCAATGTTACAGTATAAGCATGTATTAGTACGGTTTTTTTTTCATCGAGTAGAGTTAGGTTATTTGAAACAATTTAACTCTGAATAAAAGCGTCAAATTATGTTGTTTCTTTTCATATTATCTAATATAATACATATGTATCTTTTCAATATTATTTGTAAATGTCCATGTAAAAGCCTGCAATGGGCGTAAATAAATGAATAAATAATGATGGACTCAATTTTGCACGTTCTCATCTGATGCACGCGGTCGGACCGGACTTTTTCCTTTACAGAGGGATATCCAGTTTGCTCAAATTAGCGATACCGAATGCTCTTTCTAATTGGAGGTTCAATATTAAAATGTAGACGAAAGGTACGCTGCACTACGGTTGCCGACTCAGTTTTACAGAACTCACGAAAACAGAAAACGTTGTGCTTCATAGTAGCCATTAGCTCACAACTGACACGAAATGGCTGCTTGGCAGCGCGTGCACTCGAGAGGTCATTTGCGAAAATATGAGTGATCTAGCGGTGGGATTCGAAACTTTAAGACCTCCTCTTTCAATTGCTTTGTAGACCATTCCCATATAAAGTATAATTCAGAAAATATGTTGGTACGAAATTGAGTCTATAATTTTTAACAACCATGTCGATGCTTATAACGATGCATTCCAAGCAAAGTAATATGTATCAAAATCATTATGAATATATAATATAAAATTGGCAATGTTCCTACATAATTATTTTCTTGGCACTTTCAATGTGAAAATAACTGAGTTATTGATGGAATCTGTGGATACGTAGATATTAATTACGGGAATAAAAATACCATCATTATTAAATATCGGATTATAATATACACTAACAATGCAAAAAATTTGCGCACAAATTACATGATAAAACCAGGGGGCAGAACAGCGAAATTCAAGTAGACCATCTCCATCTACAAATACATTTTTTTCAAAATTGCCCAAAGAAACCGGCTCCAAAAATAACCTGTTTCCTCAGAAAAGACAAAAATATCGACCAGCTCATGTTTTGAAGAATAAAATGGCTGAAATGTGTTTGTGACGATAAAATGCTCAAATACGCATTACTCATATGCAAATGCATATATTCCGACATCTAATCATTATTATAGATCCGCCTTGATTACATTAAATGTACTCGCAATTCGGATGCAAGTGTTTTCCATTGTTTAGAAGAAACGAAATAGTACAAGGAATAGAAATACGTACCAGCCGTTCAACCTTTTTGTTCGTCATCATTAATATCGGGGAAAACAAATTTCAACTATAAGTACCTCTCAAAATAGAGATCAATTATTATCACAATTATTTTCTAAGTAAATATGTGATTAACAAAAATATTAATAAATCATTTCAAACACAATAAAAATTTAAATTGGGTGGGTAAATAAAATCATATGAGCAAGTCGTCGCAATGTGGCCTAACCACAGTTTTAAAACGACTTTGAGACCCGAAACATCTGTCGCAATAATAAAAACTCAAATACTTGTAGAACTTAATAACAAAATTATTTTTAAAAATTTATAAAAAATACTTTGTGTACATCACTGTTTAATGTGTAATGTTTCGGAAGTAAGGATTCCCTCATCAGGATACACAGGATACACAAATAATAAACATAGAAAAATAATAATGCACGTATTTCTTAATAATATTATTAATAATGACGCCACAAAGTAAATTATACATTTATTGAAGAAATAATAGCATTATTCATTTTTTTTCATATTTATTTGGAGTTCTACGAATTAAACACAATAACAATTAATTAACCTTTATTTTGCTAGCAAGACTCTTGTAATCAATTAAGTCGTGGCCTGATTTAGTTCAAATTTCGCATCAAAATGAAAATTTCAAATGGTCGAGTGTTTGCTGGAATCAAAGTTCAAAAAGCAGTTGTTTTATTCCTCTTGAAAAACGAGAAAATGAGCTGATGCGCTCACCGGCCAACAGGGGATAGGCGAACAATGCATTGTGCTCAGATGCAACCCAACTTTGTTTGAATGCGAATAATTCTGACGCAGAATGCACTGCAGACTGACAATACGAGATTATAATAATGTTTGAATTAAAACACGTGCGTATTGTGAACCCTTTGTTCTATCGTACTAATCAATATTGAATTAAATGACGTGTCGAAATCCGGGTGACCCAATAGAGGAAGCGTTGCCCTTTTTCAGGATGCATACGGCCTACATTTGAAATCTATGGAAAACTGGGACAATATTGATTACGAGATAAACTCTGCTCATTATCAAAATAAAAATCCAATACATTAAATACGTACATATTCAATTAATATTAGTTATAACATAATGTCGATGGCATAGTGCGCTATTGTATTTTTTTATGTAAATCCGCAGTCTTAACTTCTCGGATCCAGCGAGACCATGGCATCCCCAATTAAGTGGTGGGGAAGGAGATGGAGAATAGGAAGATTGGGATGTACCTGCCTATTCAGATCAGGGGGCCCAATTCCGATTCTAAGGGTTAAAGATATTTTGCTTAACAGCGATTTCGATTCTATGTCAATGACAATGCATTTTGAATATAGTTTGTGGTTTAATTATTACAGTATTATTAAAAATGATAGGTTGCATCATACATCATCCAGTCTGCCGCCTCTTACCAGACCTGACGGTTCACTAGCAAACACTGCTACCGAAAAGGCCAACCTTTTAGGGAAAATGTTTGCAGAAAACTCGGCCCTCGACGACCGGGGTGCCATCCCGCCGTCGGTTCCTCACTGCGGCTTCTATATGAAAAAGCTGAGGATACGGCATCGGGATGTACTCCTTGTCTTACGGGGGCTCGATGTTAATAAAGCTAGTGGGCCTGACGGAATACCTGCCCTGGTATTGCAGAGGTGTGCTGCAGAAATCGCTCCAGTTTTAACAAAGCTCTTTAAAATGTCCCTGAAATGTGGCTCTGTGCCCTCTGGTTGGAAAAAAGCGGTCATTCATCCTATACCTAAGAAAGGTGACCGCTCCAACCCGGCCAACTACCGCCCCATAGCGATCACATCAGTTCTGTCCAAGGTGATGGAACGTGTGATCAACGACAAACTGCTTACATACCTCGAGAAGAACAAAAACATTAACGACCGCCAGTACGGATTCCGGAGGAACCGCTCGTGCGGTGATCTTCTCGCGTATGTGACGCATGTTTGGGGACGGTGCCTGAAACGTTATGGTGAGATTCAAACGGTCTCACTGGACATTTCTAAGGCCTTTGACCGGGTTTGGCACCGAGGACTTGTCAACAAACTGCCTTCTTACGGACTTCCCGTTTCCTTGTGTACGTGGATTGCCGACTTTTTGAGGGAAGATCGATTCAGACGGTTGCTGATGGTTTCATCTCTTCCTCGCATTCAATAAATGTTGGCGTCCCACAAGGATCGGTTCTATCTGCGACATTATTTTTGTTACACATCAATGACCTCTTGAAATGTGCACCAATCCATTGTTACGCGGATGACAGTACAGTCCATGGGGGCCTTTTTTGCGACAAGCCCCAAAAGAACACAAACTCCAACGGCTCCGGAGGGCTTTGAAACAGAAATGGACGATTTGCGAAGATGCTCTCTTGGGGTAAGGAATCGTCGAATTTAATGTTTCAAAAGACAATCATGTCTGATTACGTCTAAAGGGATCGAAATGACAATCTGAAGTCTCCTTCCAATGGAAGCTTAATCTTCCCAACAAGCCCTCCAATTGACCAATGCTTGGTGTGGCTTAAGAGGTGATCAGCTCAGGTATGGGGGCTCCATCGAGAGCCAGTAGGATTAGCCTCTCAGAAGCTGGGCGTATTGTACAAGGGGGAGCCACCAGATACTTTAATAGTACATCTGCTGACTGTACAAATCGCAAGTGCGCCCCACTGTAGAATTTGGCAGCCACCTCTGGTCGAGAGTCCCAAAATATTTGAAAAAACCTTTGATTCTGTGCAGAAACGGGCGGTCCGTTTGATAGATTCACATATCTTAACAAACGGATTGCAATCTTTGGAGTACTTGATGTCCTTGTTCTACCGGTATTTTAATGGAAGGTGCTCCGAGGAACTAGCGTCATTGATCCCTTCGGCACCGGTGCATAGTCGGGAAACACGCCAAACGCGCGCCCAACATTTGCACACGGTTGACATTTGTCACATGAGAACAGGTCGCTTCTACGACTCGTTCTTGTGTTCAACAGCTCGGCTGTGGAATGATCTGCCGGCCTGTGTTTCCTCCATCCTATAACATGGGTCTCTTCAAGACCCAAGTTCACTCCTTCCTATCCTCTAAAAGATCCTCCACACAGCATCCCCAAAGATGATATAGGCCTTGAGGGAAATTATTTCCTCCTTGGTCTGCTGTGTGGAGTTACTGTAAAAAAAAAAAAAAAAAAAAAACATATTTAACACGTTAAGTTTATTGTAATTTTATTAAATTAAATCACTTTTTTCTGACATCGGAATTTCGTTAATTCGGTTCAATTAGTAGCATTATTATGCTACAAATAAGTCAACAATAATGTTTAAAGTTAATACTTATGATAAGTGACAATTGGTTCATTTTTTAAATATATTTTCCATATGTAATTATTGGTGTAAACTGCTGGTTTTCCAAATAAAATAAAATAACATTAAGTATTCTTTCGTTGAAACTATTCACTGAATGGCAGCTGTCATCCGTGAGAACCGGAATCGCGGTTAGGCAAAAAGTCTTTAAGCCTAACGATAAGTACAATGTCCTATCCTTTAAAAGAACCGGAATCGGACCCCTGGTCACTAAACACGGCTAAAGCCGTTTCAAGCATTTGATTTGAACGGTGGTCTTTCACCGGGTATTACTATATAAACCATGGTCAAAAAGGTTTTTGGGATTTGATTAATGAATTTCTGGACGGATACTGTTCTTATAACTTATAGCGGGTGTATTTAATGGATTTTTTTAAACATCCAAAATTAATGTAGAATTTCATCGATGCAATCTATGTTTTCTGTTCATTAAAATTTTGTCAAATAATAAACATTAAGTAAATAGTTCAAGTCGCCGTCACCTCGCCACAAAAATAATTCACAAATACTAATCAGATTTCGATCATTATCAAGTCAATAAATGTATATTTCTTATACACTGATAATAAGCAACATTGAGAAATAAAAATTATGTCGTTTAAATTGATTTTTATCACAAGCAATAAATTACAAAAACATATTATTCAATTTAATCTTAAAGAATGTATTTTTTTAATAGAATCTTTAAGACATTACATTAAAGGTTTGACTAGAACCAGGAAGGTAAAAAATAAAGCCAAGGTTTTCAATGGATTTTAATGTGTTTGTACGAGTATGATATTTTATAGAATGTGACCTTAAGAAGATTTTAACATTGATGGCGATGGTTTACCAAGAATAATCGACACCAACAACAACACTCTATAATAATATATCCGACGAAAAGACACCTACATCGTGTTTTATTAATTATTTATAAAATTGTGTAATAATGAAAATATATTATTTTGAAAAGTAAGAACTGCGTAAAAACATGCACACAATTACTTCTTGTATATTTCTTTAATTCAAGCAAATTATTCCGATGACCGAATAAAGTACAAAAAAATAATAATGTTAAGTAAAGGCAAATGATAAACATAGAACACAATAATAATAATAATACTTGGATGATTTATATAGCGCCGTTATTGTGAAAAATCACCTCAAGGGCGCTGTACAAATACTACTTGCTAGGGTTAATCTTATTATGTACATATACAGAAAACATACTTACCTTGCAGGGCACTCCAGATTAAAACTTAATTAAATTACAATGTTTTGGGCTGAGATGGAATGACTTGACTAATGATGGCTGCACGCACAGGACACATATATTAGAAAACACAATGTAAGAATAGACAAATTATAAACATAAACAAAAATTGATTAAAGTGGGTAAGTAATTAATAAAAATGTTAATAAAACATTGAATAACAAATTAATATTAGAAATTAAAAATAATTTATTTTTATTATAATGTTAATGTGAAAATAAATTCAAGAGACAGCTATTTAAAATATATATGTATTTTAATTATTAATTATATTTAATTAACTATTAACACTTTACTGATTTGTAAAATTTCAAATTTGTCTAATTGTAAACTGGTTGCATTTGAAATGATTTTTTTTTATTAAGAAACCTTTGTGACTTTTTCCACTTATTTATTTTCGACCAGACTATTTGTACCGGTTGTATTTTTATGTAAATTTTTTAAACCTTTATTTATATCAAAAGAATGATTGGTTTCTAAAATATGGTTGGCAAATTCAGAATAATAATTATCATTTAAACACCTTAGGGGTTCCTTAACTCTAATACTTAAATTTATTGACTGTAAAAAAATTATTCTGACATTATTGTGTTCTATGTTTATCATTTGTCTATACTTGATATTAATATTTTTTAGTATCCTCTATACTCACGATGAGGAAGGCTTCGCTTTCGAAACATCTTGATATGTATATATTAATAAAGTGGCGATTACAAAGTAATTTTTAATTAATTTACTAATAATGACGCCACAAAGTGAATATTAATCTTTTGAAGAAATTATAAAAATAAAATGCTCAACTTAGTTAGGTTAGGTTATGTTAGGTTAGGTTAGGTTAGGTTAGGTTAGGTTAGGTTAGGTTAGGTTAGGTTAGGTTAGGTTAGGATAGGTTAGGTTAGGTTAGGTTAGGTTAGGTTAGGTCAGGTCTGGTACTGAGAGTATCTTCCAGAGTGGAAGATACTCTCAGTACCAGAATGGAAGATACTCTCAGTACCAGAGTGGAAGATACTCTCAGTATCGCCCTGGTGAAAGACCACCATTCAGAATAGAAACGTTACTTGAAATGGCTTTGAGCCGTGTTTGGTGACCAGATCTGAATAGCCAGGTATTTCCCCACCTCCCCCTTCCCCTTCCCCTTCTCCTTCCCCTCCCCAATACCTTCAGCCTCACAACATTCCCCAATTGGGAATGCCATAGTCTCACTGGCTCCAGACGGTTGGGAGCAGTTTGGGACTCTTATGCGGTATTCATATAAAAAGGTTAGATTCGGTTTTCAGGCCAATTTTTTTTTCTTTACTTTTAGGACTTTTAAAAAGTATGCGCATTACCCGTCTGTTCAAATTGTGAATGTGTTATCTTTTGGATATAATATACTGTATAATAGATGAATGTGTACCTAAAAAGCACTGTAGAAATAATGTTAAGAATAACTAAGAATGTATAAATAGAACATGTTCATGAATAGAATATGAAAGGAACACTGTAGGAATATCACTTAATGGAGTTAGTTAATCATTATTTTAAAGGTTATTATAGTAGAGCGGACTTGAAGTGAAATGACACAAAACAGCACTATATAAGTGCTATTATTATTATTATTATTATTATTATTATTATTGTAATTAAATTGAATTGTCATGAACAAAATATTTCGTATTGCGGTAACAGGTAGTTTCAACACAACGTGCCTTCATAAGGTCCGAAAACAACATAATTAAAAATCTGAAATACACATAAAATCAACAACGGACTCCATGGTCGAAGGGTAAGGCTCTCGACTACGAATCCGAAGGTCGCCGGTTCAAATCCCGGCGTGCGCAAGTAATTTTTATTTAATTAATATGTGCTATTTCACAATTAATTCATTTAAAAATAATATGTAGTATATTTGCGCACGTTCCAGAGTGGAAGATACTCTCAGTATCGCCCTGGTGAAAGACCACCATTCAGAATTGAAACGTAGCTCGAAATGGATTTTAGCCGTGTTTGGTGACTAGATCTGAATAGCCAGGTATTTCCCCACTTTCCTCTCCCCCTTTTCCTTCCCCTCCCCAATACTTTTCCTTCCCCTCCCCAATACCTTCAGCCTCACAGCATTCCCAAATTGGGTATGCCATAGTCTCACTGGCTCCAGACGGTTGGGAGCAGTTGGGACTCTCGTGCGATATTCATATAAAAAACAGTTTTGCGCTTATAATTCAAAAGAACGGTATTTTAAAATTTTTTTTTTTATGTAACTCTTTCTCAAACTACAATTAATTCTATCACACGATTTCAATTATGACATTGAGCAGAAGATGATGAAGTAAGATTAATTTATTTATCTGTGTACTTTTCATAATCAGAAACATGTATTTTATTAACGTTTATCATAAAATAGTGGTACAAGGTTATGTATATGTATTATGTATACTACACAAGGGCGGCTCGTGACCCTTTAGTGTGTGTGTAGATGTTGTTAAGAAAGATAATAATGGTTGTATTACTCCTATAGCGCCGTTTTGTTAGAAAATCGCCTCTACGGCGGCTGTAACCGAAAAGATTTATTTTTTTCCAAAAATCAATTTTTTATATTATTTTTTTTTTGTTATGTGGGTCAATTGAAAAAAATCCTAAAAAACTTTATACATTTTTTTTTTTTTTTTAAATTAATTTTTCTAAATTATTTTTTAATCTTAGCACCCTTACACAAATAAAAGTCACGAGCCACCTCTGATTAATACATACACATTTTCATCTTATCGAACAATTAATCTAATTATTCAGGTATTTCTACATAAACAGTACACTTCTCATATTCCGCATAAATTATTTTGTAAATGGAAAATTAATGAAATATAAAATTAATAATTTACACTATTTTTTATCATTTAACATGATGTCACAAGGGTAATAAGAGCTGAAACTAAAATATTGCAAAAAAAACAATTATTAATTATACAACGTCCTGATAAAGATAATTATTTCCTGGGGTTTCCTAACAAAATGCATAAATATTTTAAAGTAAATATAAGCTAACACATTGTGGTGATAATAAATAAACAAAAGATGCACATAATATCTCAATACAATAAAAACAATCATCTAAAAATATATATTTAATTCATTTCGCACGGAAGCTAACGCAGATGTACGGAACGCACTGCGGCACCCGGCTGACTCGAGCACTCATTCTGTAGAATCAGCGCCATCTGATGCCAGTAAGTTTCTAGAGCTCCGTTTCAAATCACCTTAAAAACAATAATTAATCCCAGGATATCATATTTAGTAATGAATAATTTATTACAATCGATTAGTTACGGAACCTTGGTTAATCTACCGGGGAAACGGAATGAGCAAGTGGTGCACGAGTGCATGCGCTGCACAATAAACAAAGAATTCAGATTACTTCTCGGAACGACCTACCTTCAACATTAATAAACATTTAATAAGGCACGTTCTGTCGACTGGAGCGATTAAAATTAATATGCAAAGTGCTACTCAACACCTCCATTCTTTGCCGGTGCATGCTATCCATTATTTAGTCTAGTGATCTTCCTTCCAAAGATAAACAGAGTTACAATCTCATCGTTTTGATCTCGCGTCGCAGTTGGTGGTGTAAACGCCACAATAACACTCTACCAATTTTGATGTTTGGTGGCGTTTACGCTACTTGGTAGAGGTGGGCGTTTCAGTTTCATTTTCAAAATAACCGAAACCGTTTCGGTTTCTTAAAATAAACGGTTTCTAGAAACCGTTTAAAAATAACGTAATTTTTTTTCAAATACATAAATATAAAATAAATAAAAGTTATCGTCTGTTATAATTACGTTGAATGATAAAAAGTAATATATGTAGGTTGTTTAGATACTATAAATCATAGGCATCATGGCTTCCTATTAAAAATATATACATGAACTTACCAAAATGTGAGGACGGGGTTGGGGTCAACTTTAGCGATAATTTAAAATAAAGTCAATCACAAATAAGGCCACAAAAGTATGCACACACTCTGATAATATTATATACTTCAATTAATAACGGCCAACTGAGATTCAATATTAGTACTACAGCATTCATTTATATTATTATTACATCACTTTATTTTTGGGTTAAATATTTTTATGAGTTTTAAAAGATTCAAAATTTATTAATATTCAAGAACATCAGTTGCTCGACTTTTTTAGATTTTAATCTTGTTCTTCTGTCACTTAAAATTAATCCTGTCTTTGAAAACATTCGCTCACAGGGAACTGACGTCGCCAAGAAGTTACATTTGTTGCGGAATATTTTGGATAGATTGGGGTACACATATTGATTTTGTCTCCACCATTCTAATGGATTATTTTGTCGTGGCAATAGGGGCTCTTCCAAAAACATTATCACTTCTCGTGATGCTCTGGAATGCGAGGAACTGGCGATGCTATGGTGTTCACAATCGGTATCAGAATCAAATAGAATTGATAGTTCGGGACGTTTTGTGGGGGTAATATTAACATATTGTGGTATTATCTTAACTTCTCCCGCTTCTGCATCTAAGAGTTCAATGACTAAATCGATGGCTTTCATCTTAGCATTCTCAGCCGCTGACGTTCTTTTAAATGCACGCGCTTTGAATCTCGGATCCAATAATGTGCACAATGCTAAGGATTCATTTTGATCAATGTCGTTGAATCTATCATTTATTCCTAATATTAATTTTGCCACGACTTGTTTTGCTTGTGCACCTAAAATTTCTTTCGATAAAATTTCACAAACTTTCAATAGGCCCGATGTTAAAACAATAACAAGACTGCCAGTCATGTATTTTTCCCCGCTGATGTTTTTCGTAACCTGCTCAAACGGTTCCAAAATCTCGATTAATTGCTTGCACAGTTTCCAATCTTCAGGTGCAAGACACGGTAGATTTTTGTTAATTACCGCTATCGTACATTGTACAGGTTCTTGAAGCTCCGATAAGCGTTTTAACATATAATATGTTGAATTCCATCGTGTCGGAACTTCTTGCAGTAACTTCTTTGGTTGTACAACTCCCGAATTTAATTGATATTTTAATAATTTTTCAGTAGACAGGTTACTTTTTTTGAAATGTCTAACGATTGTTTTAAATTTATTGGTTGTATCTGAAACAATTTTTAACGCATCTTGAACGATTAAGTTTATTTTATGTGCATAACAGCCAAAGTGTTTCCACTTGAGAATGTCATTTATAGCACCCTTGATGTTAGATGCATTATCGGACACAACAACTAGCACCTTTCCACCTAACTCCCACTTTTCCACGATCCTTTTTAATTCTTTAGCCAACTCTACACTTGTGTGGGGCCCGCTAAAAGAGGCACAACCCAGTAAAACGGTTTGAAGTTCAAAATTTTTTGTAAAAAAGTGTGCCGTTATAGCCATGTAACTCTCGGTCGTGGAAGAAGACCAAAGATCTGTAGTTAAACAAACACTCGTTGCCTCAGTTTTTAACAAGTCTACAACTTTAATAACACATTTATCGTAATGCAATGACAACAAATTATTTGACACGTATTTTCTGCTGGGTAAAGTGTATGAAGGAATTACACCAGCCATCAATTTGACGAAACCACTATCTTCAACCATGCTGAAGGGTTGAAGATCTTCTATAAAGAGGCCCATAACCAAATCGTCAATTTGTTTTTTCTCCCGCGAACTAATGTTTTTTGGAATAAAAGACATAATATTTTGCTGTGTCTTTTTTCCAAGAGAAAAACCTGAAGTGCTGGCTGTGACCTGTGTTTTTTCAACTGACTGAGCTGATAATTCAGAAGCACTCACACTCACACTTGTTTGATCACTTTCGGTTATAGTTTGACTAGCCACTCTAGCCAGCGGAAGAATCACATTTTGCCGACCTGAGATTTCCGAATTGAACAAAGTTAAATATACTAGGGGATGTTTTCTCTTTAGGTGCATTTTCAAATTAGACACAGTAGATTTAAATGAAATGCGCGTCTTACATATATTACACGAGGCCAAATCATCCCCAACAGTTTCGAAATGTGTCCATATAACACTAACCTTTCTGCGTTTATGCGACGACATCATAGAAGTCGGTAAAATAGTCTTGATATAATAATAACAACAAATTATAAAACTGAACGAGGAACGACGGCACTTGTCAATGTCGCGTTAAGACAATGTTTCGCATACTAAACTGACAAAATGCTCAAATATTAAATCTCCCCAAATAATATATACTTTATGACTGCATGTATGGATTGAAAAGGGAATCTTCCAGAATGATCTAAAAATCGAAACAATAATAATCAATCTTGCGTATTCCGATGTCACCTAAAATGTGGCACTGAACAATCGAAGATTTTTATTTTGCCGGTGCCATATTTGATATTACCAAAATGCTTGGGCCCTTTTTGGAAAGATAATATTAATTATCTGCCACATTTTATTATTATTACTTACTTGAGACAAGCCATAAACAGATCTGTCGGCTTTTTTGAAAACATTCGGGTTTGAATTACCTAGCCAGATTAAGTAAAGGCGAATAGTAAAAATTAGAACGTTTTGTTTAATGAGCCACAATTCACTACGGTAAATAGTTTAACCTTTTTTCTACGTTACTAACATTAGCTGGTGGTGGTTCATTATATTGTATTTCATGAACACTCTCTTTTTACTTCAGAGATGGATTTACTCGGTGAAGTACGTACCCACGAAAGGAAAAGAGATCGCATCAAAAGGAACGGTGTTTGCTTGAGAATATATATTTTTTATCACTAGCAGGTCTGCCGTTTCTGTACATTACAATCATTACACTATTTTTTCCTTCTAGTCTAAAAAACACTTTACATTCTTCTTTCAAGTCGAGATACCCCGGCTGATATTATACGCGAATATACGGCATTTATAACTACGAGAACTAATTAACCATCATGCTTTTGCATAGCAGGGATAGGCAGAGAGGATAGACCGCCACACAACTTTGTCTCGGTATAGACTCCTTGCTTCATTCACATTCATATATCGTATTATAACCGACTCCAGTATAATAATAATCGGATGATTTTTATAGCGCCGCTTTTGTGAGAAATCACCTCAGGGGCGCTGTACAAATATTACTTCCTATTCTTATATTACCTCTATTATTGCCGTTTTTCAGCGCCCTTGAGGTGATTTTTCACAAAAACGGCGCTATACAAATCATCCAACTATTATTATTATTATTATTAGTATGTATTTGATTCACTTGATTATGTCATATATTCTTCGGGTGTCCCCGACTTCTTATACCATTGTCTTCCACGTCATATATGCTCTTTATATCTCTCTTCGGTCATCCGCTCAACGTGCCCAAAACATCAAAGAGTCCTTTCTTAATCTTAACAATTACGGAGAAAATAGTTATCATTCCCATAATTTAAATTTATAACCATGAAAGATAAAAATAATACCATGGTTGTAGAACAAATTAATTTTGCTAGATTCGTACTTATTTGCAGTTCCGAAATACTAAAACAACAAAAAAACAGCTAAAATCCTTATAAAATTATTTTTAGAAGTTGATGTCCACGAAAAATGAAGGTAAAAAGTAGCTCCCAAACTCGAAAACGTTGGAAACCATTCTATCGTGATTATTAAACTACAACATTTCGCGGTGAACGATGCGGCGAAAGCGTTTGTTTGCAACGGGTCACGGCAAATATCGCATGGCGTTTGCAGTCGGGCGTTTAATTTTTTCGAAGCCGTTTTTCGAAGCCGTTTTTCGAATAAGCGTTTCACGAGAAAGCGTTTTACAAGAAAGCGTTATGTGTAACGGGTTACGGCATTTCGCGTTTAGCGTTGCGGGCCGGCGTTGCGGGAGGGCGTTACATTTTTTAAAGCGTTTTCCCGCAACGGTCAGAAACGGGGTGTCGGGAAAAAGCGTTTCACGCGAAAGCGTTCGTTTTGAACGGTTTACGGCGGTTACGAGTTTAGTAAATGTTGCGGGGCGCTGTTTTAAATGTTTCTTGCGTAATTCTCAAGCGAAGTATCCTCTACTGGAATCATTTCGCGCGGGTTTATTGCAGAAGTAGTTACAGATTTTTTTAAACGGTTTTTCTAAAATCCTCGAAACGGTTGCAACCGTTTCCTAACTTAAACGCTTTCATAAAAACGGTTTTACGTTTTTTTACTCACCTCTACTACTTGGACGGCAAAGAGGTTAAGACATTAGATAATGGCAGCGCTAGCCAATTGATTGGTCGACCTACCCATTCAATTTATTAATGACCAATCGATTAAGGAACGGGTGAATATATCAAATATGAAACATTAAATAAAAATCCTAATTTATTTGCAATTACTGTGTTGTGACATGTAAAATTAATAATTATCATTACAATACGGTACTTTCACTTTTTCTTGTTGAAAAAAATTAACGGTGATAACGGAATTTTTGTTTTATTTTCATTATTATGTTGACGGAAAAATTTTCTGTCTCGATTTAAAATGTGGCATTTTTAATTTACCGCCAAAACGATACGTTCGTTTTTGCTCGTGAATATGGCGTTGCTGACGTCACGCCGGCCAACGCCAGTTTAGGAATGTGCAGTTTTAGATCGTTTTTAAAAATCAATAATTTTGAAGGAAAAATACGCATTTTTTGTACGATGATCAATATCGGAAAAAAAAACTTTAAATCTTCCACACATTTTTAACGTTATCCATAGTTGTGAAAATACCAAATTGGATAGCAAAAAAAACCCAAAGAACGCTAGTTCTTCATCTGCATTAGGAATATTGGTCTAAAGGCATTTATTTTTAAGACAGATCAAAATCAAAACACCTGATAAACCTGCTCGATTCTGCGCAAAGGAGGGCGGTCCGTCTGATTGACAACCCGTTGTTAACAGGCCGGTTGGCATCTCTAATGCGCAGACGCAATATAGGTATACTGAATATGTCCTACAAGCATTTCAGTGGAGCCTGCTCGAAGGAACTAGCAGCATTGATCCCCAGTGCACCGATGCACGTACGCGAAACTCGACGGACAAGAGCAATAAAAAAAATCTAATTACAAATCGACAAAAAATTGTTTAGCAATCGACCGGTTGGCCATCCCTGGCTTATAGCACCTACTTCTATCTCCGGATAGGTCAGATTATTACTGCAAAACTGGCGTACCTAATTTAACGCCAAGCTACAGATAATAGTAATTAAAATATTTGTCATGCCAGTTTGAAACTCCAGGCCAGAAAGTCTAGGTCGCCAGTCACGCGACTGATACACCTTATCGAAAATTCTATACAAACAAACTACAGAAAGTATTACATAGAATATTCATTACTCCCGCCGGCACAAATACGAATAAAATTTTACCCGTGAATATATTTTTGCAGGCAAAATTCGCCAGAAAAAAAGCTTCATTCGAATGGAAGTAAAAAGTTCGGCGCCGTGAGCTTAACCTGGAAGAATACTGTCAGGTACGATGCAAAGCGATGCAGTGGGAAGTAATTCAAAATCATGTTTTTTTATTGTAATTGAAGATGTTATTAACTATATTCGTAATAAATCGAAGTATGACACCGATAAAAATGACAGATCGGATTGTGATAGACCATGAGGGTATTGGGTTCGAGTCCCAGCTGCCACCGTTATCTTTTCTATTCTGTGATTATCTTCAATGATTAAAAACATGTTTTAATTTGATTCAGGAGGTTACGTTTTTGATTACCATGCAACTAAAAAAATTATAAAGGTTTTTTTTTTAAATAATTGTATATTTATAATTTCTTCAAACGATTGGTTTTCACTTTGTAGCATCATTATTAATAAATTAATTAAATAATTTACTTTGTATTCACCACTTTATTAATATACATATATATCTTTTTGACGGCCTCCATGGTCGAGGGGTAAGGCTCTCGACTACGAATCCGAAGGTCGCGGGTTCAAATCCCGGCGTGCGCAAGTAATTTTTATTTAATTAATTTGTGTTGTTTCACAATTAATTCATTTAAAAATAATAAATATATAGTATATTTGCCCACGTTCCAGAGTGGAAGATACTTTCAGTATCGCCCTGGTGAAAGACCACCATTCAGAATTGAAACGTTGCTTGAAATGGCTTTTAGCCGTGTTTGGTGACCAGATCTGAATAGCCAGGTATTTACCCTTTTCCCCACCTTCCTCTCCCCCTTCTCCTTCCCACCCAATACCTTCAGCCTCACAACATTCCCCAATTGGGAATGCCATAGTCTCACTGGCTCCAGACGGTTGGGAGTAGTTTGGGACTTTTGTGCGGTACTCATATAAAAAAAATAAAAAAAATCTACATGTTTCGAAAGCGATGCTTTCTTCATCACAAGTAATACTGTATTACTGTAGTAATACTGATGAAGAAAGCATCGCTTTCGAAACATGTCTATATCTTTATATTAATAAAGTGGTAAATACAAAACCTATTTTTTAATTTCATATTTTTCAATAATCTATTAAAAGTTTAATATTTATTGAGAGTATCCAAGAATGTTTATTTTATTTCTCTTTTCTTTACGCAAACAAAAAAGAACATGTTTCTTCTATGCGTTAAATTTTCAAGGAATACCAGTTAGTTAGCGTTTTGCAATATATCGTAAGGAATAAATACAGTTAGCATTTTTTTTTCTCTCAATTTAACATGTATGAAAACTTAGATCAAGCCGTATTTAGTTTTGATAATTTAACTGCATCTCTTTATATGGTCTATAAATAATGTGTAATGATAGCCTGTCCAAAAAAAAAATGTAATAGATGTAATATAGGAATAATGTAAGAATAGGAAGTAAGATTTGTACAGCGCCCTTGAGGTGATTTTTCACAAAAACGGCGCTATAAAAATCATCCGATTATTATTATTATTATTATTAGTAAACTTGCGTAAGCCAATAATTTGTATCCTTTAAAGCGTGAATCGTTTTCAAATGTTCCCGTTTCAGTCAGATTCCACACAAAATAAGGAGGGCGACAACGCATCGCGTTAAAAAAAAACCCTCCTTGAACAAGGCTCAATTCAATTATTTACACTGACAGTCGAATTTGGGTTACCATCTTAAATGTCGCAATTCGCAATCGAATATAAAAGAATGCTTAAAATATCGTAAAAATATTTTTTGTCCGATGGAGAATTACCATAATATTATTGCAGTGAATATTTTATTTCTGAGTATGCTGCAATCATTTTAATCGTCTTCTTCTTCTACCATATACATAAGAATGTCCCGGGCGGTGCGCGTTTGTTATAAAAGTCTACAGTTTTATTCCAAGCTTGATGAAATTTTGCACACTTGACCTTCAAAACAAGAGGAAGGTCACAAATCACAGAAGTGATGACCGGTGTGAGGAATCCTATCCAAGGTTACTAACATTAAAACCGGTAATTCTTGCTTTGGCTGAAATAGACACCTTTACCTGCACTATATCATGATTTAGAAGAGAAATTCAAGCTCGTATTCAAAACAGCCAATGCAATATGAATTAGTTCAACTCCTTCTATTGCATAAAGAAGAATGTCCCGGGCGGTGTGTGTTCGTTTTGTATTCAAATCTACAGTTTTGTTCGGAGCTTGATGAAATTTTGTACACTTGACGTTCAATATAAGAGGAAAATTACTGGGTAGGGGTAGGGGGCACGAGTAAGAGTAGGGGTAGGGTTAGAGATTATAAAACTTTACTCGAAACTCTTAATAATACCGGGCAACGCCGGGTACTTCAGTTAGTATACAACAAACCTAATATGTATCATGTTCTTTTTAGTTAATTTAAAATCTGTTTTTACTTTCTGTACACAAAATCATATAAAATATGTAAAAGACCAACGTTAATAATTGATAATAAATAAATTTAAAAAAATTAAATATACGAAATCGTAGTACATTTTTATTTCTCCCAAGGCGGCTTCCATAAATGATGTCACAGGCTTAAGGGGAGGGGGTCAGCGGAATTGTGTGTGTGTGACCAGTTGGCTGTTGTATCGTTAATTGTGACATTGGGAATAAAATTTCACGAAAACTCTGTGACATAATTTATGGAAACCGTCAAATACAAATAATATTAAAATGGTGAAAGAAAACGTGTTTACTCGTTTAAATATAGGTCGCCCATGACATTTTCATGGCAATTGTCTATTTGTTTTCAGGTGGTGCGGTTATATAAAGTTGAGCATTCATATCAATTGTGCGAAGAACTTTGGAATACGCGTCCACCATTTGGTCTCCTAATTACGAGATTCAAAATTACAGAATCTAATCCATACAAAGAAAATTAACCCGTGTGATGGTTGCATATCGTGAAGGTTTATCTGATCATTAATGTATAATAATCGAATTTCGCAATATAAACTACAATCTCTGTCGGTCAGACGTAAACTTTCTGATGTATTCCTTTTGTACAAAATTATGCGTGTATCAATTGATACACCAAACATTTTATCACAAGCAAGAATATCAACAAGGAGGATAAAGGACATTTTTTTATATTAAAACCTATCATACAAATGCGGGATATTTCTCTCCTTTAGCGCAAATATTAAGAAATTATAATACTATACAATGCTCTAATAATGAAATAGACATTTTTAATGACACAATTAATCAATTTAAAAAAAAAGTTTTACCAATAATATCACACTGATAATGTGATGATGTCCTTTATTAAGTACCAAAACAGTGTACCATCAGCACAGGTGACAATAAGGACTTAGTTTATACACCTACTTTATAAAGTGTTTTGGACCTTTCACTTCTTTTTCATTATTATTATGATTTTGCGAGATAATGTTTGTTGTAGTTTATTGTACTTTCATGTAAGTTTTGGGCATATTGCCTGTTTTATGTACTAAAATAAAATAAAATAAAAATATATAGGAATAGCACCATTACCATTTTCTTTTACCACAAGGTCCACAAGTATCATTTTCCAATAACAGTGATAATAAAACTGTAAACAAATTGTAATAAATATACAGGCCGAAAGTCATATACGTATACAATATGAGTACGTGGAATTTCGCGTGATATATATAGAAATAAATTCTGGCTATTAAATTATCATTTAAATGGGTAGTATAAAAGTTATTTTGGGCCTCTGTACATGTAAGAAATTTTTTATGTTAATACCGCAGAAGAGTCCCAACTGTTCGAAGTTAGTTATATTATGGCTTCCCCAGTTGGGGTATATGGTGAGGCTGTGGGGAGTGGGGAAAAAAGAAGATGACAAAGAGGAAGGTTCAGAAGTTCCTGCCAATTAGATCTGGTCACCAAATACGGCTAAGAACTTTTAAACCAAAGTTTCTATTCCGAATGGTGGTCTTTCACAAGGGCGATACTGAGAGTATTTTTAATTTTTTAATTATATTTATTTTTGGGAAAATTAACAGTAAATCCACAATTTACATGTATATAATAATAAAAAACAATAAATCATCCCAATGATAAATTTTCCACTGCTGATGATAAATACTACGAGTAAAGTGTGACAATATACAGTTTTAAATCGGTTAGCTTCGCTATGTCATTCGGGGGAGGGGAGGGTGGAGGGAAAAATAGGAGTGGGATAAAGGTACAAAGGAAAAAAGTAAATGGAAAGGTGGTTTAAGTATCTATCAAATTATCTTTAAAATACAAAATTCAAAAAATTTCTTGCTAATTTTACATTTTAAAAATAAGGCACCTACCTTATAAAATATATTCCAATTTATCAATTTTAAAAAATATATATTGAATGACGAAAGTAAGGTATAGAGTAACAAAAACGTTTGGAACCTATCTATCTATGACAAGAAATATGTTTATTTCTTGACATTCCACTAAGTTACAAGCCAAATAGTAATTAACAAAGTAACTACGTAAATAATGTATCAATTAAACGAGTTTTCTTTGTCATGTGACAAAGTATAATAATTAAGCAGCAAATCGTGTGAACAATCAATTTATACGTGCATAACAAATTAATAAGTAGGTACTATTAATAACTAGTGACCAGGATGCATGTCCACTTTCTCTCTAGAGTTTGAGTTTCATAACGAATGCAGCAAGTAAAGTGAGTACCTACCCACCCAATAATTAAGGATTGCACATCACTAGTCGGCCACTTCATTTTGTAAGGTCACGTGAGACAACAATAAAATATTTATTTTGTGCTGTTATTGACGTTATGTAATGTTGTGAAGTTGAATATTTAACATGTGTCGCGACTCGCCCAAAATGTCGTGCGAATTGCGAATTATGG
Source organism: Halesus radiatus (assembly GCA_022606495.2). Taxonomy (NCBI): domain Eukaryota; kingdom Metazoa; phylum Arthropoda; class Insecta; order Trichoptera; family Limnephilidae; genus Halesus; species Halesus radiatus. Next base: position 110,130 of record JAHDVE020006614.1, read on the forward strand.
CAAATGAAATGACCGTGTAAATTTCCCAATGTTGGTGATTTATGTATGTACATTGGCCTTAATAAAATTAAGCAACCAATCGACACCTTAATTAGTAAATTAATCCATTTTGCAAACATTACAGAAGAAACCAAAAACTGAATTTTTATTCAGAGTGTAATTTTAAGTTTTGAATAAAATTATGTATTGTAAAGCTCATCCTTGTTTTGACATTTGAAATTCTAACCTTAAAACTGATCAAAACCGACCTGCCATAGATTTGGAGCGTTTAAATATGTACATTATTAATGAATGCAATAAATAAAAGTCGTAATACAATTTTGGATGCTTTTGTTTAATGTGTTCATAATAAGGAACTGTAGCCCATTTTTTTATCAATAGTGACGTTCAAACTTAGTTACCAGTACATTACGTTTTTTTTTCTCAAGTTAGTTTTCATAGTTAAAATAATTTTCAAAGTTTTAATTTCCGCCAAAACGCTCCAAATCTATAGCAAGTCGGTTTCGATCAGCTTTGAGGTTAAAAATTCAAATGTTAAAACAAGGATGAGCTTTACCGTACATAATTTTATAATATATTCATATAAAACCACAAATAAAGATAAGTAATAACATTATGTACCTTTTTAGAAACTTTAACTCAAAGAATAATAATAGTATTGAGCAATAACATTATCATAATATTTGTATTGATAATTGGTGTGCTTATAAATACTCTAATTTATAACATTAATAATAGATTTTTATATTAAACAACAGTTAAATAGCTTAAAGTCTTCATTATTTTTTACTATTTTTTATTCACTTTTAAATAACCATTTTTAAATTCTACGTAAAATTATATATAATAAAATGTATATATTCAGAATCGGCATTTGCTGTTGTTTGCATATGAATGTATATTTTTAAAACCGTTATATTTTTCACTGGAGTTCCTTATTCAAGATTCAATCGAAGATCTAGGTTATGAATTGCAAATAAATCAAAATTTCCACCCTAACATAAATTTTTTTTTTTTTTAAGAAGTTGAAAAGGATTATAAACCTCAATGTAAAAGAATTTTTGTCATTGACGATAACATTAACAACTCTCAAAATGAAACATGAAACCGAAAAGACACCTTACGCTCTAACCCACTAAACTACGGCAGTATTCATTTTATTGGTGTCATACTTATATTTCTAAGAACTGTTAATATCATCTTCAAATAATTCCCATATAATTTTAACTGCTGCCCCAGCTGCTATCGTTATATTTTTCTTTTCTGTGTCTTTTCGGTTTCATGTTTCATTTTGAGAGTGGTTAATATTATCTTCAATGAAAATAAAAAAAATATTTTTACATGTTAAAAAAATATCGTTTCATTTTATTCATTGATTACAATTTTATTCATTATTTTTTACTATTTTTTTTTTTTTACTTAATGCGATTTTTGTTAACTTAAAACTTATAATATCATACGAATATGAGGTTTTCGCATAATATGTATTGAAAAAAATGGTAGATGGCGTTCATATTTCGATTTGTAAAAAAACGAATTTACGTATTTTACTAATTAAGGTGACGTAATGCATTTTGGACGTATGTATCGAAAATTAAATAGAAAAATTCTAGTTGTATTACTGTCATCTAAACAAAAACTTGCAGTGGATAATGTTAAAGCATGTGGGTTGTGTTAGCATACGATTATTAGACTATAAGAAATGGATATTCAGGTGCAGATTTTGTCACTTAACATTAGCTAAAGCCATTTCGAGGAACGTTTCAAAGGTTCATCGCCACAATTATAATTTTTTCCTTGTTGAACAATTGGGCATGTAGAGCGAATGAACGAAGAAAGGAGTGTAAGAAGAATATATGACGCGAATGTAAATGGAAACAGAAGCCGGGGACGGCCGAGAAAGACACGATCAAGTGAACCAAATACTTGAGTCGAGCCATGTCATAAGTCGGAATAATAGAAGAGAATGCGTGAATGCGAATGAAGCAAGAAGTGTATGCCAAGATCGAGTTGTTTGGCGGTCCGTCCTTTCTGCCTACCCCTGCGGAGAAACGGCGTGATGGTTAGTTAGTTGGTTAATTAGAAATTATTTAACAAATATTATCGTATCTGTTCACTATCATCCATTTTTAATATTAGTATTTTTCATGTGTTGTTCGTTGTTTAACTACATTTATTACCTTTATGTGGAATTTATTCAGTGTGAACGCAACCAAATAATAGACGATTCGTCTTAAAAAATTGAAAAAAATCTACCTTTCAAATGTCAAACTATTAAATAACATCGTCTGCCTCAATTCTTCCTTCTTTCTCGCAAAATTCTCAGTAGCCTTCACTAACTTACTATAAAGCGATTCGAGCCTCGCTAGAACATTTGTAATATACTTGTTCTATCTAGCTCGAGTAACAATAACCCATCCACGTCAACTTCCTCGATTCATTCAATCCATCCGTAAAGTCCAAGTCTTACAACCTTGGGCCAGATCGAGGTCTTCCTGGCGTGGAAATGAGCCTTTTTTAAATTTTTGTTCCGTTAAATTGATAGTTCAAAGCTCCTTAGCACAGGATGGAAATGAATTGCGAGAATTAACCTTTTTATATACTCGTAGATGAGCAAAATTCAGACAGAAATGCTGTTGTGTAGCCACGCGTTTTATGACTCACCAGAGCTTACAGTTCGAGAGTTTTCCCTGCTTCGGAAAACAGATATCTGCTTTATTATCAGGATAAAAAGAAAATACGAGTTTTTCATGGTTCAGAAGCCGGGGGAAAATTCATGTATTTCCTCATTTCCACACACGTTGCTACCCTTTACCGTAGCACGTCAATTTCACCCCAAATTAAGTCGGAATAAATTGACCATGCGGCGCAAGTAAGGGATGACGCAGTAAGGTGGTTTTCACTCTTGCAAACTGATCTAGAAATGTACTTTTTTTATATTGAAAAACTCTCTCTCTCTCTCTCTAAAATATGACGTATTTTAAAAACATGTGTTTGAATCTTTGTGCCATCAATTATCCACAATGGAGTGCTGATACCAACACTGATGTATGGCAGTGAGGCATGGAATTGGTAGAGGAATGAAGAAAGTAGGGGACTTGTCTAGAGTCTGAATAATGGAAGAGTATATATGAGACGAAGTACGAATGTGAATGAACCAAGGAATGTGTGCCAAGTCAGAGTTGTGTGACAGTCTATCCTCTCTGCCTACCCCTGCAAGGAAAAGGCGAGATGGTTAGTTAGGTAATTAGTATGGACGTAGATTGAATGCTGTAGAAATTAGATCCCTGAGGCGTATTTGTGCTAAACCCACGTTTGACCGTGTTACCAATGTGGAGATCCGGAAATAATGCAAGAATGAAGAAAGTGTAGTGAACAAGATTAAGAATTATTTGTCATAAATGTTTTGGAGATGTTGAGCGGATGAACGGAGAAAGAAGTGCCAGGATCATGTATGACGCAGAAGAGAATGGTAGAAGAAACCGAAAACGCCCAAGGAAAACATGGCACGATAAAGTAAATCAAATACTTGTGTTGAGCTATGTAAGAATAACAGAATAGCATGTATGAAACGATGCATGAATGTAAATGAAGCAAGGAGTGTACGCCAAGACAGAGTTGTATGGCGGTCCATCCTCTCTACCTACCAGTCCGGGGAAACGGGTGATGATTGGTTAGTTAATTGTGTGCCAATTTTCTCCGAGATTCAAAGTGATTTTATTAAATTGTCAGTAAAAATAATCCGTATTTATTTCAATAGAAATCTTGAATGACTCCGTTAAACCGAGTATTCACTAAAGGACAAATGTCCCCCAACATGACGCGCAACACAGCGCATCATGCCGCTCAACATGTGAGCGGTGTAAAGAAACGAGATCGTGCTACAAAACCTCTTCGGGCAAAATCTCTGCGACAACAGACTGGTGCGTACAAGTAGCAGCGTTGCCATTTTGGAATCTACATTTCCGCCAGAATCTATAGTAAACTAACATAGTTTTTCCTTAATTTTGAGCACTAAATCCCCACAAACAAAGGTGCAACATCTATCGACGAGTGGGGTGGGGTAACTAAAAATGAGTTACTTTTTCAAAAAATCCCCAGAATTATTATTTAATCACCGATTCTATCAGTATCAACTGGCACAATAATTATTAACGGAACTCTGAAACCATAAGGATTAATTATTTCAGTAATTCTGGGAATTACTTTGTTCTTTTCTTCAATGTGTAATTTTATTCGATTCCGCCAGAAAATCCGTTATCCCGTAAATCCCGTTAAGCCGCGTCTCCTGCGACTGTTTTTTGAAAACATTTACACAAAACAAAGGGGCGTTAATATACACATTTCTGTGTGCGTATAGAATGTTTTTGTCTTCCGAAAGCAATGGAAAACATTCCTCTCGCGGGTGAAGAGGGGAAGGGGGAAGGGGGTGTATTTCATATTTTTACGAGCACCGCGGGGTTCGTTTCACTGTCAGTGTCATCCGCTCAGCACAAATCGTACGGGTTGAGGTTATGTGCACTGAGCGAGCTAGTATCCACGTTGTCAAGTGTGAATTGTTGTGTAAAGAGTAAATTTTAAAGAAAGTCTTCTAAGTCTATTGTAGAGGGCCCAGCAAACCTCAGGAATAATTTTGGACAATTGTTGTTTTGAAACTCTTAAATGGTACATTAAGCTAGTGTATGAATCGCCAGTAGCCAGAAACCTTAATGTAATGCCAAGTCTCATTTCTGGTGAAATGACATCTCTTCGCCATGTTGAGTTTTTTTGCACATCAGGACGTAAAATCAAAAAACCAGTTCTTCAAAATCGGTTTCAGAGACGCGGAAGAAATTGCCTAATCTATATCGGTCTTCTATTCTTAATTCCTGATAAATATTAAAATTTCGAGATAGTAAGTAAGGTCTAACTAGGTAATCTGTGTTTTCTCCCTGATACAATGTCTACAATCGATAAAACCGAAAGCACGTCCTCCTCGTCAGAACTCATTTTGACGTCAACACATAAAATATTTTGTTTTGAACTAAAACAAAATATTTTAGCAGGAGACGGGATGTGTATGAAAACAAATGTTTTTGTGTATGGTTTTTTTGTGTAATGGATTTAGACACAAAATTCTCCCGTTTCGAAGGATCCGAATATGCTAGACATAACGAGAAATCCGTCACGATGACAACAATGACAAACAGAACCAAAATATTCCGCGGCATTGTTTCAAGATGTTCCGTGCAATATGCGTAGCGCCGCGACATGTGCCGCCGCTTATCCCCTAGTGAATCCTTGGCATAAAACTAAAGCACTTCATTCTGCGAAAACAAAGAAGCTATAATAATTACTACCTGCGCGGTAATTCACATTGCGGATACCTCGTAATAATCGCAAGGGAAATTTGGCGTATGTGAGCGTAATTTTTATTTTTAGAAGAAACAACTGGAAATTATAAAGCAAATGCAAAGCTCCGATGAAAACCCGACAGAAACAGATGCTGGGTCGTTAGCAACAAATATCTTACTGTATCCAATAATATTTCTCACTACTTACAAAAAATAAACTTTAACATCACAGAAATTCAAAAGAATATTGAGAATTATCGATCCTCTCTCACCTGTACAATATTCACGTAGATACTAACTCATCCTGATTGAAACTGAGAATATTAATTATTAATAAAAATAATGTTCACCATTCTGTATGAAAATATTAAACAGAAGAAGCCATAGATATTAGATAATAAAAAGATACGGTCGCGAATGGAACTCGAACTCAAAACCTCTACACTATCCGGGAGTAACATCTTTACCAATGGAGCTACCGAAACCTTATTTCGTCACTTTTATCAATCTCCTACTTTCCCTAAGTAATAATAAAAACTAATAATATTTCTTAATGAAGTTAATGCTGATATCGTTTTAAAGAAAATTGGGCCTTTATGGACGTGTTTCACTTAAAATGACAATTCGTAAACTGTACGAGTACACAAAAAATAAAACACTTTATTAATGTTTTAAAAATTGTTTAAATATTAACTAACTAACTAACTAACCATCACGCCATTTTCTCGCAGGGGTAGGCAGAGAGAACGGACCACCAAAGAACTCGATCTTGGCATACACTTCCTTCATCACTTTCATTCGACGTCTCATACATTCTCTTCTGTTATTCCGACTTCTGACATGGCCCGACTCAAGTATTTGATTCATAGGATCGTGCCATGTCTTCCTCGGACGTCTCCGGCTTCTTCTTCCATTCACATTCGCGTCATATATTCTCCTTACACTCCTCTCTTCGTTCATTCGCTCTACATGCCCAAGCCATCTAAGCGTCCCTTTCTTCATCTTGCTCACTACGCTTACATCAGCCTTGCATTCTTTGCGAATCTCAATATTTTTCATACGATCATACATGGTTTACCACACATTCGTCTCAGAGATCTCATTTCTACAGCATTCAGTCTACTTTCATCCTTCCTCTGCCAGTTCCATGCCTCACTGCCATACATCAGGGTTGGTATCAGCACTCTATTGTGAACTGCTAGCTTCGCTTCTTTGGACAACTTTTTTTTTGCGCCAACCACGTTCAGTCCTCCGTTAATGGAGTTTCCTGCATTCACCCTTCTTTCAATATCCCTATCAGTCTTTCCATCTCTCGTAAATATTAAAATACAACATATTCAAAACTTTAATTTAAAAAAAAAAAATTAATGGTGGGGAAGTCGAGATTAAAAATCAACATTCATATAAAAACAGCTACCGCCTGAACGAGTAGCTAAAATCAAACATATTTACATAGTCAGTAACATTCATTCATAGTCAGTAATGCCAGCAATTGAAAAATGAAATCAAAACAAACATTTTTTATTCGCTGTATATTTTTAAACATAGGTAAGGTACAAAAGTGTCAAAGTAATTTGATCACTTAAAACATTAAGTTTCCAAATAGTAACTTGAAACATTATAAAAATGTATTCACGTAAAAGCACTAATAAATATCGTGTTATGTAATATTAGTAATTACAAAGCAGAACATCTGTGCGCAAAGCAGAAAAAACTGTCTAGCAAGAACTCTAGCATCATGAAATCAGCACAGCTATGTCTGTCTGGAATTTCGAGATTAACTTGATTATTTTTTGGTCTCTACGTCATTCATTACGAGGAATTGAGCTCAAAATATTCTTTTTACTTTAAAAAATAAAGCAACACACCATAATATTGTCTCATTTTTTTCAAAGATAAAGAAAAAAACTGTTGATTCTAAAAAAGCCCGGCAGTAAAACTAGGTAGGTATAAATAGAAAAAAATAGTACAAAAAAAATAAAATTAAGTGTCTAAACAATCCCTCGAAAAATGTTTTTTTTTGTAAATACCATACAAAACATTATATATAATTTATTTATTTATTAACGACCAGATTGGCTTTTACATATTTTAACGTTTTACATGGATTTGTGTACAATACAGAAAGAAAAGGTTTTGAGTTAACAAAAAAAAAACAAAATGCTACATAGCAGGTATGTAATATATAACCGACTAACCATCACGCCGTTTCTCCGCAGGGGTAGGCAGAGAGGTCGTACCGCTAAACAACGCGATCTTGGAATACACTTCTTGCCTCATTCACATACATCGTCTTCTTCTGTTCTTCCGACTTCTCGACACAAGTATTTGATTCACTTGATCATGTCATGTCTTCCTCGAGCATGCTTATTCTTATGAATGTGTCAAATGTTCTCCTTACACCCTTTCTTCGTTCGTTATTGTCGTATCGTCTAAGTGTCCCTTTTTTTAATCTTACTCTTTGTGTTTACATCAGCTTTGCATTATTTACGAATCTCAACATTTTTCACACGATCATATATGGTTTTACCACACATTCGCCACAGAGATCTCATTTCTAAAGCATTCAGTCTACTTTCATCCTTCCTCTGCCAGTTCCATGCCTCACTGCCACACACAAGGGTTGGTATCAGCACTGAATAATTAATTAACCCTTATATTATACTTAATAAGAGCGCCCTTGAGGTGATTTTTCACAAAAACGGCGCTATGGAAATCATCCAATTATTATTATTATTATTATTATTATTAATGAATTCTAAAAATATTCTTCAGAAAAATGATACCATATTTGCGAGGAAACTTCTATTGATATTTTTTTGTTTGTTTATTTAACTAACTAACCATCACGCTGTTTTCTCGACAGGGGTGGGCAGAGAGGACGGACCGCCAAAGAACTTGGTCATGGACACACTCTTGACATGGCCCGACTCAAGTATTTTCTCGCCTCACTGCCATACATCAGGGTTGGAATCAGCACTCCATTGTGGACTGCTAGCTTAGGTATATAAGTGCATATACCTAAGCTAGCCTTATTTATAATACATATGTACAATAATGTATAAATACATGACCCAGAGAAGTTAAAAAGGGAAAAGTTTTTAAGATTTTTGGAGATAATACTATTTTTTATTTATTATTTATAAAAAAAATTATTAATAATCTGAATACATGATACATAATGCACAAGTACATAATACAATATTAGATGAGTGCATGACATATATTTTGTATCCGAAGGGGTTGTAAGGGGTAGAAGGGTTCATAAAAATTCTATCAAGATTGGAAGCAGCCATAAAAGGGCGGAATAAAACCTAACTTTATGGCCGCAATTCGAATCACAAAGTCATTGGAGAGATCTTGCTGAGATTAATTGCATCTCGAGGAAATTGCTGGAAAATTACAAATACAGGATAATGGACGCAGATGACAATGATGACGGCCTTCATGGTCGAGGGGTAAGGGGCTCTCGACTACGAATCCGAAGGTCACGGGTTCAAATCCCGGCGTGTGCAAATAAATTTTACTTAATTAATTTGTGCCGTTTCACAATTAATTCATTTAAAATAATATGTAGTATATTTGCGCACGTTCCAGAGTGGAAGATACTCTCATCGCCCTGGTGAAATACCACCATTCAGAATTGAAACGTTGCTTGAAATGGCTTTTAGCCATGTTTGGTGACCAGATTTGAATAGCCAGATATTTCCCCACCTTCCTCTTCCCCCTATCCTTATCCTTCCCCTCCCCAATACCTTCAGCCTCACAACATTCCCTAATTGGGGATGCAATAGTCACACTGGCTCCAGACGGTTGGGAGCAGTTGGGACTCTTGTGGGGTATTCATATAAAAAAAAAATTAAATGTTTTCTTCACATGTTGATATTTTTAAAAGTATTGATGTTTTTATAATATTGATATTTTTATAATATTGATACTTTTATAATATTGGTACTTTTATAATTTTGATATTTTTTATGATATTGACATTTTTATAATATTATTTAAATCAGTGTTATAAAATTGGACTCTAGTATCTCAATAACAAAACTGTAATGCTTTTACCATTATTTTTTCTCTTTAATTTTTTTTTTCAACTTATGTACAGCACAAGATGCATGCGCCTAAATATAATAATTTTGCCCTACATTTGTATGATGATTGTAATTTATTGTTGTATTATATTATATTGTTGAAATAAACTCCTGCTGACAAGCTACTTGCAGTGGCTTAGCGGGTATAAGTTCCCACTGTATATAATTAATATTATACAATAAAAAAAAAATTTAAAAAAACTTCCTACTAGTTCAAGTACCCGGCGTAGCCAGGGGTTATGAATAGTTTGGAGCAAAGATTTGAGATTGTCATGTGTTATCCCTACCAACCAGTAATTTTCCTCTTATTTTAAACGTGAAGTGTACGAAATTTCATCAAGAAGTACCAAAATTCTGCATCAAAGGATGGGAAAGGGGGAAGGGAGTGATTTTTCGAAATTTCACATAGCCAGGGACCTTCCTCTTGTTTTGAAAGTCAAGTGCGCAAATTTTCCTCAAGCTCGAAATAAAACTGCAGATTTGTATACAAAACAAACAAACGCCGCCCGCCCGGGACATTCTTTATTAATTGTTTTTGTGTTTAATTCGTAGAACTCCATTTACACACATTCTTCTTTATACACGAGAGTAGAAGAAGATAAAAGAAGATAGGAGACAGAAGTAAGCACTAACATAAATATATTGCCGTTGCATTTATCTATCTGCTGACAGTGCGTAATATTATGTTACACATCGACACTTGCTGCAGACATCTACTCTAGTTGCCGACATCGACGTTTCGAACAATCGATGAATAATGTACCTGAATGCACAACGTAATCGAAAATACTCGAAACCAACCTACACAAGCAATGGATATCATAATCACATGTCTTTCAGATCGGCAGCGGTCAGATTAGCAACAACAATAATATCGCGATAAATCCGCCCGGCAACAAGAACCGTCACGTGCCAGTTCACGTGACGGCTCACGTGACAGATGTCCGCGTCCGCGCGCAGCTTTCAACTTGGCGGCAATTAAACCCAGTTAACCCCTGGGTATTGTGAAAACTTAAATAAGCGGCAGATCGAGCCGCAGTACCGAGACAATTTGGACAAATTAGAATGACGGCATTCGAACTCATTACACCCAATGACTTTGTGGGTATTGCTGCTAAAGATAAAATTCCTTAGCGTACAGTAACATTTCTACAGGTCATTAAAACAATTTAAAATGCACTGTTGCACGTTCGCGTAAATCTCAAAATGCACACGTGCCATGAATCGAGGTATTCACTTCATTCAAACATAAAACCAAACCAAACATAACTCAAACCATAAAACTATTTTCTTTTATCAAACTTACTCGACAGTATCCATTATAGCATTTAACTTTTTCTTCTACCTAATATATAAAAATTAAACTAACCATTACTTGTATCACATTTTACACTTATAAGTGTTTGTACACTTCAGCAAAGGTTCTCCTAGTGTTTACAAAACATATATTTTCATAATATAAACAAATACATTTGTTTTTGACCCCCTCAATTTAATATAATGATCGGTCGTTCGGAAGAACCCTTCTTCTTTCGTCGGGACCTTAAAAACTTTTTTTATGTGAAATACTTGTCATTATTTTAAGTGGGTAAATTGTTTATCCTGAAGAGGGGAGCTTTGCTACTGAAACATGTATATATTTAAGTGTGAATTATTATTAATTTAATAATTTACTAAAAAGTAGGTTATCGTGACTTTTTGTTTTATATTTCATAAAATTTCTTAAACATAATAAAATGAAAATAAAATAATACAATAATAATCAATTATAAATATAAATACAACACAAGAATTCAACTACTGGAAGCCAATGGGATTATGGCACAAACATCTATTGGTGGGAAATGTATTTACCTCCGTTCCTTACCGCAGTTGTAAAACCATTTATTTATGGAAGGTTCATCAAATTTAACAAGCAGTCTCCGCAGTGTCAATATATTCTATGGAAAATTCGCTTCTTTACTACCCGGTTTCACTAATCTTTTTCTAGATAGTTTTGTTTTATTTTTACAATTGAATGGATATTTTAAAGCCACATAGCAAGCTGCGACCTGGAATATTCGGGTTGACCTTAGAAAATAAAAGACCTTAGACTCGAAACGGCTTTAAAAATATATATTCATATAGATCAGCAAACGCCGATTTTGAATATATAACTTTTATTACATACGTAGAATTTATAAATCGTTATTTAAAATTGAATAAAAAAACATCTCATCGAAACACCTTGTTATGTTGGTACCATTGCATTTAGAATATGTCGTCACGTGCGCATTCTGTTTTTGGATTAGTATGAACATTTTTAATTTTCGATTTTTTTTTGTATTTTAAATATGTATTTTTTTTAGTTTTGGCGATATTTAAACTTAAAAAACTACATTATTAATTAAATAAATTACAATATTGACGAGCAAACCAATTATCTATACGGATATTATGATAATATTAATGCTCAATGCCATTATTATTCTTTGAGTTAAAGTTTCCAAAAAGGTACAAAATTTTATTACTTGTGTTTAGTTATGGTTTACCATGAATAGAATAAAAAAAGTAAAAAATATATAAACCTATTATAAACATTATAACCTCAAAACTGATCAAAACAGACCGGCCATAGATTTAGAGCGTTTTGGAGGGCATTGAAGAATTGAAATTATTTCAACTATGAAAACTAACTTTCGAAAGAAAAAAAGTACTGGTATTTAAGTTTGAACTTCATTATTGATAAAAAAATGGACTGGGGTTCCTTATTCAGAGAGGAAAAACTATGAAAACATCATGATTCCAAAGTTCACCGATCGCGTTTTTATCGCCTTTGAAAGAACAAATAACTGATTTTCTGCTTTATGGAAACGTTTGTCAGATATGTTAAAAGAAACACTTCAATAGATGGATAAACTATTTATTTTCATTTGCACTTCGCCGGGTGGTGTACTTACGAGCTCCAGGCTATAACCAAGGGTCTTGCCGCTCGGCCGCGTTTCTCCTTATTGGGGAAAACATTTCTGTATCTTGATTTGCATATTTTTAAACTTTATCAACAATTATGTCAGAAGTCGGAATAACAGAAAATGTATGAGGCGTTGTATGAAAGTGAATGAAGCAAGAAATGTATGCCAAGATCGAGTTGTTTGGCGATCCGTCCTCTCTGCCTACCCATGCGGCGAAACGGCGTGATAGTTAGTTAGTTAGTTATCAACAATTTCCCGGGTAAATTAGAACGAATAACAAAACTTGTTAGCCCCTTGCGGTTTTACAAGTAGTAAAAAATGAACTAGATTGAAAATCGAAAATTTATTTTCCGAAGAAACGTGCGGCGTGGCGCAGCGTGGACAAAAACGTGCTGATTTTACGATTTTCCTTCTTCATTATAATAAAAATAAAGAAAACAAAGATTGAAACATTTAGTATTTTTCTAATCATTGAAGACAATATAATTATAATAAGTGTATCTGTACACTTATATTATAATGTACCAGTGATACGTCTTTATTACAAATGCAAATTATGTTTTGTAAATTTTGTTAATATACTGTGAATTTTAATTATCTATTTTAAATATTAAGTATGTTTGTTTCTAAAAACTGTACTGCAGGTTCTGCAGTGATCCCACAATGAGTTTATTAACTATTGGGAATACAATGCATAATGTATTGTATACTTTTTAATAAAGTATATATACAAAAGATCGATCATAAATGGAAATCACGATCATTCCATTATTCGCCCAAGTCCGGGGGTTATTATATTAGGGTGGGTGGCACAACACTACCCTTTTTATTATAATAATATAACTGAGCTTTGACCTTTCAGACAATGATGGAACGTGGGTTTTGACATGACCAACTGAGCGTAAACTCATCCCTTACATGTCACCTCGCCTTAGTATTTATAGCTGGGCTTAGCAACGGGATTTTTTTATCGTTTGGCAACAGAAAATTCGCGCTAATGGGGTAGGATTTTTACAATTTTCCTGTTGACCTCTTCCTCGAAAAATGTTTTCATTATTATTTGTAACTGATAAAATTCATTATTAAAAATATGGAACCAACATTATTATATGGCTTTAAAAAATATTGAAAGCATCATAACTCATGACAGAAATAACTCTCCAAGCTGAAAATAGTTGAATCAATCAATTTCAGAAAAAAAAAACAGTTCTATGACGCCAGAGCACACTGCTCAAAAGCCAATAATCCTCTAACTGTAATATTTTAATTTCCATATGAAATACGTACTGAAATATTAGATAAATCATTCAAAATTATTATCACTTGTTTTCACACTGCACCTGTTTTCAGACATTTTGGGATGTATTTCATAGAATTTAAAGTTTACATTTTAAGGATTTTTGCCTTTTCAAACCTTATACATTTTCCTAACTACCCGTATGAAATTTACAAGTAAATCATTTGTGGTATTGCTTGTGGCCATTTTTGAGTGCTGGTCCTTAATGTGATAATACAACAAAATGGTAGGTAGGCAAATAAATTAAAGAAGAGAATATTAACAACGATATACTTTTTTATATGAATACCGCACAAGAGTCCCAACTGCTTCCAACTGTCTGGAGCCAGTGAGACTATGGCATTCCTAATTGGGAATGTTGTGAGGCTGATGGTATTGGGGAGGGGAAGAAGGGGAAGAGGGAGGCGGGAAAATACCTGGCTATTCAGATCTGGTCACCAAACACGGCTAAAGGCCATTTCAAGCAACGTTTCAAATCTGAATGGTGGTCTTTCACCAGGGCGATACTGAGAGTATCTTCCGCTCTGGAACGTGCGCAAATATACTATGTATTATTTTGAAATTAATTAATTGTGAAACAACACAAATTAATTAAATAAAATTTACTTGCGCACGCCGGGATTTGAACCCGCTTCGGATTCGTAGTCGAGAGCCTTACCACCCGACCATGGAGGCCGTCCTAAATTATCAAATCCCATACTAAATTATCAAAGCCACATCTAACAGAAAGACACAAAGAAAATAACAAAGAATATTTTTAACGTATCCCATAATAATCATCTCAACTCCATGTTCAACAATATAAAACAAAATCAGAAAAAATTTCATTTCGTCATGGAAAAACTCTCTCACTATGAATGAAAAAGTATGAAGCAAGTACTCAGTCCGAATTGGAAATATATCCTCTCAACCAAGAGCACATTCTCACAGTTCACCGCGTCAGAAAATGCTCAAACATTCATACAAACATACAAATTACATTGACAGGAATGTATATATATACACGAACAAAACATCTCGCCGATTCCCCACAAGAGAAAACTCAAAATATGATACTATTAATAAACGTTTCATTTATAGTATAAACTGTCGCAAAATAAATATTATATATAAATACAGACGATGGTAGGTCCTTAATTATTGGTATAGCCCAGCTGTGATCTGGGATGGGCGGCCTATGGGAAGGTCACAGTCCAGAGATTACTGCGTGAACCGCGACGACCTTACTCCACGATACATGCAGTGTGATATACCCGCCTAGCTCTTGGCAGCGCTCCAGCCAGCATCTCTAAGTTTGCTGGTTTTATTTCCGCAATCTAAACAGAAGCACACCAGAGCCATTGACATCAACCGGTGGCCGCTCAGACAGTTGGACGGTTTGACCACCAGAAACTGGGAAACTAGGAGATTCGAATAGTGTCGCACGTGCGTGTTTGCTAGACCAGATTCGTGAAAAAAAACGTGGGCACTTTAAAGGCGAACTTTGAAGAAAGCACGTGGTATTTTTAAGTAGAGAAGACTTATCATCGTACGAAGAAAAGCGTTGGTCATAACACGCTCCGTTCTTTTAGTGGGAGTAAAAAAACTCCTGGCCTTTTTTATAACAAATTTCAAATGGCGTGGCAATAATGGTAGCCATTTTTGCAGAACTTTTTGAAAGCTAGAAAAAGAAGTAGAGAGCTTTCTTACTCCCGGTGTGGACAGGGAATTTTTATTGTCATACTAACGGCCGTTCTTTCTAACTTTTCGATTAACAATAAAATGACATCAGAGTAAAAACTTTCAATGATGAATTAACGTAGATGAGTTGATACTGTATTTATTATGAATACACATCACCATTGTTTTAAATACTGTAATACACAAACCAAACATGTTTGTTGTATTTTACAAACGTATGTCTTAAAAATGTTTTGAAAAATAGAGTGTTAGTCTTGTGTTAGCTTGACTTTTGCTAATTCCGCGAACGTTTCGTACATTTGACATTTGACGTTTCTCCCCATTAAAAACAATCCAAAACGTAGCTTATAATAAGTAGAATAAATTATATTCTCTTCAATTTTATTTAAAATATCTTTTTGACATTCGAAAACGGTTAAATAAATCTTTGTCATTCAATATTTGGATGGTGAAATCTAGATCACGAATCAAATGACGTTAGAGATTTCGCTGACACTTTTTGTATAACTAGTCCTTTGTTAAGCAGAGCGTTAATCCAGTAGAATCGATCCCTAAACATAATTAAATTTGATCGTTACTTAATCGAGAGTTGCGTTAAGAAGATCGTAGTTGTGCATTTGAACTGTGTTGAGGCAAAATTTCTTAATAACAGTTGCTCAGTAGGATTGGGAAGAACGGCCGTAAAGGGATCAACATTCAAATTCAAAGCATTGGCGTTGCTTGATACGGCTCTAGCTTTTTTTTCTCCGGATCTTAATAGCCAGGTACTTCCTCACCGGATCTTAATAGCCAGGTACTTCCTCACCTTCCTCTTTATATTTTCTTATACATCTCAACTCCGTTTAACCTCACAACATTCCTTAAATTGATATGACACCATTTCACTGCATCCAGTTAAAAGAAACTCTTGCGCGATATCACACAAAAAATACTAACAAATTATCATGGAATATGGTAAAGCGCTTAGAGTAGAAAACTGCACACATATGCATATGGGTAAAGGGTACTGAAAGACAAAACTCCGAGACAATGATTTTTAAATTTTCGTATTTTGAGTGTTGTTGTCCAATTTATCACTGGTCACAATAATTTATCTACAAAATTTCAGATATTTTCGTGAAGAAGGTGGTTAAAAACTTGAGCTTACGTTTTATACATTTTCTGCTGACATATGGGAGGTTGGTGAGGTTGAAAAGGTGTGTAACTCCATTCCAGTCATTAACCCGGCGAACGTTCATTAACGAGCATACACGTTTTAGTCGGTACCTACTTCTTATTAACCTCTCAACTGCTTATTTTTAGTGAGTTGTGTTCTGTGTACAGCTAACCGTGATTAATCCGACATAAACTAACATGTGTTTGCATAAAAACGTTATTTTTACGCATGTGCTATTTCTGTAAGCTATTTCTTTTCGCTTAGCCGAGCGTTTAGCAAAGAAAACAATCAATAAAGCGTAACAACGGGAGACTTCATAAATAAGCAATGAAAACTAAACACGTTAAAAGGATGTGTTCTCTTACAATTTCCGCGTTGAAAATAACTCACCGAATTCAGTAGAACTTAGTTAATTCGGTAGACTTCATTAAATGATTTCAGGAATCGTTCGAATGAGAAACATTTCTGGAATTTGCTAGAATGTTCACCAAGGTCACAGCATCAATCAACATTTAGAATATTGACTTTAGATGATGACGAGTTAGTTATATCTCGAATAAACAGGATTATAAGACACAAGTGATGATCGCGTTAAATACCAATAAAATAAAGAAAAGCTGCAATTAGAGCACATGACAAAAGACAAAAAATATTTATGATTCCTACCTGGGCGGTATTGTTTTCTGACAGTACCATTGCACATATTATTACAAGAAGCAACCAAGAGAAGTAAATGAATGCTACTGAATTTCAGGTCGTTATCAATATATTCGTTATCGTTTATTAAACTGGCCGTAAAAATAATACCACTTATGCACTGCAGTAGATAAATACACCTTGTTGAAATGTAACTATGCCTTGGATGTAATGGAGCATTCTTATTTACTTTATCACACAATAAACTTCTGGGGGAACGACAAAAAATCGGTTATCTTTTAGCGGCAATGATAAACAAATCAGCTACCTCCGAGGGAACTGTTGTAACCAGTAACCTCTAATGCGGGAGGGGGAGACAAAATAATCGTTGACCTCCAGGAGAACAGCAAAACAATCTGTAAACTACGGGGGAACAACGAAAAATCGGCCACCTCCGGGAGGAACTACAATCATTAACCAACGGGGGAACGACAAAAAAATGGCCACCTCCGGAGGGGACTGCAAAACAACCATAAACTTCCAGGGAACCAACAAAACATTAACAGTACACGAATCATAACATAGCGTATACGTTGAAATGACTTTATTCATATTAACGTATAGAAATGATTGTACCCTCACAAGAAATCGAACAAATGCACGTACAGCGATCGATAAAGAAATTACGTACTTTTATTTCATTGAGTTGTTGTTGTTACCTAGATCGATATCAATTTATTTTTCCGATCGACGTACGCCATTTGGGTTTGGTTTTGGCAAATGAAAAATCAATTTTGTACAATTTCGCTATCAAAAAGTCCGAAAATAAAGCAAGTTGAAAAATATTGATAGACTACGGAATTATCAATAATAATTCATGAGACGTGTGAGATTTTCCCGGAGAAATGTGTGTTTCGAAGGACGGGTACCTACTTGGATGGTTTACACAAGTGAATGACGAATAATTTACGAACCCTCTGAAAATAATTCACGAATCAGAAGGAAAATGGAAACTGTGCGTGGGTGTGGTAGGAAATGTGGATAAAGAAATACGTGGCATTGCCAGATTGCAGATTGTACAAACATTAAGTTTAATTGCAGAAATTAAATTATATTTTTTACGGCGAGCCAAGAACAGACAAAACAGAATCATATTAATATAGTGAGTAGTAGATAATCTCAGAATCGCCCACCATTCAGAATAAATACATTGCTGGCAATAACTTTAGCCGCACTCAATGACCAGATCTAAATATCCAGGTACTTCCCACCCATCCCCTTCCTCATCTACTTCGCCGCCCACTCTCACATAACCTCGCAAAATTCAATAGTGCCACTAATTTCGAGCAATTCACAAAACAAAACCATAAAGTTGCTTCCACTGATAGCTCCTCCTGTTCTGAGAGTTCAAACCTCTCGCTCTGTTACATGCATCGTTTATCAGCGATTTGAGAGAAACATTTTAGTTGAGTATTTATCGGTTTAAAATCTGCCTGAAATTTGAGAAAATTTACGTAGTTCAAACTTTGACTCACAAAATTAATTCACTGTTTTCACTCATTTGAAATTTTCGTCTTTTTGGCTTGGGGCAGTCAATATAAGAGATTGTTGTTACCATGGACACTATTTGAGATGAACTTTTTGATTAATGAGTTTTCCGTTCCAAAATCTGCCACAATTCTGAGAAAACTTAGTTCAGATTTTGAGTGAAGAATTATAAGTTTTTCAGTGAATGTGGGACAAAGCAGGTTGAGTGAATCGGGTACATTTCCTCTATTATTATGTATGACTAATTAGATGGAGTCATATTAAATAGGAAAGCTTTTAATGTTTTCAAAAGTAATTTGTAGAACTCCATTACAATTATATAAGATTTATTTCTTTTCCTCTTCCTGTTAAAAACTACTTACATAATGACTAATAATCTGTAACTCACTTCTGCTGTTGATTTCTAACCTTTTGTTTTTTCTTATAATGTTAATTTTTGCTATTCACTGTAGGTACCTATACTGTTGTTCTCTTTTCTTTTAATGTTAATTTTTGCTATTCACTGTAGGTACCTATCCTGTTTTTCTCTTTTCTTTTAATGTTGTTTTTTTGACTTTCACTGTAGGTACTAATTCTGTTGTTCTCTTTTATTTTAATGTTTATTCTTTGCTATTCACTATAGGTACCTATACAGTTGTTCTCTTTTCTTATGTTTATATTTATCTTTTTCGTAATCTCTATGGGCGTAAATAAATAAACTTATTAATTATTTCTTCAAAAGATGCGTAATCACTTTGTATCGTCATAATTAATAAATTGGTAAGAATTGGGTACTTTGTTTAAACCACAGTTTTTTAATATATAAATATCTACATAATATGCTTTTGAAATATATAGATATTTATATATTAAAAACAATGGTTTATAGAAAGTAATTCTAATTAATTTATAACTTTTTTTTTTTAAACATTTTTTATTACAAAAAAGAAAAACTTTTTGATAACAAACCTAATTTAAAATTAAATAATTACAATATTTTTAATAAAACCTTAATTTATATATAAATCAACAACGTTTGAGTATTTAAGGGTAGATTGGGGCGACCACTGCCAAAATGAAGCAGTTCTGATAGAGTACGCGTATAAATAGGTACGTATTTATGTAAGTACGCAATCAAAAAGAATATATCGATAGTATATTATTTAGTAGTATTTTTTTTGTATAATTAGTACTCACTACTCGGCTTCGCCTGATGTTCAACTCTATTTCCTGCTTATTGAACCTTGAAGACTAAAATGCACTTTTATTGTCTTTAAAAATGCAGTTTATGGGTTCAGCAATATTGTCAATGCTATTATGAAAAAGAGCGAAAGATTTTTTTTGTAGAAACGCTAGGGCTTCTAGGGCGTTAAACAAAAAAATATTTGAAAAGGGGGCGGTGAACCAAATAAGTGTGTGAAATTTGCAATTATAAAACTATAAAACTTTTCCTCGGTTATAAACCCTAAATAACACAATTGAATTGAATTGAAATTTTGCACACTCGACGTTCAAAATAAGAGGAAAATTACTGGGTAGGGGTAGGGTAGAGGTAGGGGTAGGGGTAGGGGTAGGGGTAGGGGTAGGGTAGGGGTAGGGGTGGGGTAGAGGTAGGGGTAGGAGTAGGAGTGGGTAGGGTAGGGGTAGGGTAGGGGTAGGGTAGGGGTAGGGATAGGGGTAATACATCACAACCTCAAAACTTTACTCCTTACCATTCATATCCCCGGTCAACGCCAGGTACTTCAGCAAATGACTAAATAAAGAAAACTCATAAAACTTGAATTCCCTTCAGTAATTAAAAAATCCCGTTGTCTAATAGTCTAAACCCAAACTCAGAGTTTGTTTGCAAACTAAACCCATTGTGCGGTTTGCATGCAGACAGTTTTGTTCTGCAATACTTAGCGACAGTGTGCAAAATAGCGAGCAATGGCCACCGCAGTTTCCCTGCAGCAGAGGAGATAATAAATAGTCCCTCATTGTGTATATTCGCCCAGGGTCACCCCACGTCCAATGCCCCTCTGCCGATTTTCGTACCCCGACTGACAAAATAAATGCCCCCTAAACGGGTGCACAAATACGAGAATGACGCATATTTAATTTCCTGGTAATTTCTTTTATGTTTATCGGAACGGGTTTATTGTGACGCAGAGAAGCTGTGAACAAGATATTATGACGCTGCTGTTTCTTTTTTGTGAGGCAGTTTTTTTTATTATTTTAATTTGACTAGCAGCTGTTTTATGAATAAAGTTGGGATGTCCTTAAATAATATATCGACTGGCAGAAAATTTAAAGTCAACGTTTTATGCATGGAAAAGGATGATCTATTACAAAAAAAGAACTCGGTAAGGTTTACACTTATTCCCATGTGGTAACAATGAGTGACCACTTACAGAATAATAGCTAATAAACAGCCCTATTCATTTAATAACTAACTAACTAAGCATCGCACCGTTTCTCCGCAGGGGTAGGCAGAAATGACGGACCGCCAAACAACTCGATCTTGGCATACGCTTCTTGCTTCATTCAGATTCATACAACGTCTCATACATTCTCTTCTGTTATTCCGACTTCTGACATGGCCCGACTCGAGCATTTGATTCACTTGATTGTGCCATGTCCTCCCCGGCTTCTTCTTCCATTCACATTCGCCCCATATATTCTCCTTACACTCCTTTCTACGTTCATTCGCTCTACATGCCCAAACCATCTAGGCTTTCTTAATCTTACTCATTATCAGCCTTGCGTTCTTAACGAATATCATTTTTTTGTATTATGTATACAACAGTGATGCACAACCTTTTTAGCTGGAGAGCCAATTTATCAATTTCAATAAGTTCGTGAAGCGAAGGAGGTAGGGTAGGTACCTTCAGTTTCACCTGGTTAACTTTGCAGTGCGTGGCGCCGTTAGAGTAGATTTTTTTTAAAATTTTATTATATGTAATATTATGTACATACTAAACAGTATTTATTGTACATACTAACAGTATTTATTCATGAATGGAACTTGATTGGTCTTGATTATGTTATTATTAATATGTTTACACTTTTTTACATATTTAACGACTGTTTGTTTTACCAAAATAAAAATAAAACAGAAGAAACAACAATGACAATAGTTTCACCATCCTATTGATTGAAAGGTCGATTTCCACTTCATGTAGTCAGTTTTCTTTGTTTGTATGTCACAACACAAGTAGAGTTTTCCGCATGAAATAAATCTGCTAACGAAGCATTGTTTCAGCATTGTTTACATGTCCGCGATAAACCTCAAGGTTCCTGTATCGAATGATTTATTATTATTTGTGTTTTCTTTGCGAAGATACGCGTTAAAACGTTAAAAGGCAAGATGATAAACCCATTGAAGTGATAAAAATAATAATAGGTCTAGCTCGTTGCATTGGAGCAATGCATTACACAGAATAATGCATCAATCAATCGATTTACAGCCAGTTGTATTGTAACAATTTATTTATTTCTTGGAGCAGTTGACATTACTAATAAGAACTGCATTTCTTCCGAGGCAAATGTATATTTTCGACACGCGCTAACCCCTTGTCAAGAACAAGGTACAGTAAACAATGGTTTTCCACATTGCGCTGAATAAGTGCAACATTTAACGTTAATTTAATTAAATTTAACTATTATTGTACGTAGTCAGTTATGCAACATTCGACTTACCCTGCCAAACTGTCGCATCCTGGGCCCCCGCGAAGTCGTCGACTGGTTAGTCAGTGATGATTTAGACATTTTCGGAAAATTCACGAATCACAGATTACGCACAAGAATGTAAACAGAAAATAAACACTGCAAAAAAAATCTCAACAAAATTGACAGCCGTCAACGTAAAACGCACATAAAATGGAATTAAACGAAGCACAAAACACCTTAAATTTGTAGCAAATTATCAAATACCGTCAGAAAATAACATTAAAAAATAAGCACCGAAAATCCCTTTATCCCAGCCCCATGCTGACGTACAACGCATCAAATATACCGGAATAGAAGCACTAGGTTATCGGAATGGTTTGATGCACACGCAGACTCGATAGCAGGCATCATCGGGGGGTTCATTAACGAAATGTAGCGGACACAATAATGAATTGCGAACGATCGTTCGGTGTTTATGAGCGACCGCACAATGACAGTTCGGCTCTATGGCGGAGTAGCCGCGCGCGCGCACTGCTACACTGCTGGTGCTGGCTGCTTGCTCTCTGCCCTGTGCCCGGTGTTGCACTGTTCCCAGTTCCCAGTGCCGGCCGTGACAACCTATACAATATACAACTCAAATATAAACTCGGTTGTTGCGAAGTTTCCCGTCTTCGCTTGTGGCTTGTGGCTTGTGGCTTCGTGTTCTCTCTTCGCGTCCACCTTGCGGAATGATTGAGTTATTGATTGAACTATGAACAGCTTAATCTTTAAACATCAGCTTAGTTCTTAACTCTTAACTACCTCTAGATAATCGATAATAATAATTGCTTTCCAATTAAGTTCTGCAGAATGCTGCCAATATAAACAATCATTTTAGTGGTTAGGTACCTTGAGTTCTTTTTGTGTATATTCAGATTTTTTTAAATTATTATTTTAGTCGCCCATAATAACAACAATAAAAAAACAGTTTCCAAGAAGAGTGCTAAAATTCCGCAAATGCTATGGGATTTACTATTTTTTAGTACAAATTCAACGGAATTCTCCGATGAGAGCATTTTTCTGTTTCTTATTCAAGCCTCTAATTATGTATCATAATATTTTCAGTGTTTTTCTTCGAAATCTTTGGATTGAGGACACTTAGTAAAAATAATACTTCTTTTCACGCTGTGGGCTGACTTATTTCTGCAGAACGTTTTTTTTATTTTTTCTAAAATAAACGTATTATTTTGTCATATCGTTATTTGAATAATGATTGTGGGTATCTCTTAAATAAAATAATTTACCAGCTACGGTGTTTTATTGATTAATCTTTATATCTCGCTTGCACAACGATTACATATCACCTTTATTAAATTGTCGTTGTAAAGATAAAATACCAATAAACTCGTTCCACGTGCGTAGAAAGTGATTTAATAAAAAGATTCCTTTCAATTAAATACATTTAAAACAAAAACGCACTCAGAGATTTTATTTTTCAAGACCCGATAAATAAATTAATTATATCGACATCTAGCGGCATTTTCCGGAAGCTTTGAGTACACGTAGGCAGATTTTGACGTGTGTTTTTTACCGATAAAATTATATATTCGTTTTACTTTATCAGCAAATAAATTTCATTGAGTCAATTTACTAACATATCCAATATCCCATAGCCGACACTTTCAGGACGCAATTTCATATGGAAACTTCTCAATACAATGTTAAAATGATGCAACAAACTCATATCTCTATCTAACCTATCTGTGCGTAATTCCTTTTTATTTTTGTATTTTAAAACATATGACAATTTCTTCAAACAAGAAGTTGGGATGATTGAAATTACATATTATCTAATACATTTGATCTACATGCTGAGGACTTATTAATGGGAAAATCTATAAATATAACCTGTAATTAAAATAAAATGACTTCGGTTTAATTACCAGAAAAAAATATATTTTGAATTATTTTTTAAAAAATTACTCACATATTTACTTCCCTTTGCTTCCCTTATTCCGGTTACAATTTTAAGGTATATCTTGAGTAAACAACTAAAAGCGGCCAAGTCAAAATCCTTGTTTGTAGGCAGATTGAGACTGAGAATTTTTGCACGGATGCAGCCTCAGAGTTTCGCAAGTTAGGATAAATTTTTAACTAATTATATTTTGTTTCATATACTTAAAAAATATTCTGACTTGCGAAGCTGCGAGTTTGTGTATTAAAGTATTAAAAACATGTCAAAACATCAGGCAAACAGGATTCCATTTTATAAAGCTGTAATTAAGATTGCCGTCACAACAAGTCGAAAGTATCTATAATTACATGTGTATTATTTTTTATAGGATTATTATATTAGTATATATTGTACCCTGACGAAGGAACCATTGGTTCCGAAACATCTTGACATTTATTATTAAAAACAGTGTTTAAAAAATTGTGTTTATTATTCCTGATTATAATTCTTCTTTTTTATCGGTGTAGACGTACAACATACAAATTACTATTGTTTCAAACACGACAATTCTTCTTCGTATGGTGGAACACAAGGACAACGACAATGATTTCGTAATATTTATTAAAATTAATCAACTAAATAACTGTAACAAAAACAAAAACAAAAAAATGTATTTCTCTTCAAATTCTATACCTACTTTACATTTATATGGAAAAACTAAAACATTAAAATAAAACTAATCAATACACATCAATACTTTTATACACCCACACGAACACCTCAGCACAGGTTCTCCTTGTGAGGTGGCCACGACACATATAGCACTCCATTCACAGTATCACCTCTTCACACCTACCTTACACTCCACATTATAAAACACCATACAAAACACCTTTATTATACTTTAAAAAAACATATTATGTAAACTGGTACTGTATAATATATACATTTAAATAAATTCAACAATTCAATAAAATTATCAAAAAACAGATTGGTAACGTCAACAGGGCAACGAGCTTTGGGTAAAGCAAAAGCTGGAGGCATGATCACGAGGTAGTGAGTTAATAAATTGCTACTTGTCTTCAATAACATATTTGCAAAATAATTAATTTTTTATTATATATGGTTTGCATAATCTGAAAGTACATAAATTATTCTAGTTTTTATTTGTATGAAACTGCATTTTTCCGGACTACACCGATTGAGCTTAGTGTAATATTATTGTTTGGCTTGTTTCTTTTCTAGTTTATTTAGTTTACTTTGTAAAAGGTTTATTTCTTCACAATCGTTGCTTAGCTAGAGCCCGTCAGACTTTTTTATAAATTTATAATCTTTAAACGGGTAATTAGTACGATATTTATTTTCTATTTCGCCTACTCGTTTTTCTTGGGTTATGCAGATCTTTTCAGCCTTTGTGAACCGAATAGCACTGCTAATAAGTAATATGTTTCTATACCTACCAAATAAATAAAAAAAATTGATTTAAATGTGAAAGATTAACAGTAAAATCTTATTGCATATATTGCGAATTTATAAACGTTTCTTCACAGCCTTTTGACGTGGGTTTATGAGAAAAAAATACGATTACCTGTAGCCTCATTTATAACTATAAACTAAAAGTGCGCAACTGCTTCTTCGTCAATGATAATATGCAAATTTTGTAAACCAGTAATTTGACAACAGTGATGTTTATTATAGTTTCTGTTTGTTTAGCAACGTCAAAACGGCAGTTCTTTTTTTAAATTATTTATTATTTCCATGACTCGGCTGCAAAAACTGTTCGCTTATTCAAATACGTTATTCAGTACTTACCTGAAGGATTTCCAACGGGATAAACTCGTTTTATTTAATTCAATTCAAATAATCATAACAATAACAGCATAAAACACAATAATCAACGAGTGGAAAGAGCATGGGAATAATTTAAACACGAATGTAAAAGCGGCTATAAATATTTGCAAAGACAGGTTGTTGCAATTGTCTACTGCGCCCTAACGCAAGACTTTCGACCCCTGCGTACTTTGTTACTGTTTAAGGTTAAACGAAACGTGATATGTATTCACAGATGGCGATAATTCAAATGTATTAAAGAAAAAACACTTCTACCACTTAATGTTTTTAAATATTGAAATATATTTATTTAAATGCTTAGATATGTTTATTTATTTATTATTTTTATTATAAAATATGCACATTACAATAATTTTTACAATAACATGAAAAGAGTAATCATACAAAGCTGCATTATGGCAGTTTGTCTGCAGGTTCTGCTTTTTAAAATTTAATAAAAACCTAAAGTGAATTGTTTATTGACAGGTGTACACATACGAAATATGAAATGGAATAATTTTTTATTGTAAGTTTAAAACTCAAGTCCTTCAATAATTATGTTAGTTTTATAATAATACATTGTATTCTTATCAGTTTCTTGAAAGTACTTGAACTGTAAATCTCCAGTAATAATTTCTTCCATTTCATATTCCGTGTGTACACACACCAACAAACAATTTATTTAAATATTTTAAAGCATTCCATGCTAAAAGTGTTCTTACTGAAAAAAATAATAATTAACGCCATCTGTGGGCGCATATTACGTTTCGTTTAGCCTTAATTGAAAGTAGCTATTGTTGAAAACTGCACAAAAGGTATGCTAGTCAATTTTATGAAATTTTCTCACCTATTAAAAAAAAGTTTTCTATGTGTATTTTCTCCACTTTTGAAAAGACGTGTTTATATACTATTTATCCAAGGGGTTTCTGAAGATTCCCGGAAAAATCGTTTAATATTTGTTTGTATTTCTGGAAACCTCATGTTAAATACCTCCATGTTTTTTTTATTTTTTTTTAAATAAATTAAATTTAATGGTTAATGTTATAATTAAGTTCTGTTAGTATAGCTCGGCAATAAAATGTGGACGTTTAATAAAGTAGAACTATTTTTATTTCATTAATCTGGCACAACTCAGCTATTTAATTTGTCTTTGAAATGCATTCTAATTTTTTCACATCCGAATTTTGACGGTTCGATTTGGAAACAATCCAAAACAATATATCTCGATTATACTCGTATTGACTTTTTTTAATTTATAATATTGATATTTTAATTCAATTTTGATTTAACATCTGATAAATGGGTATTTTGGTAGATACGTTTCAGAAATACAAATAAATCTTCTTCCTTGCAAAGCGTTAAATAATAAAAAGTTTAAATATAAAATTGTCTTAGAATATGATGTTAAATCATCTCCTTTCGGAAAGTACCTCTAATTTCAAAAGACCGTTTGATTAAAGTAAAAAATATGGATTTCTACCATTGTGTTTTTATAAACTTACATTAATTTTCCCATGAACTATCTTCGTTTTGTCATTAAAAATGTTTTAAACTATTGCAGCGTGGTTAATTTGTATTTACTTTTAAATGTCAGACTGTAGTTTAGTTTTTTTTATTTATTATTTGTGTTTCAGTGTTCAAAGCGTTCACAGTTTATTCGAGCGGATATAACGCAATTTAGCGAATCTGATGAGTACGTTCGTACTATTACGCATTGAATAATATTTTTATCAAGTCCTGCAAGTATTATAGTTTTCATTGTGACAGCTATTTCAGCGTTCAAAGCCATTTTCAAACTGTGGTTAGGCCACATTAAGATGAATTACTTATATGACTTATTCCCACCCAATTTTAATTTTCATATTGTTTTAAATGATTAATATTTTCGGTAAAAATGAAAAACCATTTGAAAATAATTGTGATAATTAAAAATATCTTATTCAGTTAAAATCTGTTTCACCACTTTTAATGATCTATTTTTTTGTTTTAATGTACGTGAATTTTAAAGGTAAAGAATTTAAATGTGTGTAGTAAATCCCTAAATTATTTTTAAGAATTTTATTGTTTACAGCCGAAACAGCTGTCACAATACATTGAAAGATGGTCACAGTATCGCACTGGTGAAAGACCAGCATTCAGATTCGAAACGTCGCTTGAAATTGCTTTAGCCGTGTTTGGTGACCAGATCTGAATATTCAGGTACTTAATTACCTTCCTCTTCCCTATCTCCTCCCCCCCCCCCGAAAACTCTCAGCCTCACAACATACAATTGGGGATACCATAGTCCCACTTGCTCCAGACAGTTGTGAGCAGTTAGGATTTTTGTGCGGAATGAATTCGCATTATTTTTTTTTTTACTAGCTGATGTGTACCCGGCCTTGCTCGGGATTTTTTTTTTTTTTTGGAATAAAGTTATGAAGTTGTTAATTCTAGCTTGTCGTTCGGGTACCATAATTGATTCGACAGCGAAAGTAATGCCTTGTGACGACAATTACTATCTCTAAACAAAGAAATATTTATTTGAAAATTTTATTTCCTTCCATAGATTTATTTTTACCTACTTGTGTTTTCCATTTTGAAAATATTCTAAGCAAACAAACCTTCTTCTTTTGAATGTGTAATCTGTGGCTAACCAGAGTTGTATATTTATGGGCTAACCTCAATACAATATGGCGGATTTAATGTTATTGATTTCTATTCTAAAATATTACCACAACAGTTTTACATATTGGATTTCATTCAAACTACTCTCTAAACCTTCCCGCCACTAATAAGAACACACTGCGCTATTTTCAGCGAAACCGGTCCAGTAATTTTCGATAAAATCGAGGACAGACAGACAAACATTCATTTTTATATATAGAGATGGAGATTTATATTTTGAATGGGACATATCTATAAATTTAAATAAAGAGTAGAACAAAGGTTAATAATTTAATTTTATTAATAATATGTTTTCATAACAAAAGTTGGTTCAAGTTACGTAGTCGAGAAACATAATAACAATAACAAAAATCCTGCCGAAATCCCAAGAATTTTTTCAACAACATAAACATAATAAACTTGTTTTTAATGCGACTTACATTTCCGAATCGCACTTATTCATGACCTCGGAATTTACGTATTTTATTGCTGAATAGGCCTTGACTTCGGATGTTTTACTTAATGTACATTTGGAGCATCGATTTAATCGTAGAGCGCTGTGAAAGTGTAGAAAGCAGATCTCGTTTGCGTCTTGAGCTCTAACGTCATAGAATTTGCACATCTTTAATCTACTGTACAGAGCTCGCAGACACTTTAATAGTATACAACTGCTGACCCTGTACAAATCGCATTTGCGCCCTACCGTAGAATTTGTCAGAATGTGTGATTGATTCGGGTATGCAAACTTTGGAGCACGGACATCAGGTGGGAATAATAATAATAAATGGATTATTTCTATAGCGCCGTTTTCGTGAGAAAATCACATCAAGGGTCCTTGTTCTATCGGTATTTTACTGAAAGATGTGTCATAGATCCCATCAGCACCGGTGCACAGTCGGGAAACACACCAAAGGCGCGCCCAACATTTGCATACGGTTGAAATTTCTCACATGAGAACGGGTCGCTTCTACGACTCGTTCTTGTGTTCAACAGCTCGGCTGTGGAATGACCTACCGGCCTCTGTGTTTCCTACCTCCTACAATATGGGTTTCTTCGAGATCCAGATTCCCTTCTTCCTATCATCTAAAAGCACCTCCACACAGCGTCCCCAAAGATGACATAGGATTTGAAAGAAATTATTTACCTCAGGGCCTCCTGTGTGAAGTAACATTAAAAAAAACTTATATTCGTGGGCCAATACAACTTTTTAACTCGGTATGTCATTTTATCATTAGTTATGGTGGTGTTATGTACCTACTCAACTGACCCTAAACTTTCTACCCATTTCTCAAATTCTAAGCTATAATTGTTATCTTAAACTTGACCAGACAGCACGTCACCATAGACCATTTTATTTTAGCAGCTATTAAAACAAGTATCCAGTCTCAGAATTGGTAAATACCCTAATAAAACTATCCCCGAAAGCAATTCTCAAGGACAATTGTAAATGTTCCATCATCATTGCTTAATATATGAATATGCTTATTGCCACGTTCTCTAAATTGTAAACTGATCTATCTTGTGGTGTTTGGTGACCAGATCTGAATAGCCAGGTATTCCCAACCTTCCTCTTCCCCTTCTCCTTCCCCTCCCCAATACCTTCAGCCTCACAACATTCCCCAATTGGGAATGCCATAGTCTCACTGGCTCCAGACGGTTGGGAGCAGTTGGGACTCTTGTGAGGTATTCATATAAAAAAAAAAAAAAAAAAATCTTTATCGAATCTGCAGAACCCCTTTACCTAAGTCCGCCAACTTTCTAAATGTGACGGTGCAATTCTCTGTAAGTCTGCTTTAAAAATCATATTTTATCTCCTATATTCCAAGCGCATTACTCCTACATCATAGGTAGGGTGCACTCGGTACCTCAGCTCATTACTCCTACATCATAGGTAGGGTGCACTCGGTACCTCAGCTCATTACTCCTACATCATAGGTAGGGTGCACTTGGTACCTCAGCTCATTACTCCTACATCATAGGTAGGGTGCACTTGGTACCTCAGCTCATTACTCCTACATCATAGGTAGGGTGCACTTGGTACCTCAGCTCATTACTCCTACATCATAGGTAGGGTGCACTTGGTACCTCAGCTCATTACTCCTACATCATAGGTAGGGTGCACTCGGTACCTCAGCTCATTACTCCTACATCATAGGTAGGGTGCACTCGGTACCTCAGCTCATTACTCCTACATCATAGGTAGGGTGCACTTGGTACCTCAGCTCATTACTCCTACATCATAGGTAGGGTGCACTTGGTACCTCAGCTCATTACTCCTACATCATAGGTAGGGTGCACTTGGTACCTCAGCTCATTACTCCTACATCATAGGTAGGGTGCACTCGGTACCTCAGCTCATTACTCCTACATCTTTGCTAGAGCATACTACGTGCCTAGTTCATAATAAGGAACTCCAGTAAAAAAATATATATATATCGATAAAACGTTCAAACATAAATATCAGAATTTTTCTTTTCTTTCTTATGTTAGTTTTCATAGTTTCATTTTTTCAAAGTCCGCCAAAACGCTCCAAATATAAGGCCAATCGGTTTTGATCAGCTTTGAGATTAGAATGTCAAATTTCAAAACAAGGATGAGCTTTACCGTACATAATTTTATATTCTATTCTTGGTAAGCCATAACTAAACATAAGTAATAAAATTATGTCCCTTTTTAGAAACTTTAACTCAAAGAATAATAATAGTACTGAGCACTAACATTATCATAATATCCGTATTGGTGATTGGTTTGCTCATGAATACTCTGATTTATTTCATTAATGGTAGCTTTTTTTATATTGAACAACAATTATAGAGCTTAAAGTCACCAAAATTATGTTTAAATTTCGCCAAAACTAAATAACCAACGTAAAAAGGTGTTATGATGAGATAATTTTTTATTCACTTTTAAATAAAGAATTATAACTTCTACGTATAATTATATATAACACAAGTTATATATTCAGAATCGGCATTTGCTGATCTGTATTAATACATATTTTTAAAGCCATTATATTTTTCACTGGAGTTCTTTATTATAAATGTTCCAAGGTCATTGCTTTAAATATCAATGCGCTTACTGTCACATCCTCTAAATTGTAAACCAATAAATTGTTATCGAATCTACAAGACCCTTTTAAATATGTCCACCAACTTTCCAAAATGTAACGGTGCAATTCTCTGTAAGTCTGTTTAAAAACCATATGTCTCCTATATTCCAAGCGCATTACTCCTACATCATAGCTAGGGTACACTACGCGCCTAGTTCATAATTCTTACATCTAATAAAATAGATAAACAATGTATCCGACTACTATATATACAACCCGAGCCAACGAGGAGATCGAATATAATATACAAGTGGATATATAAAGATATATATTCAGTTCCCCAAGAACAAGTAACGTATTTAAATCGGTGTTCAAAACTGATAGGTGCGTAACAATGGAGTTTTGAAATTAACTACAATAATGTAAGACAGGATATTCAGGCAGGTTATTCAAGTATTATTGTTCAATTCGGTAGAGTTATAACTTGGGTGTAACCGGGCAAAAAAGTAAGTTAATGTCAGAATTTAATTGTGTTCGCAGCGTAAGGTTCTTTTCGTTGTGTTCATATTCTATTTCTTCATGTCATTAAGGGAGTGTTTTCAGTATTATAATCAATTATTCGCAACAGTGAAAAACTGAAATTCGTTCTATACGAAGCTACGTGGATAATAAATCAACCCCTACAGACCTGAATTGAAACTGGCAGTGGTAACAAATATTTTATACTCGTTAAAGCCTATTTTTTGTGGTACTCAGTTGAACAACATTAGGTCTCGAATGGCATGCTTCACATAAAATAATAAATCATACACAATTTACAAAAAATTCCAAACAAATATTTATATAAAACTGAAACAATAAAAACGTACCTTTAAAATTTACAATAAAAAAAAACAATCCAATGATTGCAGAAATCTAGATTAAAGACGAACGTCATTTTTTTCAAAATATAAATATGGTTTATTTAGTATAATCAACGAAAAAAATAGCGCGTAAAGCCAGTATTGCCACCAATTGGAAAACGGAAACCCCCGTTTTTTTGCTCTGTTTAGGGAGAAAAAAATTCTGACAATAGATGTAATTTTTAAATTATTTTTTTTTTGGAAAACCAACAGTTCACAATCATTATTATGTAAAGTAAATATATGTAAAAAATGAACTAATAATACGTTTTCACTAAAGTGTTTACAAATATTCGTACGGCACGAAAGGGTTAACTAAAATCGGGAAGATTCCACTACAAGTTAAAATAAACTTTGGGTAAATATTTCCAGTTGGGACTCAGTTAAAAACTTATATTTTTTAAAAACGCTTTTAGTTTCTTAAAAATAAATAAAAAATATTTGCATATCCGGAAATACAAAATAATTCACTTAATTTTTTTTCTTTACTTATAAAAACGCCTAAATATTGAAGGAGAATTGACGCCATCTTTTATGTTGTTAGTATGATATGACATTTACGGTGCCAACTGCATAAAATGGATATTTAAAAAATAGATGTTATGTTTTTAGTTTGGGTTTTTCAAAAAAGAAAAACCCCAAACCTATTCTGAAAGTGTAGATTCTTAGGTTCTTAGTTTGGGTTAATTACGATAGAAAAATACCAAACTAATAACACAAAAACCTATTTAGTACCTTTAATATTTACAGTTGGCACTATGTATGAAACTATTGTCTAATGTCATATTATAATAATTAAACATGGCGGCGTCAATTCTCCCTCAAAATTTAAGCGATTTTATTTAAATAAAGTTAAAAATCAAATACATTATTTTATATTTCCGCGTATACAAATATGTTTTATTTATTTTTATGGATATAAAAGCATTTTACTTGTCTGAAAATTGTGAGTTTTTATAATGAGTCCCAACTGGAAATATTTACCAAAACATTTCCCAACATACAGCGTAACACCTGGGAAAGTAAAAAAAATTCTTAGTTATTGTGTTGTCATAATTTTTTTTTTCAAATCCCTATGCAAAATGATCAGTCACTTAATTAGCCATTCACTTAAAAGGTACCTACCTACTTGAACAAACAACTAAATGTGTTTACGGTTAAAAAAAATGATTAATTGCATTTGTACGTTTTACATTTCCGTGCGAAAAAAATATTTGCTGAAACCTAATTTCAATGTATGTACCTACCTAATTTTCGTTCGCAGTAAACTGCAGCGACGGGGGAAATATTTTATTTGTTTATTACTGCATATTATTATTTGTTCTAAGCAAAACATAATAGTGTGCACTTCTTTGACGATTAATCAAAATGGTTAACTCTTTCCAAAAATAAATTACTACTGAACGACAATATGCAAGTATTTTGTACGTCAAATAAAAGGCAACGAAAATCTTGTTTAAAAAATTGAAACAAATTACATATTTCTAAAAAAAAAATTTACTGTCGGGGGTTTGAGAATTCATTCATACATATATATTTAAAAATGAATTGTCCACCTGTGTGTCTGTCTTCAATTTTCTTGAAAATTATTCAACCGGTTTCGCTGAAAATAGCACAGTTTGTTCTTATTAGTGCCGAGAAGGTTTAGAGAGTAGTTTGAATGAAATCAAATATGTAAAACTGTTGCTATAAAGTGTTAAAATTATTATGAAAACATTAAACCCGCCATGTTTTTATTTAGGTTAGCCCACAAATATACCACTCTGGTTACCCACAGATTACATATTCAAAAGAAGAAGGTTTGTTTGAGTAGAATATTTTCAAAATGGAAAACACAACTAGGTACCTACTAAAGATCGTTATTATTTAAATTATTTTGAAAAATAAAATGTTTAGAATGAAATAAATTTCTCAAATGAATGTTATTTATAGATGGTAATAGTCGTCACGAAGCATTACTTTCGCTGCCAAATCAATTATAGCACCCAAACGACAGGCAAGAATTCACAACTTCATAACTTTATTCCAAAAAAAAAATATTCCGAGCCAGTTTCTTTCATGAAATAACCATAAATGAGAGAAACATTATTCTTAGAAAGTTTTCAGTGGAAAATACTAAAGCTATCGTTTTGACATCTGCAATGCACCGAAACATTACTCTTTCAGGAATAAAATATTTTTCGAAAGAAAAGTTACTGTAATTTGTACACTGCGATGATTGAGCGTATCTTAAATTCACCTTGCTTGTTGTTGATTGTTAAACTATATAATTATATAATTAAGTCTATCTTTTAATTAACCTTTACATAGTCTACGAAGGAGGGCTTGCTATGATGTTGTATTCTTTAAAAGGTAATAAAATGAAAGCAAATGATGATTTTCAAGGTAACTCGTTGATTTTCAAGGTAACTCGACGATTTTCAAGGAAATTCTTTGTTTGTTCTGTATCATCTATCAGAAACATCTTTAAATGAAAGCTTTCCGCCAGGAATGTTACTCGTATAAATTGTGCACCGCATTAATTTTGTTTTGTCAGTCGGTTAAACTGTTTATTTAGCAACTGTTGCAAATATCTTGACGTGAATTTATTATGGTAGAATAATTGTACACTTTAACAAAGTTATCAATTTAAAGCAAAGCTTTTGTTAACTTGAACTAACTTCTTGATTTGAAATATAATTCTTGGTTTGTTTTATGTAATAATAATAGGTAAACTGTAATGTTGTACACTTAATACAACCATGATATAAACTATTAATGGGGTATTGAGAGGAGGATAAAATGATGTACGTACAATTTAACAAAGCAATCGAATCAAAGCTTTGTTGAATTTGACTGGCAAATTTTCATCACAGAAAAGCATACTTTGATCTTTCGATTTATTAAAAACTTTTTGCTGCTTCGATTCTATCGAAGACTCTATTTTACCGCTAGTTTAAAACTCGGGAATCGGAAGTTTTTCGTCCCTACCGTTAACTTATTTTTTGGCGGTTACAGAAAAATCGCTTGGTCTGCCGATAATATACGAGTACATTATAATCATGGCATAAAGTTTGGTAGAGATCTCGGTTGCATAACACTGCTAAAAGTAGAAGTAAGAGAAAAGCATGAATAAGTATGTGCCCTTACTAGGTAGTCGGGAAGCGGCCGCGGCCTGATGACGTCGTCGTCATCTTCAATATCCTCGGCATCGGCGTCGAGTTCACCGGCGCCAGGGACGTCCCGGCTGGGCGCCGGTCCCATGCCCGCGACTGGCTGAAGACTGAGGGCTGATCTGCTCCCGGACTGCTGACTGCTGTCTGCCGACTTCTAAACGAAGCCTGCCACCCACCCCCACCACCAACCCTCACGTCTAGAAGGGCCAGGGTTGCAATGGGGCGCAATTGAGCCCCGCCAATTGATCCTTTGCTGAATGTCTCGGAGGCTTTTTTGGCTAGTTGTTCTTTTTTCTCTTTCTTCTTCTTCATAAGCCATTTGACGTCCTGCTTTAGACACGGGTCTCCCTCAAAGCTCGCTCTCTTCGAAAGTCGTTAACCCATCTCACATATTCTTGACCGGTCAGTGGCTGAGTTGGCATCGCGTTTAGGTCTCACCCAGGCGTCGTGAGTTCAATTCCTCGGCTGGCTAAGTCCTCCATTACGACACAAACATCATCTTCCGCTTACTGTGATGGTAGTAGGAGATTTTCAAATATTGTCAGGTTATTCGTAACCGGGAATATTTATCTTTCTTTTAAAAAAAAATAAAAATAATCTCATTCATACATACATTATTAACGCTAAAACCCTTTGAGAGTCTTGGCCTCTTCGGGAAATGCCTTATATCATGACGGTTACATGCTGTTTACTTCAGTTCAATCCTCCCAACGCTCTTTCGTCCTGCGAGTTAATTAAATAGAAGTATCTTCAGTGATCGAGTGTGGGATTGCTTCCACTCTGGCACTCACCTGGTCTTAATTTTCTGGTTGTGTTTTGTCACCTGGCGTTCTTTCCACATAGCCAGCCTATCGCAGTCAAATAGTTTCGTGCTGAATTAGATTATGGAGACCGTTCTCTCCTTTCAAACAAACAAAAACAAAACATAAACCGTCGATGGCAAATGCAAATTTGTCATAACGACAGGTCGGATCGACATCAGAGTGTGAGAAAATGAACAAGTACTTTAAAATCTGAAGGTTCAAGTGAAATAAACTCTACTCTTTCTGACAAGATCTGTCTTCAAAGTAACAGGGCCTGGTAACCTCACCCACTGGGCTGCAGTACTTCAGCCCAAAGGGAAATCCCACTAACCCAGTACGCTCCTGAAACAATCAACCCTCTCCCTCTCAGCTGAGCAGACGCCTGACGGCGCGCGTGCGCAGAGCGGAGGGAGGTCGATAAGCTGCGCACGCCGGGATTCCCCGTAGCGTCGACTACCCGCGGCCAGCGAGCAACGAGCAACCAATAAACTAACAAACCAGCCTCCATTCATAACACTAACCGCCGACGCATAACTTACTTTCAAAACCTCCCCCATATCAATTTAAACACTACGCACCTCATAGCGCTGACAAAACATTCAAAAAAGTTTTAACATTTTCAGATCTGAAGCCTACAATACTTTCATTGAAGTTTAACCCGTTCTTACGGGTAGGTAGGTACCGGAGGGTTTTTTTTTTTAAATAAGATAAACAAACATTCCCGGGTTACGAATAACTAGACAATATTTGAATTTCTCCCACTTCCATCACCATTTGTGGAAAAAATAATTGCTGGTGCAATGATAAAGGATTGAACACGCGAAGCCAGGGTGGAAACCCGACGCTTTAGAACAATTTGCTTTGTTTTGATTCATAATCAAGGTCTCAAGGTGAAGATTGATGAATGCCGTAACAGTGGCAGACGCTGATATTCATGGTTTTGAATGACAAGGCCTATGTCATCTTTGAGGATGCTGTGTGGGGGTTCTTTTTGAGGAAAGTAAGGAGTGAACATGGGTCTTGAAGACCCATCTTGTAAGAGAGAGAAAATACAGAGGCCGCCAAATCGTTCCACTGCCGGGCTGTTGAACTCAAGAACGACTCATAGAAACGACCCGTTCTCGTATGACAGATGTCAAACGTGTACAAATGTTGGGCGCGCGTTTGGCGTGTTTCCCGACTGTGCACCAATGCCAAAGGGATCAATGACACTAATTCTTCAGAGCATTTTCCAATGAAATACCGATAGAACAAGGACAGCATTTCCACTTGACGCCTGTGCTCTAAAGATTTCTATCCGTTTGTTAAGATGGAGGAATCTATCAAACGAATAGTCCGTTTCTGCAGTCATGGATTTTTTCAATTTTTTTGGGGCTTCAGACCAGAGGTGGCCACCAATTCAAGAGTGTGGCGCACTTG
This sequence comes from Halesus radiatus, assembly GCA_022606495.2. NCBI lineage: Eukaryota > Metazoa > Arthropoda > Insecta > Trichoptera > Limnephilidae > Halesus > Halesus radiatus. Next base: position 148,186 of record JAHDVE020006614.1, read on the forward strand.
CGATTTGTACAGGGTCAGCAGTTGTGTGCTATCAAACTATCTGCGGGTCCTGTACGGTACGAGTGCACCTCCGAGATGAGTTTTTCCGGGATACACCCTGTGGGGGGAAGATTAAAGAAGTTTATGTATACTCTACCACTCTGGAACGTGCCGCAAAATAAACTATTTATTATTATTTCAAATAAATTATATTTGAAATAACACAGTACGTACAGAATAATTCTAATTTATTTATGCACGCCAGGATTTGAACCCGAGATGCAAAGCCAATGATTTAACTCCTCGGTCACATATGCCGTCAGTTTAGAATTAGTGCAATAGTATGGTAAGGAACATTAACTAATCTGCAGTGGCAGTCCATAAACACTGAAAGCTGCGGCTACCCTATTAAAATGAATTTAATTAATAATAGAAATATAAAAATAATTTGTGAAAAAAAATTATGAACGATCGTTCTTCATCTATAAATTGTTTCTATTTAACAAATTTCTGCTTTTTAGTAAGATAATAAAATTTCCATTTTCAAATATCCAATGCACAATTCATACTCGAACTTTAAAAACTACACATAGCCTACCTTTGGTAATAGAGCAATGCATGCCACTGCTATTGTGCCATAATGACAATATTTTTGGAAGTATGCGTATAGAAAATAGCTGTATGACAATTCAGCTACTGTTCGTCTCTGGTACAAATTATATTAAATTATGCATAGACAATGTTTATTGAATTGGTTTGTGAGACATTATAAACATTTTAATTATTTTGTTGTTATATTTTGTGAAAACGATATATACTATTTATTTATTTATTATATTATATATGGTGCAAAACACATTACAATAGGTAGATAGATAAAATAGATAGCCTTCGTGAAATACAACAACTAAATATTTCATTTGTCTCACGAACAAATGCAGGAATAACATAGTGTAATTACCATTCCAAATAATTAGCAACAGAGGCGAATATTCAAAACATACCTCACATTCACTGATACTTATACTCTAGACACATATATTAATAATTGCTGAGGAAGTATGCAATAATCGTCTGTTTGTATTTGTATTACGAGCAGTTGAACATATTTACTATGTCAGAAAATGTATTACCTTCTTCGTGAAGTCTAGGTACAAGAGAATTTTTTAATGACTCAGTCCTGAAATTATTGTTACAATTGAATAAAATTTGTTCTAGTTGAAATATTAAATTTAACTAAGCCTATCGATTCTACAATATATTTTACACTTGTGTCACCATTATCATAAAAATGTGTAGAAGCCCCTAAAGGGCGTATGTAATATAATATAATAAATAATTAATGTGGTAAAGTTCCCCAACCTTTTAGGGGTTTACTGCCCCTGTAGCTTTTGGTACAAACACGCAGTTATATACAAATTTGCCGCATAGTAACATTTGGCGCGTGTTGGAATCTATACCTTTTTAAACATATCGTTTCTTTTATACGTTTGAGCTTTTCATACATTAAATGAAGACTGTGACGATATATAAAAGGTACGCTTTTTCTCATTATGTGAGTTAACAACTCTATTAATTAAAACATTTTTAAGAGTTTTTATTAGTATTAGCTGCTGCGGGTACGTGCTGATACATCCTGTGACCGACTTCAACCAGCGATTCCTGAGCTCATTTGGAGTAAAAAATGTTAATGTTATTTTGGTATCCGGTGTTTTCTTTTTTTCCAAATTCAAACAGCAGCACAAAATCTTTCACATATCGTCATTGGTCACTCAGTCGAGTAACCGCCCAACTCCCCACCCCAACCTTAACTGTACAGAAATATTAATTTTAGTTTCAATCTAGATAAATGTTTGTAATGCCTAATTTGTTTACCACGCTTAAATCGTGTGATTAGGGCGAATACTCGTAGATTTATATTTCTAGGAAATTCACTTGAAAATGGTTCCAAACAACGTGCGTAAAAAGCTGTCAACAAACGCATAAATCATCCTATCTTTGCGGGCGTTCGTTAAATAGCTGTCAGGCTGTTGAAGTAATGTTGTGGGTACCTACCTATATCGTTTATTTCCTGGAACCGCCTAACGGCCTACGATGAGTCACTAACTATAGGATAACTAAACGCGAATAAAGTATGTTGTACATATAATGCTCATAGTTGAACAATGGCGGGTAATCTAGAAGGCTCGAATCACCAGATGGCGTTAGTGTGGTTGGGGGTCATGTTAGCTGTCATAGAAATAAACAAATATTGACATCTGGCATGACTCCCAACTACACTAGCGCCATCTACTTCGAGCTTTCCTGATTTGTATACAGACGACATACGAACAGAGCTATAATCTGCTTTACTCTGAAATCGGCGAATCCCGACGTGTGAAAGTAAAAGTTTAGTAATTTAATTAAATCTAATTATTGAAGAAGACAGTGAAATATGAAACAAATGTGAACATGGAAAAATTAAGATGTAACTATCACAACTGTGGATTGAACCCGGATCCTCTAGTCTTACTGAGACTACCACTCTACCAATTGAGCTATTGAGACCTAATTATGTTCGGTAATTTTTATCGATCTCATATTTCAATTTACCTTTTTCTTTTTTAAACTTCAATAAAGTTATTACCAATAATTTTATCATATCTGTTGTTTAAAATATATATATATCATTATGTACATATAGTATACATATTTGCACCGCATTCAAGATGCTCTCACCACTCTCAGCATCATCCTGGTAAGTGGTGAGAGTTCACCAGAATCAGAAGAATCAATTACCAGACCAACGGAATCAAAACAGCTAGAGCCATGTTTAACAGCGCCGGATCTGCTATACGTTCATACTGTGCCAAAAACAAAGGCGCAATCTCTGAAGAGGCGCCGAAATTATTACCTGAATCATTATTACCTATAATGTCCCATAACACGGAATAATTATGTCTTGAAAAAGTTTTTTACGAGTTGCATAATAGTTGGTGTTGAGCGTAGAGCCTGTTTTTCTATGAATAATTTTCGTGTGTTTGGGGCCCCATGCGCCGCGTTGCGCAGCCAATAACCAATCAGGAGTCCAGACTTTTGTTCCCAGCGTTCAAAATAGTTTAAATAGCACAGTTAGATATGGTCAATATTCCTGTCCTTATTAACTTGTCCCGGTGACTTTTCAGTTACTGGATCGCAAGATGTTATTTTTCAGAGAAACCAAAGAGTTGTTTTTTTTTAAATATGCGCAACTTATGTATTATGAACAAAAATATCATAAATGTAATCTAAACTTTCTTCGCGGTTTTATAAATAAAATACTTGTATATATACGAAGTAAAGTTGTGTTTACGGTAAGTTATTATAGGAAAAGTTTTTTGTGTTGTTGTCATTTTCCAGCGGCCTCATTATCGCAAGGTAGGTTTGATAAATCAAGTTATCCTCGACATTTTTTTTTCAGAAAAATATTATTATAGCATATTAATAATCCGGGTTCGATTCCCGTCCAATGCACCCTTTTCATCGAGTTTTTATTTTTTATTACCTTTTTTTTCTTCAGCGTGAAGACATTGGCGCAATCGGTACTTATTGCACAGGGCGCGAGATATCGTGCAACCAGCCAAGATGTTTAATAACCATATCCGAATAGGTTTTCTCAAACTTCCTCTTTCTTTTCTTTTTTTTATTTCTCCTCCCCACTTCCAGCCTAACAACATTCGTTAAATGAGATTGTCTCCTACAACCAAATTTCATATTATTTACAAATATATCACATTAATTGGAACACGTTGAGAACAAAACATTTTTGTTAAATACAGAATAGTACCGAAGATATAAGCCGTTAAAATTTTGATAATCTCGCCGGCCGGCCGATAAGCGTGAGATGTCACGGTTCATACAATGATTGGCGCGGCCATAGATATCATAGGCGCGGCAGTATCCGTTGCTGCCATTCGAATTTTAAATGTACTGAATGTTGACTCGTGGCGTCACGCGTATACGTTTTTCTAATGTTCACTTTGAAAACTCATAACGTCATTTTTAGAAATATCGAAAATCTAATTTTGCTCTCTTTGCTCTCATTATTTATTACCTATTTAAATATAATGCATTATCATCAAAATAAAACATTAGGAGACAATCCCATAGATGGCAATGCCATGATTCCACTGGCTCAGTTTGGCTCTGCACGATAATTACATTTAAAAAGTATATATGGAAAACGAAAGTTGCCTGTTCAATGGACAGTGTAATGCACATGTCTAACAATGAAGTAAACTCGTTCGTTAATGATATTATAGAAGCACTTCTTTAACTCCCGTTGCATTTATTTAAAAATTTATGAGACACCTCACAAGAGCGCTCCTGTATGTACGAAGCACACACGGGGGAACTATATCTCTACCCGATTGGGCAACGTTGTGAGGCGGGTTAAGTAGGGCGCTGTGGGAAGGAATTTGTTAATGCGGGCCTTGAAGAGACCCGCATTAAATTTAGAAAGAAAGACAGATGCCAGTAGCTCGTTCGACATACTGTGGCTTGAATGGTTCTTTCTTTAAGGAAGTCCGCAATCCAAATTTGCAGGGTTGGGTGGAACCCATAAAATAGCAACTTCCTTACAAGCATCGGATTCCAGACCCTATTGAAGGCCTTAGAGGTATTCAATTCAACAGTTTGTGTCTCTCCGAAACCCTCCAAGTACCGCCCCCAAACACGCGTCACATACCCGAGCAGATCGCCACACGGTCGATTTCGTCGAAATTCATATTGCCGATCTCTTAGGATTTTGTTATTCTCGAGGTATGTGAGCAGCTTTCTTTTTCACCCCTTCCAGTACCTCGGAGAGTATGGAAGTGATGGCTATGGGGCGGTAGTTTGAAGAATAGGAGCGGTCCCCCTTCTTAGGAATCGGGTGAACAATAACCCTTTTCCGGAGATCTGACACCTTTCCACTATTAAGTGACCGTTTAAATAATTTTGAGAGGACCGGGGTTAACTCTGCAGCACACCTCTTAACGACCAAAGCAGGTATTCCGTCAGGTCCGCTGGCTTTGTCGACTTACAACTCATTCAAGACCCGGAGAACTTCCTTGTTACGGATTTTGGGTTCCTTCATTTGGAATCCACAATGTGGAATGGATGGGGGAGTTTCTCCGTTATCTTGAAGAGTTGAGTTTTCTGCGAAAAAAAAAACCAAGTAATTCGTTGCGTTGAACCAAGTTGAACGAACACATAGCTTCTTTTTTTAAATGTATTGCTTCTTACTTTCTTGTTCCTAAATCGTATTAATTTATAAAAATCTAAAGCCTTGAAAAGAAAATCCTATACTTCAAAATATTGCATTCGCCGATGTATCGAAAATTACCATCAGTTAGTGAGAGTACAGTACAATAAAAACCTACTGTATTTTTTTAAATAAATAAAATTTACCATGATCAAATCATACTGCATATCTATATGTATAATATTCTATCACCTTGGAAACATTGCGTTGGTCTCGATAAAAATAACAACACTTTGATCATTTGTATAGCGCCGTTTTTGTGTGAAAAATCACCTCAAGTGCGCAGTACAATATTTTTTAAATCCGATGGTAATTGGCCTTTATTTAGTTGAGACCTCCTTTATCGTGAGTGAATCCAAACCTTTATAAAAGTAGTTTTGTGCTTTATCTATGGTGTATAGAAACGTCAAAGGCAATAACATAACCTAGCAAAATATTTTTTGCTCATAAAATAAAATAACACTTAATTTAGAAAAGAAATATCTTTAAATAATTACAATGAATCCGTCTTCGGCGGCAAAATCAGCGAGATTTGCACAAAAACGCTATCCTATGGTATTCGCAGGATTTGTTATTTTCGGCGGTCTGGCCTTCGCATTTCGGTAGGTTGCGAAAATAATACAAACATAAAATTATCGAAATAAAATACAGAAGTTGTTACTGTATTATGTCAATCCTTTCATAATATTGAAATTGTAGAATTGAGTATTGTAATCGAGTATTTCACTTCAACCATACAAAAGGATTATGATGAAATGTTACATAATATTATGAATTATTGTTAACGCCCTTATTGGCAATGTCAATAATGCTATTAAACAGTACTTAGATTGTAATGGCTGAAGCCAAAGTCAATAAAAAAATTCATTAATTTCTTCATAAGTTTTGAATTCAAGTTATTGCTTTTATTGTGGATGCAACTTTCACCAAATAAACATCTATGATACCACATCTATGATACCACATCTATGATACCAACTAACCATCACGCCGTTTCCCCGCAGGGGTAGGCATAGAGGACGAACCGCCAAACAACTCGATTTTGGCATACACTTCTTGCTTCATTCACATTCATACATCGTCTCATACATTCTCTTCTATTATTCCGACTTCTGACATGGCCCGACTCAAGTATTTGATTCACTCGATCGTGCCATGTCTTCCTCGGACATCCCCGGCTTCTTCTTCCATTCACATTCGCGACATACATTCTTCTTACACTCCTTTCTTCGTTCATTCACTCCACATGCCCAAACCATCTAAGCGTCCCTTTCTTAATCTTACTCATTACGCTTACATCGGCCTTGCATTATTCTCTCTCAATCTATGATACCGTTAATTTAATAAGCAATCTAACGGATATCTCTCTTCTTTGTCTCTCCATGTCCTCAGTGTCCTTCGGGCCATCTCTGATAACATGTCCTAAGTATTTTACGCTATGAACAACATTCATTTTCCTTCCGTCTAGTCATACTGAGGGTGTTTGCATGAGTTATTTTTTACATTAGAAAACCATAACGATTGATTTGAACGTATTATATACAAGATCGTGGTTTTTTCCAAAATCTTCACATATACAGAGTAGTTTATTTAGTGCACTAAGTGATGGTGCTAGAAAAATCATGCCAAATATAATGTCATACAATGTCCAAAACGTTTAGGTTCATATTAACACAGACAGTATTATCAATACTGTAGAATACAACATACGAATTGTTACTGCCATCTATTGGAGAGAGTTGAGTTGATTTTCTTTTCTACATTTTAATGGATATTATGTGAAATAATATTCTTTATTTTACATAAATATATTACAGAAATCTAAAATTCATTATAAAAAAACATTACGTAACCTACTTTGCTGCTTTTGTAGCTCATACATCATACAAACCTAATAGCATTTTTAACAGCCTAACCGCTGTCTCTGGTGTAGAGAGGGAATAAAAACTGACTATAACTGAGAAATTTTCTTTAATTTCTTATTTTTAGACTTCACTTATTTGTTTAAAAAATCGCAATTCCTATCAATAATTTTTATTTATGTATTGTGTTTTAATGAGGACATATAAATATTTATAAAAAAAATTAATAACAGACATTGCAAACATCGAGCAAATTTTCTATTCAAATGGCGAACATGCGCGTCTTTTAGGGTTTTTTTTTTACAGTTTTACTAATAACTCATTTAAACCTTGTTCGATAATATTATTTTTTACCTCAAATTATTTGCGAATTAATTTATTTTGGCAGGCCCACCACCGTAGTTGAGGATTCAATATTAAAATCTAACGTAAATCTAGTCTTCATTATTTACAGAAATTCCAAGTCATAAATATTCACTTAAAATTTTTATATTTTCTATTCTTTGTCGCAATATAGACAGGAAGCGCTACAATGCGGGGTGCTAGTGTAGCATGTTGCAAGTATTTTGACGAAGCTGTTCTTATTAGTAGTTTATAGTATTCGCTTATATGAAAACAGTCATTAGGTGTGTATGGTTACAACCAACTGATTCCTTCTCGACAAGTACTCTTACTTGTGCGCACACCATTGTTTTTTTGTGTTGAAGAAGTTGTTGTATTATTTTGTAAGCTGGATTCAAAATGAATTGATTGGTTTAAAAATGTATCATACTGTATTTAAATTTTAAATACATATATCGATAATGTGTTTTCATGGTTTAGATAAAAAAAATTCCCGCAATATTCCATTTTTACTCATCACTTGAGAGAACTACTAAAATTTAAATACAATATACTCAGGCAGGAATTGACAAAGCATATTTTTTCAATATGCTAATTAGACTACTCTTACCTGTTAACTAACCATCTGATGCATTCTTTTGGTTTTAGCAAAAGTATAATGGGTGACTTAACCGAGCAGAGCAATCGCCTACACGCGGCGGAAGATGTGCTTGGAAGCCAACTGATCTCACAGCAAATAAGCGACAGACTGATGAAATAATAAACCATATAACTTTATTAATAAACAATAAACACATAATTATCATAAATGTTTCCACGTCTCTGCTTTTAAATAAGCAAATTATTATGAGCATTTTTTCCATGTATATTTTGTATTGAGTTAGGTTTAGAATTTCAAATAAACTTGTTAATTAAAATTATTGTTTTTTTATGATAACATGTTCCAACTGCTTTGAGGCTGGAGGGGGGACATGCTTTAGATGCATCTGGCAATTTAGGTCTGGTCACCAAACAAAGCTACAGCTATTTCAAGCAATGTTTCAACTATGGTTCACCAGGGCGATACCGGGAGTATCTTCCTCTCTCGGTGAGGTGGAGGAATGGTTTACTAGATTTGGTTGAATAAATTTTAAAACATGTCACCCAGTGATTCTTCCATGAATTTTTTGTAGATTGACATGAATTTAGCGACGAATGCTTCCAAGTGGAAGATTTGCTTGTTTCCTTGATGCATCCGGTGTTCGTAGAAAGCGGCAAAACTGGCCACTTGACTCTTCATCTGCATGTCGCAGTTCATCACAAGCTCCTTCAGCAACCCACCGAAGATCATATCTGCCGGGATGCCGTGGACAAGCAGTTCATACAACTTGGTCCGCACTTCGCCTAGCTTCTTCGGAGACTGTTCGAGCAAAATCATTTTGGCAGTTTCTCTGATAAAAACTTGCCAGTCGGGTTCTGAAATTGTTTGATTGGCTGTGAAGGGGTATTGCTGAACTTTACAAGCCTCGCACATTAGCAGAGCTCGCCTCAGATTCCTCGATGAACTTTGAGATATCCTCACAGCGAGCTCGGTCGGTAAACTCAATCCCTCTTTCTTACAGGTGCTTTGTAAAATGGTGACAATTTCTTGCTCCGTCGGTGCCGGCACTCTGATGCCCAGGCACCTGGACCTGATGGCGGGAATAACGCGGGACGTGGAGTTAGCGCACAAGATGATCCTGCAAGTTGCCACATATTTCTCCATGGTACGTCTCAATGCATGTTGGGCATCTTTAGTCAACTCGTCGACTTCATTGAGAATAACAACCTTGAATTCTCGCTGGCCCGAGGAATCCAGTTGGTGTGTCTGAGCTACATTCTTCACGAGATCCATTATCACAACTCGGTCGTAGATTCCAACGTCTGAAGGATTGACTTCTATGTGATAATTACTGCTCACCGTGATAATTTCTAACTTCTTCTTGGATGGTGTTGTAAAGCTCATATTTTCTTGACGTAGCCTTTCGACGCCAGACCCGTATAGCTCCTTCAATAAGCACATGATTCTTGTCTTTTTACCGGAACCGCAAGGACCGTATACGAGCAAGTGGGGAAAATCTCCATGCTGAACTAACTTCTTTAACTGTGATGCTTGTTCTTTGTGGTAGTCGAGCTTTGCCAAGTCTTTTGGGCGATGTTTATCAACCCACAGACTCATTTTGATATATAAGTGGCTTTCGAAACTTAGAAAAAGAACAATTTATGGAGCGAATGAAAAATAATTTAACAAATATGCCGCTAAAAGCCAAAACTGACAGTTCGTTATGTTTTAGCGCCTTATTCCCTTGTTTTCATTGGTCATAGAAAATTATTATAAAGAATAGACAGCAAATTCTTCTTCTTTAGCGTGCTGACAGACTGGCGTCGAGTGCCCGACAGCAACCGGCCAGTTATTTTAACGACGTGACACATGCACCAGCTGCCTGGCGGTTTTCGCCATAGATATCATATGTTCATACATTTTCTTCCCCTTGTCCTACTCAGGTCGGGGATGCCAACTATGTCAGCGGCATCCGTCCACAGAAGGCCCAGCCTCTCCTAGCACAGGCTCTGAAGTTGCTTCTCCCACCTATGTCTAAGGAAGCCCACTGAACGTCTCTCTGGAATAGCACATGGAAAAGTCGCAGCTGAAGTATCTTAGACACGTATTAAGAATAGGTATCATGTTTCCGCAATATTGTCTGGCTACTGTACGAGTCGGTTGTACGTCCGCACCAAAATTCGAACACATGATGGAATGTTATGTTTTATTACACTATGGAATTCACATTATCACTTTCTCAAACCTACCTTACATGGTCATAAAACATAATACAAAAATTATGTATATAATATTGGTATTGTGTAATGTGTAATAATTGACGACAACCTTCCTGGGAAGCGCATATTAAATTTTAGACGAAACGTATTAAAAAACTATGTATTATTTTAATCTACTAAATAATGTGCCTTATTTAAAGCAATTGTGTGGTGTCTACTTTGCCTTATGTCAGAGACATATAGGATATGGTATAGCAGGCTGGAGAGAGTTGTCATTTCTTTGATAGGTCCTCTGATAAAAATACAAAGGTAATCTTGCAAATCATATTCAGAAAGTCCTTCAGGTATCAATCAAAGCTTCAAATGTCAGGCAATTATACTTCAAGGTAATGCTCAAAATAATGAATGCATCAAAATAATCAATGTATATTACCCATAGTAAAAACACAACAGCAAAAACACAAGAGGGAAGACATAACGGAGACTTTTGGTACCGAAATATACTATACCTTTGCTTAAAGACACCATATGTATATAGCGCCGTACGCATACAACAAACTGCCAGTTCAGACCATAGAAATAACTTATATGTATTCCGTCAACAAAAACATAACTGAATGGTCAATGAGAAAAGGTCGCAAGGAAATTAAAGACCTTATGAAATAAAACTGGCTATTCTTTCTGCCTTGATAATAGTACTTACTGTCCTGCATCTACAGTGTAACATTAAAATTATTTCTTCTGTTTTTTTTTCTTGTTTTACATAATACAAAAGTACAAAAGTTTAATTTTTGTGATATAACGCAACAATCCAAAACACTCATATCACACATTACCTTCTTTATTTTATTTTGTCACCTCTTTTAACCTCTCATAATGTCTTCGAAGTTCCCTTTCAAATATTATTTGTATATTTTAGCATCACTATTCTAACATATTACGTATTAAGTATTTTAATTGAACAGTGCCTAATCTGTCATAACATCACACTTAATTTTTTTTGTACATCCATTCACCTACCTCAGAACAGGTTTCACCTGGTGAGTTAGGTAAACCATACAATAATAAATATAACATATATTGTACTTATATTTAAACATGCCGTATTGTATGAAAATGTATAGCATTCTTAATAAACGTCGATTTATCGACACTGAAACTGAAAATGTATAGATATAATTAAAAAAAATTGAATAAAATTAAAAGAAAAACTACGTGCATGGGAACATCAATCCCTCCCAACGAGAAACTAGCTACAAATAATATAATTTAAACTTCAAAGGAGATCATAAATTTTTCATTATTGAACGAAAAATTAATTATTTTGTTACCTAAGATTGTTATAATTTATTATCACATGTTTTTTAACAACCTTATTGATAAAAAAATAATGCCACCTTAGCATTTTGAATAATATTTAACATTTTTAAACAATCGTTTTCAAATTAATTGCCATTTTGTCAGCACGCATAATTGTTTTTTGAAAGCGACACGTCTTCCCACCGTCAGCCGGGCTCGGCGCTGGCTATGCTCTAGGTTTGCTGGAACAGTCCCGGGCCAGGCCGCTATAGGTATGCCACCTTGCGTATTTACCATGACCAAAAAAACCGGCCGATAACCGGCGATAGTCTGCCAGCACCCATAATTTTTTTTCTTCAGAGCGCCTAGAAATCCTAGAATCAAGTTGACAGTAGCTCGATCGAGTGGCATATAATATCTATGGATCGATCTATCCCCAGATAAACGTAACATGTGATTTTCAATTTTCAAAACTGTCAAAGTAGTGAAAGTATCTAAGAGCTAACCTAAAAACATGAACCTGTAAAAAAGCAAAATTATCACATAAAATAATAATTTCATAACCGTAAATATTTTATAGGATTGTTCATATGTAATATTAACACTTCTTACTTATGATATAGATATACTATATCGAAATTGGCACAATGTTGTTTTTAAAGAAGTTATCTGTTTATTACCCATTTGCTCGCAAAACAATATTTAATCATTTTTCCACAGGTTTGTATTATAGTCGTTATTGACTTTTATAGATGAGTGGAGCTGCAAACTGGGTAATTATTATTTTAAATAAATGAAAATTATATTTATCTCTTTCAGCGTCAAGTTTATCAAGAAAAATGGCAGCAAAATCAAACACCAATGCCAACAATTTGGTTTGGATGGATTTGGAAATGACTGGGCTTGAAATTGAGAAAGATCAAATCCTTGAAATAGCTTGCATAGTTACCGACTCTGAACTAAATATTCTGGCCGAAGGTCCTGACATCATAATTCATCAAAGTGACGAGACTTTAAAAAACATGAACAATTGGTGCATTCAGCAGCATGGAGACGTACGTATAATTGGTTCTTTCGTGTTTCCCTCTCTTCCAATACAAATATCTTCCCGACAATAGATAAAATGAACATGAAATAAAGAGAATATGAACACTTTGGCTCTATGATATGATACTAAAGTTTGAGTAGCACCTTCCAACAATTATAAGCACTGGGTTCCTGGACTAATTATTCTGGCACTACCTGTAAAAGTTTATCTACTTTTAATAAAGGGTTACAATATGTTATTTCCCTCATTTATCAATGTTCCTTATGACAGCTGTACGGCATTTTTTAAATTCCTATCCAATGACATTACAAACAAAAATAGACATGTTGCAGAGCTCTCAAAGTGGCAAGCAAAAGATATGCTAATTGCCGTACTTTGATTTAGATCAGATTTAGTATTAAACTGTCATGCATCGTGTGAGGTCGTGCTATCTCCAACCAAATTGCATAAGTAAGTGTGCCCTCCTGTATGGTGAGAAAGTGTTTCTATGACATGGCACACACTAGTAAAAGCCAAGAAATAACATTTCATTAGTAAATATACACATATTACTGATTATTATAAATAATATGATTATTTCCCGAAGATTTTAAACACCATTGAAGAAAGTGAGATAGTGAACGTAGCAACACATAAATATAAGTACAACCTATCGGCAGTAGGTCGTCTCATACAGCGTTCCATATTCATCAGCTTGGAGGAATAATATATTAAGGGGTTATACCTATGTGAAGGCTAAAAAACAAGGGTTTTTTTAGGATTTGTTTTTTTTAATGGATTTTGTGAAAAAGGTTTTACAAATAATATACCAATCGATAGGGCAACTCTTCAAGAATACAATTTTTTTATTATATTTGAAATTTAAAACAAAATGGCGGCTGTAGAATATGATAAGTTATGTAGTATTTTAAAAAGATGTTCCGCGGCCGGACACATTACGCAGCCCTATCAGCATTTGGAACAATAAAAAAAATAATTTCATAATCTACATTCGTTTTGCTAATGAAGTACACACGACAATAGTTTAATATCAATTTTTCGCAAAATGGCGACCGTTTAAAAAAAAGTTGCATTTTTGACCAAAAAAAAATGACTTAATTGTTTATAACTTTAAAAAAAAAAAACAATCGCCAAAATCGTGTGTACTTCACTAGATAATCATATCAAGAAGCTACAGTTAAAATTTCAAGTCAATCGGATAAAAACTGAAAGAGTTTCGTTTCCGGCCGATTTCAAAAACACAGTTTCGAGATAAACGCGTTTAAAGTTTCAAAACGTTATAGATTTGTGAAATTTCAAAAATTTTCTATGTACAATTTTTTTTACCTTCACTATGCTATTCCAGCACCATATAGTTGACCTTCGAAGGCCGTAGATTGCTCCCCCTCGTCTTTCCTTGACGTAAGGATTCCGCGTCTCGCCTCTTTTGCTACGTCGGAGATCGAGCGCTCGGTAGCCTTGATTCGCTCACCGTCTGTTTCCAAGCAGAAATCGTAAAAATTCGGTCCCATTGTCAATCCTAATACATCATAAACGGCTATTAGGCCCGACAGTCCATCATTGAATAAAATAATTGCGATATCGAGCACAGTCTTGCCGCTCGACACACTTTTCGGCGCGATGGACCATACGACTGCATTGAACGATTCATTCGTATTTTGTTTGTATCCACCCAAGCACCGCGAAAGAAGGTCATCAGAACTAAGCTTTTTATAAATTGGTTGTATGACCTTGAAGATATTCTCATACATGGCAGGCTTGTGTTCGTAAGTTGCTAGGGAACCTAGCGCTTTACTGCGCTGCCAAGAGCACCAAGAGTCTGCTCCGGCCGGACACTTCTCGTGTTGCGGCTTTTTGTCGGTAGAAATTTTATGAAATAAGGTCACCCAAATTTCATTTCTCATTTTTTCTACTGACCCTGTGTTTCTCCTGATTACAAGCCCGTAATAAATAGTAAGCTCGTCGATGAGCTTACCTGTCAATTTACCGTGACTGTGTCAGATGCACTCCGACACACAAACGACTGTAGAAGGCCGGCTGATCCCGATCTGCGAGGTGAGCTGGAGGGGAGGGGGACACCACCCGTCGTTCCTTTTGCAAAGAGGAACGATGCCGATTTTGCAATTTGCGAAATACCTATATGCTTTGCACAAACACACTTTTGTGCAAAGGCTCGACTGGGCCTTGTCCTTGATGAAGCGAGGGTCTGGTTCCTTGGGCGTTGGTGTTCCGGGGGGTGGTCCAAGAGTCAGCGGGTGGTCAAAGAAGAAGAAGGCAGGTCAGTTTCAAGAAGAGCGAGGTAGAGCGGTCGGTAGAGCAGAGGTGATGTGGGTTAGAGCGTCGCTGGATGACTGTCGATTTTCCCGTTTTCGGCCTGTATACAAATACCAACTAGGCGCTACACCGGGCGGCCTAGTTGGCTTCTCACGGCGCCATTGACACAAAAATCTGCATCGAGTAGCGCCGTGAGATTTACCCGACATCACCATCTCCCTCCCACCGCGTCATCTCGCTCTGTCATCTTTATTCAGTCAAAGTTAGAGTGGTCTGGGGGAACATGCTCATCCCCAGACCACCCGACATATACAAAAATATCGGGAATCGGGCCTGTGTGCTAACAGTGAAGCAACATTTATTTTCCACATGACCCGATTCCCTTACAAGTTACAATTATTCACATAATATAAAAATGGGCGGCAAGATGTCCGATACAGTGACCTTTCGTGTTTTTTTTAAATTGCGCAAACGACTACCCATTCTTTTTTCCACGTGTTCGATACACTCTTTTTTTGCAACAATAAAATCTCCATAGGGCTTCGCATCAACAATACCTTTATACGTTTTCGAATCCCCATCGCCAATATAGTTGATGTATTTTACATTATGCAATTTTACAGAGCGTTGAAACATTTCAATTATTGCATCGACTTCCATCTTGCCGGCCAATCCTCGATGGTTAGCATCGCATTTAGGCTCGTGGGCGGAATATACTTCTTCGTATTCGGCGGTACCTTCTTTTTCTTCCAGTACTCACAAACTTTACAATACTTAGATTTGACATATACATCTAGTAAGTACCTTGCCAGTATACCAACCGATCAAAGTGACCAAGCTGAATAACGATGAAAAGCCACGCTTTCTCCATGAACCGTCACCAGAAACTGTAAGCCCATCAACTTCATTGCGCTCGATAGATTTCTGCTTCTCCTCTTCAGCTGCTTTTTTTATACAGAGTTCTCGCACGCGTGCAGTAACCATTGAAATGTTTGAAATAATATTGTAATACGTCGTTTGAAAAACTGGCTTCGGGAGATCCATAAATGCGCAGATCTTTTTAATGCCATTGATCCCTATGCCTAGCATTCGCACGGCTATAGTAATGCGAGTGTTGATTTCATAAGCTCGATCGTTTATTATTGGGCAACTATTGATTGAGACATCGCCGCAATTCCAGCAACTAACAATAATTTTGGAGCCAAGTCCACGTCTGCTTCCCTCCGAAAATCACACTTCACCGTGACACTGCTTTCACACAACTACGTCAGAAAGAGCAGTAAAAACAGCAAAAAAGTTAATAAATTTGTAACCAAAATTACTATTTAAATCACTCATTTTTAATTTCTTTGATGATGCGCTCACATATTCCGAATCGTCCTCAAACGAATGGCGATTAGGCGATCGCCTGTTGCTAATCTTGCTGCGATGAACTACTTACTTTATTGCCTTTACGGCCACTGTAAAGTTTACTACTCATTTCTAACACTTTTTCATGAAAAAAAAACAGTTAAAATATTGATCAAAACACAGCACTTTAACCTCAACTGCAGCGTGTAGTCGATCGAGTAAACAGAAGCTCTCCTAGCGTCATTTACGAGGGAACGTGTCCTAAACAGTGTATAATATTTGCTATATAGTTATTATAAAAATGGGGGAAAGAGGAAGACCATGTTGGGTGCTTTGGCAGTAAATGGCACGACTAGCTACGGGTTTCAACCCGCATGCATAATACGTAGCCTCACAAATTGGTACCACAAAATGGCCACTGGCCGCATTCTCTTTTCAGAGACGCTGTTGACTGTTTAATGCCCGGACGGGAAGTGAATGTGGAAGGGCAGTAGTGGCCGCCGCCAAGCCGCGGTTGGCGCTGGCGTCGCTTCCTCTTGCTTCGTTATCGGACCGTACAAATGTATGCTCTGATTGGTTTATTTGGGAGCTAAAATCACCTGATTGGTTAGTTATGGCGGGAAATGTTGCAATTGCTTGCCCAGCTTATTTGTTAAGACGAGTAGCTAGAACTCAACTCAGGGCCATCCTTTCGTTACGTAACATAGTATACAGCGACATCTATACTTCAATTTTGAAGTCAATTCTGGATGATCGGTAAGTTATAAATTAGTTTACGACCGCCAAATTCAAAAAACCAAGCATGACTGAAAAGGGCAAATTTTACGTTTTTCGAGCATTGGAGTTGCTTCAGAAAATTAATTCTCAAAAATTGTCTGAAGTATATTAGTATTTGGACTTTTTTGATTTCAATTCTAGGGATGTTTTAGCATACTTTTAGCCAATAAAAAAAAATCGAAAAAAAAAATCACATTTGCGACCATCATATTGATTTTACCAGTACAGCGGTGGCAGGCCCAACAGCCTGGAACAAACTCCCTTCACATTTGCGAAAAATCGACAGCTCTACTGAATTCAGAGCAAAACTAAAGACTCGTCTTTTTAAATTATCGTTTCCAGAATAACGACCCCATTGGTCTAATGGTGTTTTCGAGTACTCAGTCCAAGAGAATTACTTATATTCCTATTTACCTTCTACCGCCCAGACTACCTTCTTTAATTTCAATAAAAATTATTACACTTTTGTGTGCTTTACCACTGACAGCACGAGCAATAATCATACAGGTATTAAACAAATTATTATAAGCAATAATTATTATCTGAAAAATCATACAAATTGAATAATCTTCCGAGAAAAAATACATGCTGCCGACGGGACCCGAACCCGCGACCTTTCGTTTACCGGACAAGTGCTCTACCACTGAGCTACGGCAGGTTATTCATTACCCGCCAAATTAGTCAACATGTACTAGTTCTTCAGACTACAATCATTGCTTATTACATTTTTTCTCACTGGAAACAACCATCTTTATTTTTGTGGGAAAGGCGTTGTAAGTGCTAACTCTCTCACTAGATGGCGTCGAGATTCTATCGAATCTACATTTTATTGTAAGAATATTTTTTACTTGCCAGATATTATTATTTTAAATGATTAAACTAATGTTTACAAGACAAGATTTTTTTTATGCATAGCACAAATATTAAACAAATTATTATAAGCAATAATTATTATCTGAAAAATCATACAAATTGAATAATCTTCCGAGAAAAAATACATGCTGCCGACGGGACTCGAACCCGCGACCTTTCGTTTACCGGACAAGTGCTCTACCACTGAGCTACGACAGGTTATTCATTACCCGCCAAATTAGTCAACATGTACTAGTTCTTCAGACTACAATCATTGCTTATTACAGCAGTCCCGTCGGCAGCATGTAATTTTTCTCGGAAGATTATTCAATTTGTATGATTTTTCAGATAATAATTATTGCTTATAATAATTTGTTTAATATTTGTGCTATGCATAAAAAAAATAAAAAAAAATCTTGTCTTGTAAACATTAGTTTAATCATTTAAAATAATACAGGTATTTATATTATTATCAATAGGTATGTTAGTTGTAAGACTCTAGTTTTAAGCCATAGTTGTACGTCATTTTGCAGTATTGTATACAAAATATGCATTTGGTCATAGATATGTATTAGTTTTAAATAGGTACTAGGTTTATGTGTGTTAGGTTTTTATTCTAGTTATGCCTACTTAAGTTTAAATTGTCACTAACTATAACTTTTAGTTGGTAAGTGACTACCTATAAGCCACTAATTATAAGTCTCAGTAGTTAGTCCCTAGCCATAAGTCTTACTTATAAGCCATTAGTAATAAAGTTTAGCTGTAATGTATTGGTTGTATATGTTATTTAATTATTTGTAAAGCGCCCTTGAGGTGATTTTCTCACGAAAACGGCGCTATAGAAGTAATCCAATTATTATTATTATTACAGTACTGGTTTTTGGGTGTCTGTCCTGATTAGTCATTATCCCAAACCAGTACACTAAAAATTCACAGGTCTAATAATAATTATTGTCAATCGTCTCAATTAATTCTTAAAAATTGCACCATGCATTTTCAGAGACTGGGTCACTCGCAACATTAAATCAGTCATCGTGGAATCAGAATCGGTTGACGCCTCCAAATGTCATAAAACTGGAAAAATCACATTCATACCCGTGATGTAGAATGTAGCATTCGACACGCAGTTCTATGTCTCCTTTGTTCACACAAACATATTATTTGAATATCTATCTTTGTCGTACGTAACCAATGTTTGAATTAAGAATTTACTTGAAACGTAAGAGTGTTTGTTACTTGCGTCACATTTTATGTTAACTTTGTTAGAACAATAACGTGTCTATAAGTTTGTAATGTCATTGTTCCTATCATACTAAATCAACCTTGTGACTGGTTTTTTAAACTGCTGTCACACTTAATCAACGTGAAGACTAGTGGCACCCATAAATGAAATTTAAAAAATTATACTCAATATATATTTTTCGCTGTAATAGGAATTGGAACCACACCTCATGATTCAAAGCCAAATATGTAGGCCATTGCCCATATTACACTATGGAGGCTCTCCAAAAAGTATTAATTTGACATTAAATGCTCATAAAACTTTATATTTTTTCAGACGGGTCTCACGGAAGCTAGCAGAAAATCCACCATAGACCTGCAAACTGCCGAGAAGAAGATCCTTGACTTTGTGAAGCTGTATGCTCCTCAGGGGAGATGTCCCCTCGCCGGGAACAGTGTGTACATGGACAGACTATTCCTGTTAAAGTATATGCCCACACTTAACGAATACCTGCACTACCGGATCATAGATGTATCCACTATCAAAGAACTTTCTAAAAGATGGTATCTCAACCAATATAAGAATATACCCACCAAATCATTCCAGCACAGGGCACTTTCGGACATTCAAGAAAGTATAGAGGAATTGAAATACTATAGAAAAAATGTATTTAAATAAGTGTAATAATTAGTAGCGTCATGTATTATATCATAAATAATTAAAAATATATTAATATTTGTGATAACTAACCATCATGCCATTCCACCGCAAGAGGATGGAACGCCAAAAAACTCTCTCGGCACACACACTTGCTTCATTCATAATCATACATACACCCTTTGTTATACTGACTCTTAACGTGACCCGGGTATTTGATTCACTCAATCGTGTCATGTCTTTCTGGGGCATAATAATCGAATCGAATATGTAAGGGTTATTATTACATACTTTATTGACACGGAGACGGTTTACTCGGGTCCTGTAAGTACTCAGGCCATAGGCCCATTGTGCTATCTCCCATTTTATCTTATTATTTTGACAGTATAATAAAATTCACCAGAGTTGTCATTGAATATTTGGCTATGTCTCCTGTTCCACAATCCTTTCCAGGTAGTTGAATTGGAGTCTATTCATCATCTTCACATTTCTTGCATCTATTGGTGTTTTCCACTCCCAACAGCTGCTTGTGTCTCCTGGGGTGGCAGTATCCCGTTAGTAGTCCCACCAGTTCCCTCAGTGAGTTTCTGTCCATACTGAGTAGTTGCCTGGTTCATATGGGGTTTGGTCTGTTCACAAGTACTTTAGATTGTCTCATTCCGGATGCCCTCTCCCATCCCTTCCGGTGCTGTTATTTGATTCATCTTTTAATATGTAGTTTGATGTAAGGATTACGTATAACAGATTTTTTGATAACCGGTAGCTATTATGTTATTAAACATCGACATATATGTATTTATGCACAAATTAAATGTATGTATACCCCGGTCGCCGAGAGATTGATGACGACAAAAGCAGGAATTAAAATCAATTTGAAACTAAAGTATGTTGTACACTCTAGTTACTGATTTCACCACAGCCAATCTCTAAGCGGTGCCGCTCTGCTTGCACGTAGGAAATGAAAATGTTTTAAAATAAATATACAATGTTTAATAATTTAAGTAAAATTATTTAAATTAACATTTATAAAACAAAATAAACTAGAATATATAAACAAAATACTGTTGTTTTTCGAGAGTCGCGGGTTAGATTACAGAGCCATGATGATTGCAGTCAGGACAGTGGAAACGGCGAGCATGGCATACCCGGTGCTGTAGACACCCTTAATGGACAGGAATCGGCCCGTGTCCCAGAGCAGATGGCGGATGCCGTTGGTCCAATGGTAGCAGAGCGGGAAGGCCACCAGGAACTTGGCGGCGCACAGCAGTGGCGCGGAGAGCTGCATGCTCTCCAGCATGGTGAGGTAGTGGGTGATGTCGTTGGGCAGTGCCAGGTAGCCGATGCCGAGAGCCATCATGTAGCTTGATAGAGCCATTCCTGGAAATAGGCCGATATTTTATAACTTTATACAGTGGAATCTCAATATAGCTAGACCGCAAGCAAAAGAAGGTGTGCCGACGCACATCTCTTGATATGCACAGAAAGGGCATGGTTTATTAGTAGTTCGTTGGTAGCTTACCACGCCTCCCGCACCGTGCTTCATTCTGGACAATGCTAGGAAACGGTATTTTGTTTTTGGTCAAACTATAATCGGGTTATAAAACATTTTAGTGTCGTATTACTGGAATGTATGAAAAATTGTAATGTGTAAAGGTGGCGACTGACTTGAGCATTCGCTCGTCTCGGACAATGTTCATAGTGCCTGATTATTTAGCGCAACCGTGCTCCACACTACGAGTGAGTCTGAGTTGAAGTGGTAGACACAGAGGTTGTGTGTACTGCGTTCCTTTTAATCCGATACCGCTATTTAAATAAGAAAAGAAAACGTGTTTGGGTGACAAATAAGAAACTGAAAACTAAGAAAATGCAAAAAAAAAATTTCCTTACACCAATAAACAGACTCCCACGCGAGGTGCGCTCGCAACAATATTTGTCCAGCAGTGCCAAATGGCGAATATTGCAAAGGGATTTGCTAAAAAAAATGACAACCGGCCGGAGCACTCTTGCCAGCGAGCAGCTCGACTCGCTGTATTGACATGGTGAAAAATTTTATTGGAACGTGTTTACAACGAGCGTATGCTCAAATCAGTCACTACCATAGTAAGTGAGATTTATGTATTTCCAAAAACAATTTTTAGAAATGTATAAGTTTTATACATAGAGTAGCAAAACATCATGTTTTTCTATCCTTTACCAAAATAATCTCTTATCTACAATTTTTTTACATTAAAATCTGATTCAGATAACGGCGGATTACTAGACATTATGGATTAATGAGATTCTACTTTATTCACAAGGGTACTGAAGATTTCTATTTAACAGACCTCCATACTAGCGACCAAATTCTTTTAAAAATATTGTGCAATTCAATTGAAGATCAAAAAATGCAGCGAACATTAATACATTTTTCTATCAATTTACATGATTTATCATTAGAGTAAAAATAAACATCAAAAGATAACAAATATAATATAAATAAACCAAACCAAAAATAACCTAAATAATGACAAATTAATTAATTTTTTAAAACTTTAACCCCTTAAAGCATAGTGGTGTCAAAAATAACCCACCTTTTTTATCTTTTGCTGCATGGTGGGATGTAATTTATACCATTAATTGTTTTTGTGTTTAATCCATAGAAGTCCATTTAATTTTTTTTTAAATTTAATGTAAATCAAATTTAATAATGTTATTATTAAGTTCTACAAGTATTTTTAGTTGTTATTATTGTGACAGCTGTTTCGGCGTTTAAGGCCATTAAAATTTTAAATTAAATTTAAGGCCATTAAATTTTTAAAAAAATAATTTATACCACTTCGATATATTAAAACCACTTGAAACACAGCGGTTTAAATTATGTTCCGCCCACTCCAACGGCTTACTAAATCGACCAATAGATGGTACATACGTACTTTTTGAAGGTTTCAAAATTCTGTGTAACACAAGCATTTTTTTATTTCAAATCTTGTGCCTCAAAAAGGGTTAAATAATAAAAAAATTGTGTCTGCGTACTACACATTAAAGTTTAAATTATGATACCAAATTTGTTAACGCAAACATATAGAAGGTAATTAATGCCAAAGTGTTGAAAATAAAATAAAACAGCTAGTGAAATAATAAACTCCTTGATTTATGTGGCAGTACACAGCAACCAATAGTATGTATGTAGTTATTACTTATCAATTTCTGCATGTAGAACTATCGGCCCATTGTGTTTAAAGATTGTTTGATAATAATCACCAGAGCAGAGTTATTTTATAATATTTATAAATGAAAAAATATTAATCAAGTAGGTACTAAAAGTTTCTGCTAGTTTTTCCAGCAATGGAAAAGTTTACATATTTATTTAACAATTTTTGAGGATTGGTTTGAATCAAAACCATAAATATTTCAAAACAATAATTATAGTATAACCAATTCTAGTGCCAAAAAGAATTCGCATCACAAAGCTGCAAAATAAGTAAATAAAATTGGACAACTAACACAAATTTTTGTTTGCATTGCTACTCAGCGTTAACTTCTATTTGTACATATTTATTTACTAATTAACACTCAGTATGCATTTCATCACAGAACAGAATAAAGTCTAGCGCAGAACCGTAAAAAATCACAGGATATAAAATTTATATTAACGAAATTTTTTTAAATAGATTGATTTTTAAATGAAAATTGAAGCTGAGAATCGAATCTCGATCAACTGCTTGTAAGGCAACTATGCTGACCATTACTCCACCAACTGTTTTAAGAACTGCAGCATAAATTCATTATGTGTACTGAAAATAAGAATTGTTTCATTTGAATTTTAGAATTTAAATGTCACATATAGTTACGTACTCCGTACTCACATCATGACCGAAATTATATTGTTTAATATACTTCCTGGTAGTAATTTCTTTCAAACAGCACAGATGTAAAAATAAGAATAAGATTCACAAGTTTTCGACTTGGTCGGGTGGGCAAAGTAGCTAAATCATGTTTAAATCCGGTCCTGCCCTCCTTCATCTTCACTTCCCTAATTACTTTAGCCTTATAACATTTCGTTAATCGGGAATATCAAGATGCCACTGGCTTAGGTCAGTTGGGACTCAGTACGGTATTTGCATAATTTTTTTAATGAAGCCTCTACGCTGCTGTCAGCTCTTTCGATCTTCTGACCCTTGTGTTCTTGTATCATTCTTACCAGTGATCCTATGCGAGATGGACAGTATGCTGGTGACTTGGAAAGCGTAGATGGTGAGATGTGGCGATTGGGGGCGGCCGATCTTGATGTTGTGGAGGTCATAATCTTCTATGGGGGTCACCTTAGCCTTCTGCACGTTCATGGTGACCGGCCGCGACAGAACGCGGGGGCTCATCATGCCCTGGAGCCCCACTAGCTGGGGCTGGAGGGCGCGGCTGAATAGGGAACTGGAAAATAAAACAAATATTCCCCATTAAATGTCAAAAAATTACGTCTTTTCATCGAGATCACTTTTTCAATTATTTTAAAGGAATAAGTCATAAATTACTTAGATAAAAAATATTTATTGTAAGATATAAAATATTTATTGTAATATGTAAATATTTATTGTATTTATAAGAATAATACTTGCGTAAATTTTATTAAGGCAACTGAAATTTCTTAAATTATCAGTATCACTGTTTTGCGGGACTTTTCATCATGCCGTTTTACTTAAAGGAAGGCAAAGAGAATGGAATATCTCACGACTGTCCTAGCACACGCTTGCTTATCTATCTAATTTAATTATTTCAAAAGTTATCAGCATTTCTTACAATCAAGACTCATGAAATCCCCCTTTGTCAATTCAGCAAAGCAATATCCCCCAAGAGCAAAAGACATTGGATTCCTCATAATACAATAACAGTGAAGCTAATGGCTACATCGCACAAAGTCAGTAGCAAGGACAGTAATAAGTGTCGACTAAATCGTTTAGTTAGTTTTAAGTCACTGTCCGCATCTGGGCAGTTCCTCAAGTGGTAAGTAGTAAGTTACCGTTAAGTAGTAATTTAGGTAACTGAATTAGAATTTTTTCTATCATTTGGTTGAGTACCCCTCTCCACCCACTGCGCGCACATCCTTGTAGTAGGTGAGGGCTCTGTCTTTGTACTGTCGACATTTGGAAACTTATTTTCTACTTAATCATTTAAGTTCACAAGCAGTATCAGTGCAGTCGGCGAGTCGGCAAATATTCTCACCACTGCGAACGCCTTCTCTACTTAATTGCATGTATAGGCGGTACTTATTGTAACAGTGATTTAGTTGCCACTTATCACCATCCTTGCTACTGACTTCGTGTGACATAGCCATCAGTGGCAGTCGGCGATTTTTTGTAGAAGGGATGCTGCACAATAAGTATCTACTATCAAATTTAATATAGGTACAAATCTATTAACTAGCCTATGAACAAGCTGCAATTACTGACAAAAACAGTCTGCCGAATTAGCTATATAAATCATTTACACTTCGCAACAAATCAGAGATACAAAATTTCTTAACTGTCGTATAAAATGGAAAATAACAACAAAAATACATGACGTAGGTACATTTACTTAAACTTGACCTTGATTTGACACTCCTTATTTATTTCTTGATGTTATGTTCAAAATAGGAGTCCGTTGTCCAGTATATCTTTTTTTCCACGAATGGTCGAGACAATACTTTTTCGCATTAATTATTTAATTATACAACCGCACAATTCTCTATTATCGTTCACAGCTTTAAAACACGTCGGTGAAGTATCCATGCTATTTTCTGTACTAATTTTATATTTAAATAATGAATTAAATAGTTAATCAAAGGATATCCGATGTTTCAATATCTCGCCTTCAGTTATTCAAGCCAAACTGTCAAAAATATGTCACACAAACAAAAATATATAATCATTCTAAAAACAATCCACTCGATTCAAAAGATGTATGCTATTCTGTGCATTATGCCCATAAGCATTAAAGTCGTTTTTTGTAAGTTGGATGCTCTTGTCAAATGCGTATAGTGTTCGAAGATATTGGAAGGCAGGACTTAATGCGCATGCGCCAAAATCATTGACTTTTGTACTCTCTGAATATGAAATAAATCAAAGCATCCACACTACACCATTGTGTGTTTACACGCATAGATATTCGAACATTGAGAATGTGCAAGTATTTCAACTTGCTCTGTGCGTCGTGTCGTGTGTGTTGTCTCTTAGGACGGGATGGTGTCGAATTACAGTAGGACTGTTTGTAGCTAGAAAAAAATTTTGTTACTCTAAGAAAAAAATACATACAAAGCTTATTGACCCTAGAACATAAGGGATGCGGACCATCCACAGCATGTATGGACGGATTGCTCCTGATAGCCGTATGGGATTTCTTGTTTGAGCTATGCAATGAGGCTCACGAGACTGTCAATTTAAAAATTAAAAATATAAACTAGAGGGAAACAAATTGTTAAAATCACCCAACATAAGGTTTAAATTGTGTCCACCATTTGTTCAGAAAATAAAAATAATTAGTAAATATGCATATTTTTCTTGTTAGTTTTTTTCATTATTACAAAAAAACCCAAACTAAGAACCTAAAACTCATTTTGGTAAAATTACACAAGTCCACTTCAAATTTTTTTTTTCCTTTAAACCCAAACTAAGAACCTAATAACCTATTTTTAAATATAATAGAGTATATTAATTACATATAAAATAGGTTATTAGGTTCTCAGTTTGGGTTTACAGAGGAAAAACTAAACTAAAAATTCCATACAAAAACTCCAAACTTTACTACGCTTTAAATGAATTTATACATATTATTTTGTATTTTCGCGTATGTCAATATTATTTAATTTTTAGTAATCTGAAACGAAATTTTATTTTAAAAACCTATACGTATTAACAGTGAAGCGGAATTGTTGAATTTTACCCCTATTTTATATATAATACAATATATTAATTAGACATAAAATAGATTTTTAGGTGCTTAGTCTTTTTCGTAAATAAAAAAACCTAACCTAAAAGTCATACAAAAACTTGAAACTTTACCAAGCTTTAAATTAATTAAAATGCGTGATTTTGCTTCTCCGGTGACTGAAATAGTTGTACCTCATTGTAATTAAACTAATAAAAAGTGTTTTTTTTATTAATTTTGTGTGTATTAAGAAATACGTGCTAATATGCATATTTAATAAATAAATTTTCAACATTTTTAAAAACTTTTCTAGCCAATAATAAATACTAGAACAGGAAACTTTGGTAATTTTTCCCTACTGGGCCCCACTGTTACGTGTAGATATTAAAAATAAAACTTTGTTTCAAATTCATAAAAATATTACAATATTTTAACATATTGAAGATATATATATATAACATAGATAATCTTTATACTATAAAAATATAATACGGATGGTAATTTAATTTAAAAAATACTGATTTTAAACAGCTGTCAAACAGTCGAGGCTAACAATTAGATGCATTACATAATATATTCCTAACAATGCTATAAAACTGTAGATTTTATTTATCAATGAGAGTGTAATATAAAATAAACCATATGATGTAATCATTTAAAAGAAATATTTCTCCTAAATATTAGATACAATATTTTTATTAAAATTACCTCCTCAATAAAAGCGACATATTTTGACCACAGAAAAAAATTACTAACTAAATGTTGTCAGCTCAAATACGCATCCAACAAGAAAAGATTTATTTTGAGTTACATAAGTGTGCACTATGAAAAAAGCTTGGCGTGTTCGCGAAAACACTAGGAAACATGAAACAATTTTGTTTTCAAATAAAAATGATTGAGTTCGGTTGCGCATTTTTCAAAACACCTGAACTGATTAAATCGAATAATTCGTACCGATTATTTAATGGGAAGGTACAAGCTTAATGTGTCAAAATATAATTTTTCTAGAAAACAATATTATTTTAGTTAATTTCTATGTTTTCTTAAAAAAAATTTATATGTTAAATTTGAATTCTTCTGTATTACAAGAAAACTTAGACACAACATGTAGGGTTGACACGAAATATTTGAATGTGTAGGCGATTTCTCTTTACGAAATATCTTGCCCACCCTGGCCAGATAATAACATGATATACATAGGTTCTTTTTCCAAGGACTAAAAACTTCGAAATTGCTATAGTTATCAAATTAAAACTCCAATACAAATCGTCGTGCAAATCGTTAAAATCGTACAAATCGTTAAAAAATCGTCGTGCATGGTGAAAATGCAATTCCACTGAGGTGTTCCGAAATGCAGTTTGTAGGATGAAGACTGTAACAACCATAGTTAATGACATCAAAAGAAGAGGTTTTTTGATACGTACCGAGAAATGACGACATAATAAGTTTCACAGTGTCAAAATTAATTTTTAAATTTTTATCTTGATCCATGCTACAGAATATACTGTTAGGTAATTTTTTTTTTCAAAAATTTTAATAAAATGGTTAATTTCTCATCTATTAATTATATTAGTTCTGTTAGCTTTCATTTCAGACGGAGAACAAAATAAAATTTAAACATTCAGTTAAGATTTTCATGTGTAAGAAAAAAAAAACAGATTAATACCGATAGTCGTACAGGAAAATATTTTCAAAACATACAAGGTGCAAGATGATGTACTCTGTATCTGTATCATTTGTCCTCAGTTTACCCTATTCCATATGACCAGTGCGTTCGATAATGCCCGAGTAGCGGTGTGCTTGTGTCAAGCCAGTAGCCACTTGATTGGTTGGTGGACGCTGTAGACAAGGCTTTAGAGATGCTAAAAGGACAGGGGAGTTTATTTACAATTCCCAGTTGACGTTTTCTTTTATTTTCGATTATTGGAAAATTCAGGTGATTTTTCTTTAAAGTTTTGTGTTTTGAACGTTCTTCGTAGTTCGCCTATTGTGTTCAATACATTTTTTTTCGTTTTCACCGACGATAAACTTGCGAAAAAGATGTTTCGAAATCCCCGTCTCTGCCGATTCGGGTGCCGTGCTAACTTCGGTTTTGATTTCTTAAATAAAATTTGAGTGATTCTAATAACGTGAGTACTTTATTTGTGATATTCCGACGATAATAAATTGATTTAGAATAGTTTGTGGTGTTTTTACCGAGATTGCACAGCTGCAACTCTGGCTTAAAAAAATCTTGCATGGCGCCGTCGATCAAAATTTACGCTAATTTCATGGCCCGAAAATCACATTTCCATCGTTCGAACGGCGTAAATACCAGTTGGTTTTGCGCGGTTGTAAATAAATAAACAAAACTAGTGCAGATTATTGATCTTCGATGATAAACGATCTGTCAGGAATGCACAAGGAGCATTATCCTGTATGCTGTTTGCATTCATGAACGCATGCCCGAAGCTCGGGATCGGGACCATTGTGCATTTGTATAATTCCTTTATATCGGACATTTCTATAATATTCCCTTACAATAGCAAATATGGGTTCTTAACATTTTATATAAGAATTTAACATACATAATATTATGATAGTAAGTGTTATAATAATAATAATAATAGTTGGATGACTTGTATAGCGCCGTTTTTGTGAAAAATCAAAAATCACCTATTATGATAGTAAAGTTTTTTTCGAAAATCAAAACTAATATTGATTGATACTTATTTCTGAGAAAACTACGATTAAAAATATAATTGATTTTGGCTAATCGTTTAATGAATCTAAATTTGTTTGTGAACTTCATCAATATCAATGATAATATTATGTCAAGTACATATCATAAAACGTATTGTAAACCTTTTTTATGATTTGCAATAGTTGTAATTTATTGTCCTAAACGGGAAAATACGTTAATGTGTTAAAAATGTTTATTATTTAGAAAGAACTAAAAACTGATTTTGTGGTAAAGTGATATAAAGTCAGTATGAAAAAAAAAACACTACCCTAAAAACCTAATCCTAACCTAACCTAACTAATCGAGTTTTTTTTTGCATAATTTTTTGTGATTTTACAAATATGTCCGGTATGGGGGCAGTGGCATGCATTCCGTAAAGGGTGAAAAGCTATCCCTACCCCAAAAAAACAAACAATTAAAAACAAAACAGTTTGTCTAAATGTATTTTTCCATCAATTTGGTAAGGAGCTTGTATGCTCATTTATTCAGTTTGTCACAAAAATCAGCGGAAGATGATAATAAAATTGCCATTTTCAAGTTTTCAATGTAGAATTAATACTTGAACATGAAAAACTATACACAGCCCACCTTCGGCCATAGAGCAATGCACTCCACCGTGTGGGAGGTATTTTCCCGTTGACGATGTTGCTCCGGTGCATAAATAATCTTGAAATATTGCACAGAATTAAAATTAATTTAAAAGTTGTGTTATTCATATATCTTTTTGAATTCATCAATCTTATATTTTTTTCAGGTTCAAATTTATTTGCTGCTTGAAGTAAAACTAATCTTGGAGCAGCCGTGTAGGCTTACTGGTGAATATGGCTTCCATCTCATTAGATTATCTACCCTTTCATATCTATTACCTCACTGGCTTAACTTTTAATTCATGAAGTATAGAATTGTGCAATTATTTACAAAACTATGTCTTTTAAATAAAATTTGTTTTATTTTTTATTTTAATGTGAATACCTCACAAGAGTCTTAACTGCTTCCAACCGTCTGAAGCCAGTGAGACTATGGCATCCCCAATTGGGGTATGTTGTGAGGCTGAAAGTAGTTTGGAGGGGAATAAGATGGGAAAGAGTTAGGTGGCGAAGTACCTGACTATTCAGATCTGGCCACCAAACACGGCTAAAGCCATTTCAAGCCACGTTTCGATTCTGAATGGTCGTCTTTCACCAGGGCGATATTGAAAGTATCTACCACTCTGGAACGCATAGCAAACATACTATTTATTATTTTAAATGAATAATTTGTGAAATAACACAAATAAAATTTACTTGCGCACTCCGGGATTTGAACCCGCGACCTCCAGATTCGTAGCCACTCAACCACTGAGGCCGTCGTTATGTAGAGGAGCGCCTTATCCTTTGCACACAAATAAAAAAATAGTTTTATCAGTTTATTTACAATAAGGAACAACTGTTTCAGTCAGCGGTAAAGCAAAATAATGCATTTTAATTCATATTTCGTAAAAATTTTAATTTTTCTAATATGTTGTATTCATTTTGCAGCCATCTTGAATGTTCGTAGAATAATTGAATAATATTACTATCGATGTGACATTCTGGTAGGTACTGCCAAATAAAACGAAATTGGAACGAAAAGCTCAAAATAATTGATTGTAAAATTAGCAAACAAACATCTAATTATCGGCATATTGTTTTGCTCGCCATTTTAAAATACGAAATTAATTGTTACCGAATACCCTAGAACTATAATAATACCCGCAGCTCCTGACATTCATGCATTTAAATGGCAACATAGTTTTTTTCATACATTTTAATAGATTTTCTGTGAAATATATTCTTAATAAATTATACATATCGAAAATTCATAAAATAAATATTAGGTAACCTACATATATGACTTTACTGCGTTCTTGGTCGTAAATGAAAAATATTAAAGAGGCTATTATGTTTGTACTAACAGTTGAAAATTATTCGCTGAAAATGAAAGTTATAAATATTAGGTGACCTACATATGATTTTCCACCTTTTGTATTAAAAAAAAAGCTATTGGCAGTGGCGTGCAGTCCATAAAGGCTAATAGCTGTACCTACCCTAAGAAAAATGAATCATTAAAATATACTCGTATAGCAGACAAAAAACACAATATATTTCTGGTAAAAATTATTGTGAACTTTTTTTATGTCACAATCGTTCTACATCAATAAATTGTTTCTCTTTGACGATTTTATACTTTTTGGTTGCAACTTACCTTTGCTCATACATTCAACTACCTTAATTTAATTATTTTGCGGGATACATAACGCAAAGCCATGCATCCGCAAACTGCTTGCACTAAAGCTGTGAAACATATCGCTTTCATTGATAGTAATTTTTGTACCCGCTAGTACCCGAACTTGGAAAAGTACACATAGCCTACCTTTGGACATAGAGCAATGCACACTGTTATTAGAATTGTACCAACATTTAAGCTTACCCGCTCTCGCACTGTTTAAAATTTTTGCAAAGAAAATAAAATATTTATTATAACAGCAATACGTATATATAATTGGCAACATACTACACTACCGCCTCTGGGCTCGGGCAGGCTTCCAGACTGTATTGCTGTTATAATAAATATTTTATTTTCTTTGTAAACAATTTAGACAATGCGTGAGCAGCAAGGCTTTAAATGTTAATACAATCCCAATAGC
Organism: Halesus radiatus; assembly: GCA_022606495.2. Taxonomy (NCBI): domain Eukaryota; kingdom Metazoa; phylum Arthropoda; class Insecta; order Trichoptera; family Limnephilidae; genus Halesus; species Halesus radiatus. The sequence continues at coordinate 180,176 of JAHDVE020006614.1, forward strand.
TTCTTTTTAAAAAATATATATACAAGAGCAAAAAAGGAGTAAAATCATATGTAGGTCACCTAATACATTTTTTTAAATCTTCTGTTTCTTTAATTTATTACGAATATATTTCACAGAAAATCTATTAAAATGTATGAAAAAAATCCATTCATACAACTCGAGCCGCTAGAGGGTGCTAGTATAGCATGTTGGTATCAAATGTTAACGAGTTGGAGGTATTATCACTTAAGATTATTTGATATTACTGCATAACCTGGGGTTAAAGGCAAGCTTAAGTACTGTTTACTAACCCGGTTAATTAATTATTAAAAATAAAATAAAACTAACCTAGATTTATTAATTGAAAAAACATATATTTTAAACAGTGCCTACGCTTACCTCTAACTCCTGGTTATAGGAGCCTGCCCAGAGGCAGAACATGAAGTTGGGAATGCCCCTCATGATATATTTTTCTCATTAGGAAATGGCATCCCAAGATGTTCAGGCGGGACAGCAGCATCAGACTATGGTGGTCTCCGTTCCCAACTCCATGGGTCAGCCACATCAGGTAATCCTTTATTTTTAATAGTATTTTATACTAGTTGTTACCCATTATAAATCACGGGATGTAACTTGACTTGCCATAGTACTATGGAATAAAAAAAAATGACATATTTCGAATACAGTCGAACTTGGTTATAACGATCACGGCAATAACGAGTTGATGGATATAATGAGCAATTACCCAATGATAACGAGGATGTTTCACTGATATACCGTACAAATAATTTTGTCAACACAATTTCTAAATACATACATAGATCATTGGGTCACTTTTGGATAAAGAAACTACACATATTTTGTCTCAAAACTCCACAAAATCCTCCCCCCAGATATAAAAGCTTAATGAGTACAAGACCAGAATAAAAGTCTGGTTGAAAGAGATCAATGAAACAACCTTAAAACAATACTAAAAACAACATAGAAGACAAACCTAATTACGTATCATCAAAGTTAATAACTCTAGTCCGCCTCAGTACAGGACCCCCTAAAGAAAGACTTATAAACCCCATCTTTACACACTTTATGTTAAATATTTATATCTATTTAACCTTTTCACCACTACACGCATACATGTATGAGGTTTGTTCAAAAGAAAAGGTGAATTTCGAATTTTTTCGAAAAGTATTTATTTATTCATCAATATCCATTTTCTCCCCTTCAAAGTAATCCCCCTCAGATATAATGCACTTATGCCAGCGCTTCTTCCAATCCTCAAAGCACTTCTGGAATGCGCTTTTCGGTATGGCCATCAGCTCGTTCTTCGATTCTGACTTTATCTCATCAATTGTGGCAAAACGCTTTCCTTTCATTGGTCTCTTCAATTTCGGGAATAGGAAAAAGTCGCAGGGAGCCAAATCTGGTGAATACGGTGGTCGAGGCATGATTACGGTATTGTTTTTGGCCAAATAATCACGAACAAGCATTGATGTGTGAGGTGGTGCATTATCGTGATGGAAAATTCATGATTTGTTTTTCCACAATTCCGATCGTTTGAGCCGTATTGCTTCACGCAAACGTTGGATAACTTCCTTGTAGTATTCCTTATTAACCGTACGACCTGTTGGCAAGAACTCGTGATGCACCACGGCATTGTAATCGAAGAAAGCAGTGAGCAAAACCTTCACATTTGTTTGAACTTGGCGTGCTTTTTTCGGTCTTGGCTCTTCTGGCCGCTTCCATTGGGATGATTGGGCCTTGGGTTTCGATGTCATAACCATATACCCACGTTTTATCACCAGTTATGACCCTTTTGAACAAATCTGGATCGTCGTTGACGTCATTCAACAGCTCCTGAGCGATACTAATGCGATGTTGCTTTTGCTCAAAATTTAGCAATTTCGGAACAAACTTCGCTGCCACACGTTTCATGCCCAAAACATCCGAGAAAATTGCATGGCATGAGCTGATTGATATGCCAACATCCTCTGCAACTTCCCTAATAGTGATTCGACCATTTTCCAAAACCATTTTCTTCACTGTTTCAATGTTTTCTACGTTTGTTGACGTGGTTGCAACTCCAGGATGCTCATCGTCATTAACATCTTCTCGGCCTTCTGTAAAGCGCTTGTACCACTTATAAACACTTTTTTGAGACAAAGTAGACTCGCCGAATGCCACAGTCAACATTTTAAGTGCGTTGGAGCACTTTATTCCATTTTGAACGCAAAATTTAATACATATTCTTTGATCCATTTTTTTCAAAAGCAAAAAATCGAAGAACACACAAAAAGGTGATTAACCTTTCCAGTTGTCAAAAACAAACCACTAATCAAAAATGGCTGATAATGCTAACATATGATAAACATACTCGTATGTGTACCAACATAACAAAAAAAAAATCGATAATCGAATGTACACAGCCCGCGAAAATTCAAAATTCCCCCTTTCTTTTGAACAAACCTCATATGACTAAATAAACTGCGCCCCCAGTACTACGCGCATACATGTATGTTTTCATTTTCTTAGAAAATGTATGAATGTTACAAAAGTGCAGCGCACACCTGTAATTCTATACATATATGGATAGCGATGAAAAGGTTAAAGCGTATACAAATAAAATAAAAAATGATAAAAATTGTAATATGAAGCCAAAAGAAGTCTAACTAAAAATAAGAAATAAAAGAAAAATTTTCATTGTTTATTAAATAAGTATTTAATTTCCTTTCTAAACCACCAGACGGAGCGCGAGCTTCGAGTGATGAAGCTTATAGGCTGATAGGCTGTTAGTACAAACCTGATAGCCTCTTTAATATTTTTCATTAATGACCAAAAAAGCAGTAAAGTTTTCTGTAGGTTTCCTAATATTTATTTTATGATTTTTCGACTTCTATAATTTATTAAGAATATATTTCACACATAATCTATTAAAATGCATGGAAAAACCCAATTCCGCCAACTCATGCCGCCAGGGGCGCTGGTGTAGCATGTTGCCATCTCAATGTATGGTAAATGTCAGGAGCTGCGTGTATTGTCATATTTCTACAGTATTTGGAGTAATGAAAACGAATAAAAATGGGACAAAATGGAGAGTATATATAGCACGAAAATCGATTGGAATTAAGTGAATTGAATGCTAGAAGCTGGTTATTTTACTAGTCTGAATAATAATGATTGGTGTATGCCAGGATAAGAGGTGTGTGCCATGTGCGTTCCATCCTCTGAGAAATAGCATGACGTTGAATCAACAGTCGTAACCAGTAGATGGCACCAATGCACCGTACAATGCTCTCACTATTCATAGTCCACCAGGAATTTATTGAATTATATTTTTTTACAGAATTTCCATTGTTACGTTGTTGAATAATAATAACGCTGACTAATTATCACATTGTGCATTTTTGTCAGACTGAAGCAATTACCTGTTTATTTAGAACTTTTCATTTACTCCATTTCATTGTGACCAGTCACCATTGTGCAGTACCTGTTTGAATTATATTAGCAAGTGTATTCCACAGTATAATTATTATTCTCCAAATGATCACTTTGTGGCAAGAGGTTTGAATAAAACTGGCTGTATTAACCGAACACTATAACTAAATCATCCATGCATGATTTAAATAGAATAAGGGCTTAGCAAATGGTTGTCTTCTATTCTTTTACTGCGCAGCCCTCGTAGTAATATTATTGTTTTTATATATCAGTGAGAGGAAGCAATCGCTTGGCGATACAAATCGGTTTTCGTTACAAATCAATGGGACGGTTTTTTTAAATACGTATTTTATTTACAGTGAAATAACATGCTCTTAGACTTAACTAGAGATTGTATATCTTGATGGTTGAAAGAATAAGTATAAAAAAAATTGCATTTTGTAGCTACTGGTTTTACAATTTAAAAATTGTTGCATCTAACAGGTTTCAATTAAGGCGGAGAGTAAACCGCTATGATTTGCGAAACTATGATGATATTATTACGCAATATGATAAATATTATATTCTTATGAAATACAAATTTTTTTTTTTTTACGTAAGCCAAATTTTTTTCACCAAATGCAAATCAGAAAATCGCCTTCTTTTGGAACGCAGCATATATATTATTTAGTTTTTTTAGGTATTAATATGCACAAAAAATACTTTCAACATATTGCTTTAAGCTAGCATTCGTACATTTGCATAAAATATATAAAAGATGGGTGTAATTTTCATTTTTATTGTTTTCTTGCGAATCGATTGTGAAAACATTTGTTAGAATAAAAAAAATGTACCCACATGAATCAAACGCATTTATTTTTCTCTAAATATTGATATTTATTTAAAATATAATTACAACTGACTCTGTTTTGTATATAAGTAGTTTAATGAAGAAAAAAAAATGATGTACATATATATTCACCACGTAGTTTGGCGCCTATACCAAACCTATGAGGTGCAGCACATAGACTTTGTATGAGCTGAGGAAAGGTCTTGTTTTTCGTAGATTTTTTTTTCTTCATATTTTCAACTAAAAGTAAAAAAGGGGGTTGGTTCCAACACGACAATCTGCTACTTTGCACAATGAATCGCCTCGAAGGGCATCTGTTTGTTGTCTGCTCGCCTTGTATTACCCGACGGGGAAGCTGGGACCAAGTAGAGGGCCGGATAGATCAGTCGCATCAGCAATAAAAAACCCAGAAGTCGGCAGGAAAGGTCAGGTAGCAGGCGGTGTGGTCCAGGTAGGTCCGTAGGCAAGGGAGTCTGGTGGAGAAGAGACTTGAAAGTTCGAAAAATGCCTTTTTGGTAGCCCCGTGGCTTGATCACAGCTTGAATGTTTGACCGGAGTGCGGCGAGATGGCTCGCGTGAAGGCCTCTGATTGGTTGAATGATTTTAACGCCGTTGCGTACGAGCTTGCCTGCCAAATTGACGATGAGTAGTTACTGCAAAAAACGGTTGCATTGGACATTTCTAAAGCCTTTGACCGGGTTTGGCAATAAACTGCCTTCTCATGGACTTACTGCATCCTCGTATACGTGGATTGCTGACCTTTTGACGGAGAGATCGATTCAGACAGTTGCTGACGGTTTCACCTCTTCCCCACATTCAATAAATGCTCACGTCCCAAATGGATCGGTTCTGTCTCTGACTTTGTTTTTGTTGCACATCAATGACCTTTTGTGCACCATCATGTGCACCAATTCATTGTTACGCGGGTGGCAGTATAGTTCAAGATAGCTTTTGTTTGACAAGCCCCCGAAGGGCACACTAATTCCAACTACTCTGAAGGCTTTGAAACAGAATGGACGGTTACCTCGAGAGGGTTTCCTCTTGGTGTAAGAATAACCTCGTTGAATTTAATGTTTTGAAAACCCAATCATGTCTGATTTCGTTTAAAATGGATCGAAATAAAAATCTAGTCTTCTTTAACGGTAGCAATCTTCCCAACAAGTCTTCCATTGATATGCTTTGTATATCCCCGTAAGTGATCAGCTCGGGTATGGGGGGCTCCATCGAAGCCATAGTAAAGTTAGCCTCTCAGAAGCTGGGCGTGCTGTACAGGGCCCGCAGATACTTTAATAGTACACAACCGCTGACCCTGTACGAATCGCAAGTGTGCCCCACTGTAGAATTTGGCAGTCACATCTGGTTAGGATCCCAAAAATATCTGAAAAAAACCTTTGACTCTGTGCAGAAACGGGCGGTCCGTTTGATAGATTCGCTATCTTAACAAACGGATTGCAATCTTTGGAGCACAGATGTCAGGTGGGAATGCTGTCTTTATTCTACCTGTATTTTAATAGAAGATGCTCTGAGGAACTAGGATCATTGATCTCTTCTCACCCAACATTTGTACACTGTTGACATTTTTCACATGAGAATGTGTCGTTCCTACGACTTGTTCTTGTGTTCAACAGCTCTGCTGTGGAATGATCTGCCGGCCTCTGCGTCCTCCCTCCTACAGAGTTCACTTCTTCCAATCCTCCAAAATACCCTCCACACATCATCACCAAAGATGACATTTCCCTCAGGGTCTCCTGTGTAGAAAAATGTAAAAAAGGGATGTAAAAAGAGATCAAAATTGCAAAGCCCAATTTTCGGAGGACTTTCACATTAAAATAATTATTTATTATTATCTCTAATAATGAAGTATTGTCTCTAATCATGTATAATAAATGCATACCATTTCGTCAAACCATTTTTAAATATCCGCTGGCAGTTAGATTTATTATCCTCCCGAATTACATTATGTAGGTACCTAATACTGGTTTGTTATCATCTTTAAAGTATATTCTGTATTTTCAACACCCACATATAGAATATAAATATTATGTATGTTCAAGTTCTTCTTTATTCTATGTTCAAATTTGATAGTTTTTTAATGAACTGTATATATTTGACTTAAAAGTAAATGGTAAGAAGTAGTATGGGTTGCCCGAGGAAGACATGGCACAATCAACATAATTAAATACTTGAATCGGGTCATATCAATAGCAATAGTCAGAATATATATGAATGTGAATGAAGCGAGGAACTTGTGCCGAGACAGAGTTGTAATGCTGTCCATCCTCTCTGTCTACACAAACGGTGTGATTGTTAGTTAGTTTCTAATTATATTTTAATATTTCCAGCTGGTTGGAGGCATGTCCCAGCAGCAGCAGTCGGGGGGCGGGGGCCAGCCTGGGGGCCAGGTACAGGGGGGTCAGCAGGGGCAGGGAGGCCAACAGGGACAGACCGGCCCCCCCGTGCCCTCCCCCGCCTCCGCCACTACCCTGCCCATGGCGCAGTTACAGCAACTGCCACATAATCAGCAGCAAATAAGGTACTCATCTTAATTGTCGGGCCCGTGGCGAAACAAGGCTTTTGCAGTCTCTCCGAATCAAAAAGAAAATGATTTAAAATTTAAAAAAAAAATAGTTAATCATAATTTTAAAAAAAAACTCACTTTTCAAACATAAAATATGTGTTGTCACTTTGCGGTCAGCTGCAATACTAGTAGTGCGATCTGTGATCGGGGCGTGCGCAGCGGCAGGTGACAATGATGCCGCATTCGGAATGTATTTCTATAGGCTACTATAGAAACCAGTTGTGTCACCTGCGATTTGTCATTGTAGTCTGCGGTCTGCCGCCGATCTTGGAATCGTACCTTTAAGGTTACGCGCTATGAATCATGTTAACACATGTTTGCATAAGATCTGGAAGGGGAGAAAATGATATGAATGTGAATATGGAGAATATCAACGGGAAGCAAATAAAAAAGTACTTAGTTTTTCATGAAATTTCGTTATTGAAACATGGTGTATTTTCCCACAATGATTTCTGTCTTGCTTCGTTACCCCATCTGATAATCCTGACATCTCCAATGTAACTTTGATCTTATAACACTCTTTCAATGAGTTTATCTTTAAAACCATTTTTTTGCTCGTTTCTTTTGATCCATGCAACATTCTGCGCATTGTCAGTGTATGATTAATAAAAATGCAAGTCTTTCCAGTTACTCCAACAATGGTAACGATTGGGGCGGTGGGCGGGTGCAGGTGATCCAGCAGCCCCCCACCTACCTGCAGCAGATCTACAACACCAACGGTCAGCTGCTCATGCCCTCCAACATCGCCCTGCATCCGGGCATCAACCCCCAGCAGATACAGGTAATGCAATCCCATTGATGCTATCTTAAGGGACCAGATCTGAATAGCCAGTTACTTCCCGACCTCCCTCTTACAGCTTCACAACATTTCCCCAAATTGGGGATGCACTACTCCCACTAGCTCCGGGCAGTCGAGACTAGTATGGAATCATTCATTTTTTAAATTCAGACTGGACGTTGTAATGTTGATTGCTATTCAAAAGTCTCCACAAAGACTGTAAAGAGAATTGACAATAAATAATACTTTGTGTATTGTTTCTCAGGTGATAGCAGGCAAGGCGTTCCAAGGAGGCCAACTGGCCCCTCACATGCTGACCACTGCGCAAGGCAACAAGGTCCTTCAAGCCACCCAACCTGGTGAGTTCAACCTTCTCTTTCCCCATCTTCTTGCTCTACCTCCAATGTTTGCCCACACCTTTTCTTAGACCGATAGATATAACTTGTCTCCCATAGTTTTCCAATTTGAATAAACCCAGTTGCTCAAGATATCAACTGTTTTAGGTCAAAATCAATGAATTGAAACTAAACTGAACTTAAATTACTTTTAATCATTGAAGAAGATAATATTAACATAATCTAAATGAAACATGAAACCGAAAAAAACAACAGAGAATAAAAAGATATCAGTCGCATCTGGGACTGGAACCCAGGACCTCTGTCTTCCCGTTAGAGGATGATATTGACAAAGTCTTGAATTTGAAATATGATATCGATGAAGATGACATAAATTGAACTGGTCTCATTAGCCAATTTGGTAAAGCGGTTGTCCCGGAAAGACAGGTCCTGGGTTCGAGCCCCAGATGCGACTGATATCTTTTTATTTTCTGTTGTTTTTTTGGTTTCATGTTTCATTTGGGTTATGTTAATATTATCTTCTTCAATGATTAAATATTACAATGAGGATTTTAAACTTCAATAAAATAATAAAAAATAAAAAAATAAACTTAAATTACTTTATTAGAATGCTCTCCAAGACACGAAATTTTATTATAAAAAAACCTTTGACTTGAAACTGTCGATATTATCAATATTTCCATGCACACACAATGCATGAACCCTTTATTTATATATAAATACTATCCAATGATGATAATGAATTACTTTCACCAGATTTGATGATTAGACAGAGAATTTATTTTGCAAAATTAAATTTCGTTTGTATATAATGCAACATGAAACAAATTTACTGAACTTCATTTCTACTGATATTTTCAGTGAATTTTTCAGGTCTAACTTTACAGGATCAAGGTTTTTACACACTATTTCATTAATAGTTGTTTCGAGTGTATTTGATTTGATATTTTAGTTGTCTTGTTTCATATTCTATCTGTTCGTTATTGTGATTTAAAAAATATATACTTTTAAGGTTTATTTTTTGTGAACGATGTTTATAACATTATATAACTAGTGCAATTAAATAGGTAATTTTTTTATTCAAAATTTTGGCGGCTTAAATTTTGGATTGTCTCCACATTTATTTATTTAATAATTTGCTTTCAATCTGCACTTATGTAGGTAGAGTTTTTCTAAATTTTTTTTTTTTGATTTACTCAAAGCAAGTTAGGAAAATTACATTTTCTAGAGAATATTTAACATTCCTTGAATTGGTTGGTCAAAAACAAGCTCACCAGTGTATTTATTTCCTCACTATTCATTGAATTCATTTTATTTCCATGAGTTTTTTTATTTCTAAATTATATCCCCACTATATTCAATTCATAGAATATAGATTTTTTCCGTTTATTTTTCCCAATTTCTTTCCTCTTTATGGTCTTTGGATCATCAAACTGACATAGGCCGTATTATTTTAATAAGAATTTTCAGCTCTTCTACAGTCAATTTAAACAGGTTAATTAATAATAAATGTTGTACAAGTGGTAATTACAAATGGTGACCGGATAAATCAACACTCTTTTTAAAAGTGATATAAAGTCACTAAAACTACAAAAAAACAGCTACCCGAAAAACATCTCACCTAACCTAATAATTTATTTAAAATAATTGTGTTCGGGCAGGTTATTTTATTTTTTATTTTCATATTTTTAACGACTTTATATCACTGTTAAAAAGAGTGTTGATTTATCAGGGAACCATTACAAACATATCTTCAGCTTAACTATCAAATTGCCCATCTACTCATTGCAAATTGTTCAGTTGTTCAAAAGAGCCAAAAAAGTTAAGAGGAATGGCTGCGCTGCCTGTTTCATACATAACTTAATTTTGGATTTGAGGCCAAAATACCCATCCAAACTGAATGATATATTTTTTCCTTAAAGGTTTAATAAATATCTAGTACTTATGATAAGTATTTTATTTATTTTTGTTTTAAATTATGAAATACCAGGGGTGTTAGTTGAAGTTTGCCGGTTTTTTCAATAAAGAAAACGCTTAATTCTCAAGGGAATCTCAAAATTTTTTTATTGTCGTATGTATTGTATTTTGGCCATCTTTGAGGCAAATCATGGATACCATTCCAAAAAAAAAATTTCTCTTTAGAGGCAAACCATTCAACGAGCCATTTTTCGACTTTTTCAAAATTGGCGAAGCGCTGCTCTGCGAGTGAGTGTCCCATCGATGCGAAAAGGTTATAATCGGACGGGGAAAGGTCTGGAGAGTACGGCGGGTGTAATAATATTTCCCAATTCAATGCTTTGAGAGTGTTCTTCACTACTTAAGCTGTATGAGGCGGTGCGTTGCCATGTTGTAAGATAACTTTGCCATGTCTTCGGGCCCATTCCGGCCGTTTTTCAATCAACGCATGATTCAAATTGATAATTTGTTGTCGGTAGCGATACGTATTCACCGTCTCACCAGGTTTTAATAACTCGAAGTACACCACACTGGTCCCACCAAACACAGAGCATTGTCTTACGGCCAAAGCGATTTGGCCTTGGAGTCGATGGGCCGGCCTCACCAGGTGAAAGCCATGATTTTTTCCGCTTCGGGTTCTCAAAATAAATCCGTTTTTTGTCCCCCGTGACAAATCGATGCAGAAAAGATTTCCTTTCGAACCTTTGAAGCAGCATTTCACAAATGGTTTTTCGATTTTCGATTTGTCTCTCGTTCATTTGGTGTGGTACCCATTTTATTTCCATACTTTTGGATCTTTCCCATGGCTTTTAAACGTTGGCAAATTGCTCCTCGGGTCACATTAAGTGTTTGAGCCAATTGTTGTTGCGATTGGGTTGGGTCTTCATCCAATAACGCCTGCAATTCCTCGTCTTCGAACTTTTTCGTTGCAACAGGATGTTCATTGTCTGTTAAATCGAAATCTTCACTTTTAAATTGACGAATCCATGTCTCACATGTTCTAATCACTGGAGCATGTTCACCATAAGTTTCTACCAGCAACCGACGAGCTTCAACTGCTTTTTTCTTTTGATGAAATAAGAAAAGCAACGAATGCCGCAAATGCGATTTACTTGGAACGAAACTCGACGTATTCACTGAGGTAACCAACTATGACACTATTATTTTGGCAGAATGTAACTTGTGTATTTTTGAAGGTTAATGTCCATAGAAAAATATGACATAGATGCCAAATCATAGAAATGTATACATATCTCTAGCGACATCTATGAGTAAAACCGGCAAACTTCAACTAACACCCTGGTATGTGCCATGAAAAAAAAACAATTTTCATAACTTTAGAGGCAACTTAGAAAATTATTTGCGGGATCATCGTATTTTAAAAAAAAAAAGGTTTTTTTGGGTCGATATTTTAAATTATGTACGGAAAATTTGTGTTCCAACGTAAATTGGTTGTTTTTAATTTAATTTAAAGTCCACAATAATGCTTATTTTAATATTTCTTAATTTTTTTTATTTATTTTATATTTCATTATATTTTCAAAGCCGATGGGTAAAACTTTTTTTTTAAATCACCGTTAGCCCCCAATAGCCTCTAAAATCGCGAAAAATCAATTCCTTTAATAGAATATATTTCATAATGTAAAATAAAAATAAATAAAGTACTTCTCATACGTACTACATATTTACTAACCCTTTAATTAAAAAAATAAAGTATCATTAGGTTTAGGTGAGTATTTTGACCTCAAATCCAAAATTAAGTTTTGTATGAAGAAACAGTCAGCGCAGCCGTTCTACTTAATAGAGTTATGTACAGTCTGACGTTTAAAAGGTTTTAAATGGCAACACAAAGATGTCTCAAGAAAATCAAAGTAAGTTTAAAAAAAAAACAATGGTTCAAGTCCATATGTTTTACTACCAAACGGAGTTCAGAAATTAGTGGTACTTTCAGAAAGGAGATGATTCTGCATCATATTCTAAAATAGTTTTACTAACTTTTTTTTATTATTTAATGCTTTGCAAGGTAGATAAGTAATTTTTTTTTGTATTCTGAAATTTATGTATCGAAATAACCATGTATTAGATATGAGATAAATAAAAAAACGAAATCAAATTTATAAATAAAATAAAATAAAATTTATGATATATTGCCTCGTTTTCTTAAGAAACTGTCAAAACACGAATATGTGAAAACGTTTAAATGTGAAGAACATGTTTCAAAGTGAATAGTTAATGTTGCCATAGTAATGACATTTTCTAGTTCAAAAATAATAAATATCTACAATTAATTGCCAAGCTATAAGTTAGTTCAGCGTGTTCTTAATTCGGGTATTGTTCAAAGGCAGATTGTTTTTGGTGTTCATACTATTCAATTAGGCAAAAAAAATTTTTTTTTTTGTCTCACACCTCACAAGAGTGCCCCTGTCTGTACAGAGCATATACAGGGGAACTATATCGCCACTCAGTTGAGCAACGTTGTGAGGCGGGTCAAGGAGGGGGCTGTAGGAAGGGATTTGTTAATACGGGTCTTAAAAAGGCTCGGATTAAATGTAGGAGGAAAGACAGTCGCCGGTAGCTCATTCCACATATGAGCCGACTTACATTAAAAATGAACCGGCGAAATGACCTATTCTCATGAAGCCAACATCAACTGTGAACGGGTGTTCTGCTTGTGTCTGTCAAGTTTCACGTACGTGCACCAGTGCAGAAGGGATCAACGCCGCTAATTCCTTCGAGCAGGCTCCATTTAAATATCTGTAGAACAAACTCAGCATACCTACATTGCATCTCTGCATTAGAGATGGCAGTCAGTCTGTTAACAACAGATTGTCAAACAGACGAACCGCCCTCCCTTTGCACAGAATCAAGCAGGTTTCTCGAGTATTTGGGAGCTCCAGCCCAGAGGTGGCTTCTAAATTTAACTGTTGAACGTATTTGAGATTTGCATAGGGTTAGCAGTTGGTGGTCACTATTGAAGAATCTGCTAGTCCTGTGGCATTTACGCAGTTTGATAGTTACGCCGACATTATAAGTTATGTCATTGTATATTATAATTTGTTTGTTTTTTTATTTCCTCAATTAATTTAATAAACGAGTGAATAGCACGAGCCCAGCATGTGTATGTTTGATGTGACTGTTGTTTATCTTTCATAAAATAAATATCATGCGCTTTTATTAAACCTGATTATTTACATGTGTGTGTTCCGCTTTATCTGTACTGTTTCAGAATTATAATATCGTCTACTATTGTACTAAAAATTTGATTAGAGACAGAAATACAATATTATTACATGGTACCTAAGCACCAAGAAAATATATATTTCAATGACACCTCCACAACACAGTTGAACTCCTGCTGTAGATGGCATTATATAAGTCATGATCAATTTTATTTAAATGAGGAACTCCAGTCCAATTTTTATTTATTTTTTTATCAATAATGACGTTCAAACTTAAATACCAGTATATTTTTTTGTTTTTTTTAAGTTATTAAAATAACTTTAAAAGATTCAATTTTTGAAAGGCCGCCGCCAAACCGCTCCAAATCTATGGCCGGTCAGCTTTTATCAGTTTTGAGGTTAAAATGTCAAATGGAGGATGAGCTTTACATAATTTTAAATTCTATTCATAATAAACCATAACTAAACATAAGTAATACAATTATGTACCTTTTTAGAAACTTTAATATTGAGCATTAACATTATCATAATATCCGTATTTGATAATTGGTTTGCTCTTGAATACTCCAATTTCTTTCATGAAAAATAGCTGTTTATATTGAACAACAATTATAGAGCTTAAAATCACTCAAATTAAGTTAAAATTTTGCCAAAACTAAAAAAATGCAAAACAAAATCGATAAATTAATTTTTTCATACTACTCCAAAAACAGAATGCTAACATGACATCAGATGTTTCAATTGCAATGGTACCAACATAACACGGTGTTTGATGAGCTGATTTTTTATTCACTTAAATAACGGTTTATAAATTCTATGTATAATTATATATTCAGAATCGGCGTTTGCTGATCTATATTCATATATATTTTTAAAGTCGTTATATTTTTCACTGGAGTTCCTTATTCTATTGGTCGGTAGCATGGAGAATTATTTAGGAATGAAACCGTGGTTTATCATATTTCTCGATAAGTTCCCAAAAGTGCCACTAGGTGCTCATTCTCGTTTCTAGGAGTCAGTAAGATTGTTTTGTACCCTTCTATCTTGTCCCGTTCTTGCGATGTTCCAAATAATGGGCAGGACACGGAAGTCAACTGACGCCATTATCGTGGCTGCATCTGAGTGGCTCAGCTCTCTCTCCACTCAATGAGTGATGGATGCAGATGATGCGGCTACCACCCTGGAAGACGATCCCTTAATTTAATTTATTCTATGTAATTATTTTAATTTAAAAAAAAAATTCTTACATATTTTTATGTTATTATTTTACCTTGTTTTATTATATTCATTTCTCTATTTATATTTGTATATATCTCATGTAATAGGCAGATTGGGTTTGTACCATCCACCCAGTCCAGCCGGATTAAAAAAATTAAATAAATAAATAAAAACAATATAGAACAGTAAGAGTGAGATAGATTGTTTCAATGACATTTCAATTTTTTGAAATGAACATGTTGCCTCAGCAAGTTGACGATGTGCTGCAATATTTCACTTTTCACTGTTACTTTTGGAGGAAAAAAAATCATTGATTGAAAATATTCTTGTGTTCACCTTACATGACTGTTTCTTTAGGATCATTCCCAGGATACACGACAATACCCACAACACAGAATCAGACCTTTGTGTTCTCCCCCGTGAGCGTCATCAGCTCCCAGCCCAATATTTTGCCGGCACACTCCCAGCCCAACAGCTCTCCATCCCAACCCAAACCCGGTGATATGCACAAGGTAAAATATTATTCAATTAAATACACTACTTTTAGTGCATTCTTTATATCAATTTTTTTTTACAATTACTCCACACAGGAGGCCCCAAGGAAAGTAATTTCCCTCAAGCCCTATTTCATCTTTGGGGATGCTGTGTGGAGGGTCTTTTAGAGAATGGGAAGGAGTAAACCTGGGTCTTAAACAGAGGCCGGCAGATCATTCCACAGCCGAGCTGTTGGAACACAAGAACGAGTCGTAGAATCGACCTGTTCAGGGTTACACCAAACATATCAATGGATGGCTTGTTGGGAAGATAGCTTCCATTAAAGGAGATTAGATTGTCATTTCGATCCCATTAGACATAATCAGACATGATTAGGTCTTTGAAAAATTAAATTCGACGAGGTTATTCTTACCCCAAGAGGAAACCCTCTCGAGGTAACCGTCCATTCTCTGCTTCAAAGCTCTCCGTTTGAGTTTGTGTGCTCTTTGGGGGCTTGTCAAACAATAAGCTATCATGGACTGGACTGTCATCCACGTAACAATGAATTGGTGCACACGATAAAAGGTCATCAATCTTAAAATAACTCTAGTCTCTTCTTAGGACTTACTTTTCGAAACATCCCTATAATATTTTAATTAAATGTTTTCCTATATTATTAGGATCAGATTAGCAATTGTTCACTATTTTTTTAATGCATTTCTTCATCTTTCATTAGCGCCATTTGTCATTCCAAATCTGGCATTATTCCTCGATTAGCCCAATATGTCATTATAAAATAGCTGTCAAGTATTTATTTGATTTTGACAAAATATGAAGATAATTGATCTTTCAGACAATGTGTACACAGGCAGACAATACATTTATTGTTAATTATTTGCAAAAGATTTGTAGGATTGTCTAGCAAAAAATTCTACTGAGATGATCATAGGACGGCAGACATTGCATTTTTTTCAATTACCACAACTATGTAATCTTAAATTGTCATAATTTGTAACATTAGAAAAAAATGATGTTAGTCTAGTTGTGTATTTTGTGATTTAAGGCCCAGGTAATGGGCGGACAGAAGATGACCATGGCCGGTGGAGGCAATAACCAGCAATCTCCTCATCAACAGGTTCAAGTGTCACAGCCCAGTGCGCAGATCCTGAGTCCTTTACAGGTAGATACTAATACATATTCTTTTTATTTCCTGCAGGGGTACGTAGAGGGGATAAAACGCTATACAAACAACTCTTGGTGGTTTTTGGATTCACTAGGGTGTCTCTAACTCATTCTTCCATCCACTTGTGGGTCTTACATTCTCCCAACATTCCTTTCCTTTCTCTGTCCATTTGCTCGATACGTTCAAACCTCAACCTGGTCTTTAAGTATGCCTTTCTTAATCTTGTTCAATACGCTTTCATTTTTTTAAATTTCCTCATTTGTACCCCGTTGAACATAATTTTACCTCACCTACGCCTCACATACTTAACAACCCTTTGAGGTACAAGATTTGAAACAAAAAAATGCTTGTGTTGCGCAGAATTTCGAAAACTTCGAAAAGTACGTATATACCATCTATTGGCCGATATAGTAAGCCGTTGGAGTGTGCGGGACATAATTTAAACCGCCGTGTTTCAAGTGGTTTTAATTTTTCGAAGTGTTATAAATTACATCCCACCATGCAGCAAAAGATAAAAAAAGGTGGGTTATTTTTGATACCACTATGCTTCAAGGGGTTAAAGGATGCAACATACTTTCCATTATGAGCTATGGAACTTTGAAATAAAGTGCAGAAAATCAGATAACATCAGATAGTACATAACTATTAGTAATTTATTCAACATACTATATCAATTCTATTTATTTATCAGTCAATGTCAAACTGATATGAATGTAATTAATTCCAGACTGGAGGGCAGACTGTTCAGTTTGCCCCTTGGCAGGTGTGGGGGGGCTCCCAGCTGCTGGCCCCCAACCCCATCTTCATCCGAGGGCCAGGGCAGGGGGACGGGGGAGGGCACCCCATGTTCATACAGTCCGCTCAGCCCCAGCCCCAAACGATGCATGCCCCGTCACATAACCGTGAGTTCGTTGTGCCTATTATAAAACTGAAAAATATATCGTCCCATTAGAGGTAAAACTAAAGTGCCATACTAGCTGTATGACACAGTGACGTTTTACCTCTAAGATATTTTTGTAGTGGATAATAAAATATGTATGCACATACATATATGAAATAAAACATTAAAAAGTAGCTTCAGCTCATCAGCTGAAAAATCAAATAGTCGAGATACCATGGTAAAATAAAAGAAAATAATTTAACCATACAATAAATTTCTATTTTATTTTAATCGATATCTGGAATCCATTATTAGCATAAAGAGAATGTTTTGTTTTGAATTGTAAGAAATTTTGTAAAAATACCGAAGGTTCACAGTTTATGATTTCTTTTTATACAAATTACAATCAAATAAAACACAGCTTTTTTTTAACCAGGTACTTTAGAACAATTGCTGTGAATAGAATGGAAAACTCTGGATATTCAGATTAATTAATTAAAGTGTCCAAGGTGGCCGCCCCACGCACCATAGAGATGATGATACGGTCTTAGTAGAAGACTGTATGTTTACTTATATGACCCTTTCCCCGATTACCTTACTTTGTTCTA
Organism: Halesus radiatus; assembly: GCA_022606495.2. Taxonomy (NCBI): domain Eukaryota; kingdom Metazoa; phylum Arthropoda; class Insecta; order Trichoptera; family Limnephilidae; genus Halesus; species Halesus radiatus. The sequence continues at coordinate 197,626 of JAHDVE020006614.1, forward strand.
TTTAGCAACGTGTATCCAAGCCACATATTGTTTTTTAAATTATAATCTTATTTTTTCCTTTCCAGCCACGCTGACCCTCCCCTGCAACGTGCAGCCCATGTCTCAGCCGCCCGTGTCCCAGGCCCAGCTGCTGAGCACGGGCCAAGTGGTCAAGGGCCGCGTGGACGGGCCGGGCAAGGTACTCAGCACGGGCCGGCCCCTGTCCAACATCCTGCCCACCACGCAGGGCAGCAGCGTGTCCACGCAGACGCAGGTCATGCAGACTACTGTGAGATGCACTCTTTTACATTACCCACATTATGGATAGTAGAAACAAGGGCCATAAACCTTTATTAGTACGAAACCACTCGCACAATATTGTTCAACCACACCACTGCAAATCGCATCATCACATCGGCAGTCGTCACATTTCCCTGCCATATCTCCCTTTGTTTCTATTATCTATGGTTGGACATCGGATGGACGGAGAAAGGATTGTCAGAAGAATGTGATGCCCAGTTGGATGGAAGATGTTGAGGACATCCCAGGAAGATACTGAAAGGTCAAATGAAGAAATTAATTGAGCTGGTACAGTCTTGACATGTCAGAATATAAGAGTACCAGGGGTGTTAGTTGAAGTTTGCCGGTTTTTTCAATAAAGAAAACGCTTAATTCTCAAAGGGAATCTCAAATTTTTTTTATTCCAAAGTATTGACCATCGGATTTTATACATTTTGCCCATCTTTGAGCCAAATCATGGATACCATTACAAAAAAAAAAATTCTCTTTCGAGGCAAACCATTCGACGAGCAATTTTTCGACTTTTTCAAAATTGGCTAAGCGCTGCTCGGCAAGTGAGTGTTCCATCGATGCGAAAAGGTGATAGTCGGACGGGGCAAGGTCTGGAGAGTACAGCGGGTGCGATAATATTTCCCAATTCAATGCTTTGAGAGTGTTCTTCACTACTTTAGCTGTATGAGGCGGTTTGGCGGTTTTTTCGATTTGTCTCTCGTTCATTTGGTGTGGTACCCATTTTCCATACTTTTGGATCTTTCCCATGGCTTTTAAACATTGGCAAATTGCTCCTCGGGTCACATTAAGTGTTTGGGCTAATTGTTGTGACGATTGGGTTGGGTCTTCATCCATAACGCCTGCAATTCCTCGTCTTCGAACTTTTTCGTTGCACCAGGATGTTCATTGTCTGTTAAATCGAAATCTCCACTTTTAAATTGACGAATCCATGTTTCACATGTTCTAATCACTGGAGCATGTTCACCATAAGTTTCTACCAGCAACCGATGAGCTTCAACTGCTTTTTTCTTTTGATGAAATAAGAAAAGCAACGAATGCCGCAAATGCGATTTACTTGGAACGAAACTGGACATATTCACTGAGGTAACCAACTATGACACTATTATTTTGGCAGAATGTAACTTGTGTATTTTTGAAGGTTAATGTCCATAGAAAAATATGACATAGATGCCAAATCATAGAAATGTATACATATCTCTAGCGACATCTACAAGTAAAACCGGCAAACTTCAACTAACACCCCTGGGATGTATGAATGTTTCCCATCAGCGGTTCTCTGTTCATCTGCGAATACATTACGCGATGGTTAGTTGGTTAGATGGGCTTGTTGTACATCCTCATCTTAACTATATAGCTCACAATCTTTGGTTAAGGACCAAAAACTCTTGAACTTGTGAGCTTCTGGCATCATGAAGTGTGCAGAATTTTTCTGTCGGGAATTTATGAATCAACACGATTTTCAAATAGCCATTTCTATCATGAATTATGGAGCTTTGAATTTTTCATTGACTGTAAAAAAATAATGCCAGACGGTATATTGTTTGTTTCATATTTGTCAATATGTAACAAATAGAGAGAGTTGAAATTCAGGGAAACAAATAATAATTAACCGCTTCATGCTTTTGAGCAAGCAGTGTTCGCAGGCGGCGCATGTGTCGTATCGCACCAACCTGAGCACTGCTCGCGTGTTTCCACTTGTTTGCGTTGCATAAAAAAAAAAAGAAAGATTATTGTAGCATCACCGTCAGTGCTATCAAATTTTTATTGATGCTTCGGATATTCTGGTGGAGTATTTTTAATGTTTTGGTTTTTTTTTGTTTTCTATGAAGTTATTAAGTTCTTGAGTTGTTGAAGTTGTGATGGTATCGGGAGAAGGGTTATTGAATTTGATATCAGCTAAAGGATCCATTTCTGGTATAAGTGTTTATTATTGTAGATGGTTATAAATAATATGACTTATTTACAGGATTTTACTTTCAAGGTCGTTGTAATTTTTTATTTCAGTTATTAGCGAGTCTTCAGATTTTCGTGCCAGTAATTTTCCGTTTTTGAACTGAACGAATTTGAAATACTTTTCTTTTGCTATTATTTTGGTATCTTTAAACAATTCAACCTTTCAATCGATTGAGGCTTCATGTTAATACTAATCTTCATTCCTGTCCAGGCTGCAGCAAAGCAGGCCAAGGTTCGAGGGAAGTCCGCCGTGGTCAGGACTATGGGAGGAGCCGGAGCCCACAAGCAGGATGCGGCCAATCAGACCAACAATAAGCTGGGCATCCAGCCTAAACAGTGAGATACATTTACTTCTTCACCAAGTTTATTTTAAAAGGTGATATTTACTAAACGGACTGATACTGAGGATTGCAGATGCATTTCATTTGATCAGATTCAGACAGTGAAATGTAGAAATGCATTTTTTTAATTCACAGTGTGATGTTGGCTCATCACAAAAGGTTTTTTTGAATGATTTGTGTACGTCGAAAAAATCAATTCTTGTACTCATTAACTTTTTCTTTTCAGGATGTTTGTTATGAATTCTGCTGGCCAAATGATTCCAGTGCCTGGCCGAATTACTCCTGATAAGAATCATATGGGCAATAAGACCCAACAACAACAGCAACAACAACAACAACAGCAGCAGCAACAACAACAGCAACAACAGCAGCAACAGCAGCAGCAACAACAGCAGCAGCAACAGCAGCAGCAACAACAGCAACAACAACAACAACAACAACAGCAACAACAACAGCAGCAGCAGCAACAACAACAGCAACAACAACAGCAGCAGCAGCAGCAGCAACAACAACAACAACAGCAACAACAGCAGCAGCAACAACAACACCAAGCGGTACTAATACATCAGCAACAGGCTGTCCTTCAACAACAGGTAATAAACTTATTTAAAAACATAAAAATCACCCCTAATTCCAACAACATTCAACTATTTATAATACGGGCCACAAGTGGTTGAAAAATCTTGAATACTAAAAAAAAAATTGTGCTAACAAAACACAACAAAAAAGTGTTGAACTTTTCAGTGTTATTGCCTTTTCCAGAATATCTGAATGTAGCTTAATAAATACGAGGTGTGATCAAAAAATATGGCGAATAATTTTACTACAAAGTAATAAGCTTACATCAAATTTTAATTAATCTTCTTCAAAGTACTTTCCTTGGCTAGCGATGCACTTAACCCAAGGTTGATTTCATAATTGGAAGCATTTCTGGAAGGCGTCTTTCGGAAGGACCTTCAGCTGCTCTGTCAAGGCCCTCTAAATGTAGGTAATGGGGTCAAAACGTTTTCCTTTCAGCACGATTTTTATTTTTGGGAAGAGCCAGAAGTCGCATGTTGCTAAATCCGGAGAGTAAGGTGGATGTGGACAGACAGGAACCTTTTTATCAGCCAAGAACTGGTGGATAAAAAGCGAGGTGTGGAACACCACGTTATTGTGATGAAGGAGGCCATTCGCCCATTTGTCTGGTCTCTTCATACATCGTCTCGCTAACGTTGTAGTAAGCCCTCGTAATATTCGGAGTTTACAGGTGTTCCCCTTGGAACGAACTCTGATCGCACTATAAAAAAAAACAACGAGCATGACCTTGACATTCGACTTTGACTGACGTCCCTTCTTAGGGGTCAGAGAACCACTCATTTTCCATTAGGAACTCTGAATTTTCATTTCAGGGTCATATCAATACACCAAATTTTCATCTCTATAATTTTGGCCATGAAGTTTGGATCTGCTTTAAGACGATCCTGTAAACTGACATGATTTTCCTTGCGTTTGTCTGTCAAAAGTCTGGGAACAAATTTCACACTTGCGTCATTTGCAAATTATCAGTTGAAATTCTTTGCATAGTCCCGTATGAGATGTTCAGTTCTTCTATCAACTCTCGAATAGTCAATCGCCTGTTTGAACGAACCATTTTTCCCACTTTTCACACATTTTCATCTGTTTTTGAGGTCGAAGGATTTCCCGACCGTTGCTCGTCTTCAACCGACTCATTTCCACTTTTAAATCATACTACTTGTAAATTAAACATAAATTCCTAAAACACATTATAAACTCGATATTCCCATTGAAAGCATTAACTATAATCACTTGATGAAAGAACTAAATTTACTGAAACTCTCAGATCGAACAATTATTTCCGACTTTATATGTTCAAAATTGTAAATGGTTGTATAGACAGCGCTAATTTAATTAACCTCATTCAATTTCATATACCTACGAGAGCTACTCGTTCCAAAATCCTGTTTAAATGTAACAACACCAGGACTGAGCATTACAAACACTCGCTTGTACCTAGATTACATGAAGTTAGTAATAGGTACGCAGATGTGGCGGATCTTTTTAACTGCACGGAAGGTAAATACAAGAAGGCTATACTACCATATCTTTTCAATCAATATTAATTTAACCTAAATCAACTTATATGTTTTATATGTACGCATATCTCTTACTTTTATATCCTTCATGAACTTTTATTCTTTATATACTTTCTGATGTCATTGTAAGATCGTAAGTAATTATTGTTTATGGTATATTTATTCCGTTGATATTAAATAAATAAATAAACGGTCTTCAGAATCTCCACATTATCGCCATACACTGATTTTAACATTTCATGAGCTTCTTTGGCACTTTTTTGCAACTTAAAACAAAACTTAATGTTAACGGGTTGTTCGAAATTCATGATGCGCGTCAGACACGGTAAACACGACCTCACTCTTCTGGCTCTGGAAGCCGACTGACAAGTCACAACTTGTTCAAATTTGACACTGACAATCTCAAAGGTTCAGGCTATCAAACTTATTGCTTCAAAAGGATCTACCGCCAGCAGTTGCTGCTATAAAAATTCATTCACCATATTTTTTGATCACACCTTGTATGTCTCAGCCTTGGAAAACTTTTTGCACTATCCATTTCCAGTATGTTTCTAGCTACAGCCACATCTAGCTGTTTGGAATATATTTATTATCTTTGCGCTATGTATATAGTAGAGTGGTTGATCTCATTGTGCTGTATCCCTATACCACAGCAACAACAGATGATCCAACAGCAAGCCCAGCAGCAGCAGCAGATCGCCGCCCACTATCAGCAGCAGAGTCAGCAGGGCCAGGGGCACATGCAAACCAAGAACATCATGGGTAATTACCAATTATCATTACGGTACTACATTCTAGGGTGGAATTTGGCCTTCTCCACAAATGTTCTCCACTGGCTTCTTCATCCATCCCGATCTGCTCCAACCCTCTTTCACACAGTCCATCCACCTCTTCTTCGGTCTCCCCCAGGTTCACTTACTGGGGCACCCACTTGGTCATAATTTTCAGTGTCCTATCATCTGGCATTCTTTCTACAACAGTATTTAACCTCTTACAAATCCCACAGTCAAATGTGGTCTTTACCCCTCCACTGCTGTCATTGACAATAGCAGTTTAGCAAAATTATGCCTACCTTAACCCCTGGATTACGATAGCAGTTTGGAGAAATTGTGGCTACCTTGTGTAAAATGTCGACTACAATAGCAGTTGGAAATTACATATACCTTTACGCCTAGATTTCTGTCAACACTACAATAGCGGTGTAGGGAAATTATGCCTTCTACACCACATAAATGTGCGTTTATAATCATAGAAAATGTAGGAATATCACAAAAGTGGCACGTAAAATGGTAATCCTATAAGCACCGGGAATGCTGTGAAAAGGTTGAGCATCGTTTGCGCAGTTTGGAGTAAAATAGCTTCAAAGGTTAATTTTTTGTTTCTTTTCAAATTAAATTTGATGACTAATTTAGCATGTTTTCATATTAATGTTATTTAAACTGGAGTGATCCTATGATTATAAAATATGTCTTCAGGTATGACAATGCAGCAAGGCGGCATGCCCGTAGTTTCCATGAACCAGGGGATGCAGATGAGCGCCATGCAACAGAACATTCCCATCGTACAGCAAATACATCCTGTAAGTTTTATTCTTGTAATTTTTATTCTCTGTAATTCTCACATATATTATAATATGTCCTTTCCGTCCAATATTTAAACAGGCCTAGCTAGATTGTGAACAGATGATGAAAAATAACGATGCCTCGGTATGAAATTGTCGGCTTACTCAAATGTGTGTTACTTTCAACTGACATTGTTATAAATATAAAAGTGATTGCAAACCCACAGTGGAAGCAATGAGCTTTTTGCCATGCTTTTAGTTTGCGAACTACGAGTATTATTGAGGCAATGGGTCTCCCCGCTCGTCCTTTAAGTAAGGGGGGTAAGAAAAGAAAGAGAAAAAGTATCAAAAACTGCACCTCTATGTTTGTGCAAACAATTTTACTTTAACCATTGTTCTTTCCGATGGTTGGTATGCCAAATACATGCAAAAGAGTAGGGGATTTTACCGTTGTATTGGTTGTTTTTGGGATATACTTACTTCCTAGTCCTTGATCCAATGAACAGCCTTGCAGTGTCCCATCATGGGAGCAGGTATTGGACACTGCAAGTTTTCTGAAATATTGACTTCAGAGGAAGGAGGAAGTGCAATAAAAAACAACTGACGAAGTTAATTATCCATAAAAATCTTGAATAATATGGAAGATTTTACAAATTATCAATGAAGGTCATCAAACTGTCAGTGGTTGAAGGTTGGTTGGTTATATGAAAGTTGGTTGTTATTGTTGTTAGTTTGGCCCCGGGATGATGGTGGAGGAGGTTTCCCCCATGCCGCCCTCCCAAGCCCTGACTAACCTTACCACGGTTACTCACACGCAGGTACCGAATGTCCAAACCATTCTGTATGTGCTTATGTTGTCCGCTGTTACAAGTTTACAGTTTCTCAGTTGCAATCCTTATTTATTTCTTTGCAATTCTTTGTTTTATTTTCTTCCTATTGTTTATTTGCAGTTTTATTTCTGTTCCTAGGCCATGTACCAGCTATATTTCTGTATAATATTTAATTTCATACATAATTCAATGTTTTGTCAGTTGCTTTCATTTTATTTGCTTTTGGTGTTTTTTCTATTTCCACTAGGGAACCGCATTCATCTAAAAATGTAATAAAATATCGCTCTTTTCATATGCTGTTAACTAGAATTTTTTTCACAAATCACAAATTTTTGTTATTGCAACTATTCTATTTCTGTGCAGTGTCATTGCTAAATTCTCAAGTTTTCATTGTTGAAATTCCATACCATTGATTCCGTACCTGGTGAGTGTATATCCTATTTATATGGATGTGAATCTACTTAGTGTTTACGTCAAACTCTCCAGGGGCGAGGTCATTTAAATCATTTTTCCGAGAGGCATTCATTACTAATGCTAGATTAGTTCTGTGGCCAATGAATAATCTGTGGCCATGCAATAAAACTTGTCTAATAAAACAGGTGCATAAAGGTTTTTATTTTATTTCTCTGTTGCCGGAGTGCCAGTTCAACGGGTCATTATTAGCAAATTTGCTTCCCGTCTGTTGGTAAGGCTGTTAATACCCAGCATTCCAGTAAGGAAAGTTGACGAATATTACTATGGACAGCAGTACATACTCAAAGTCTCTAATATAATCTTAGAAAGTTTTCGAGGCATTGATGAGTAAACATATTTGAATGTTTGTTTAAAGTATTTAAACATCTTGTAGAATGCCCTGGGCAACTCTGGGATGCTGCAGAACAGCCAGCTGATGAGCTCTGCGGGGCTCCAAGCCACCCTTCACACGGCGCAGGGCTCCATCATGACCCTCCCTCAACCCCCCATCATGTCACCGCAGGTAGTAATACATTTCAATACGTTATTTAAACCACATTAATACAATCTTCTTGTATACTGTCAAACTTCCAATAAAACTTATAATTATTGTTTTCACTAATTGGATACCATATTTATATAATTTTTCTGCAGGTGAATCTATGAACTGGGATGAGATTGAATTCTCATCCCAGCGCCGAGATCTTGTTATGCTTTATTTCCATGAACCGTGTTTGTATATGTCAATGTTGATAATTGTAGACAAGAAGACAGAATGTAGGTGCCCCCTCTCCCTCGCTGAATGCGGCGGACGACAATGATGAGTCTCGAAATCCATCAAGCGACGCCGAAAGAACCCTTAGTATGAAAACAGAAGCTAGTAGGTGGATGGAGTCTCAGCGCCCCTTCTCTCCCCTACAGAGATTTAGCTTTATGGTAACAAACACGTCAAATTATTTAACTTGGATCTTACGTTATTGTATGATGGTGTATTAAATATTTGTATGGTAGATGAGCCAGACGGGATTGGCTTCGCCGCAGGGCACCCTGCAGCCCCCACAGAACCCCATGGTGCTGGCCCAGCAGCCACAGGCCGTCATGTCCCCCATGCAGAGCCCCGCCCCAGGATCTCCTGCACAGCTGCAGCCCCTCCAGCAACTGCAGCAACAGCAAATCAACCAGCAGATACAGCAGCAACAACAACAGCAGCAACTGCAGCAACTCAGCCAGCAAGCCGGCCTGCAGCCCAACCAGCTGCAGCAGTTACAGCAACAGACGCACCAACTGCAGCAAGCCACTCCGCAGCAGATACAGATGTTGCAGGCTCCCCAGCAACAGCAGATGCACCAGCCCGCTCAGCAACTGCAACCTGTGCAGCAACAGTTGCACCAGAATCATCAACAACAGCTGCAACAACAGCAACCGCAACTGCAGCTGGTGGGAGAGCAGCAACCCATGATGTCCCCTGTTCCCACTACCCCCACATTGAACACACCAGTCACAGTGAAAATTGAACACGAACCTAAGGTAATAAACATTTACATATTTTCTTTTGGTTATGATATTTTATTTATCACGTATTGTCGCCATACTGGAAAAACTGAATACATAGCTTCTAAAAATCGTTTTTTTTTCCTTATTACATATCATAATCTTTTCTTTCTATCTGACATGATAAGTCATTCTCAAGTACTCTATTTTCATGATAAATTACTTAGTTAAGGCGATATAACCAGATACAACTGAAAAACAGTCATTTTTTAATTGAATTCTAGATGTGTCGACTCTTTTCCACAAAAAACTAATTGATTTTGAAAGATTGTTATTTTATTTAGCATAGTAAGTTTGAAATTTTCAAAAATTATCAATATATTTTTATATAATAAAGTTCTTCTGTTGGTTGTTGCACAGATTTTTATATTTTCAAACGAACGTTTGTTATAAAACACAAATATTTCGTATCATCTAATGATACAGTATTATAAATCAATACATTATCTAGCTTGGCCTGGTTTCGGAAATTCAATTTTACTTTAAAATTCATTAATAAAAAATACCGAGCATGTGTTTTGCTACCAACCTCCTTCAATTTGTCAATTTATTTACGGACGTACTAATCGATATATTTCAGAATTTTTACACACCTACTCTGCTTAGATATTATTAAATAATTAGACATAATTATTAAAAAGTACAGTATTTTAATAAATTTACATTATATTATTATAAATTTAAAATAATAGTCCAGTCCAAAAAATAGTTGCATTAAATGGGGCAGTAATGATTTTTATATGGTAATGAGTCTGGATTCTGACAGGGTTGAAAAATTGGATTTATCGTTAGGCCTTCGCCATAAATACAAAAAAACCATAACTACCCCATTTGATGTAAGCTAGGATGTTTCAAATTACTGGACTATTATTTATTTCATAGATTATTGCAGCGGAATCAATAGATATAATGTTAAAAGCCCCAATCCAAAATCCAAGAGGCCAACATAAAGCGCATAAATATGAATGTCTTCGATACACGGTTTCCGAAAACTAGTGGTACAAGCGGGAAACTTTAGAATCTATATTGGATAGAGAACCCAAAAACATATATTCATTCATAAATTAAATAATATACTTTGTATTCACCACTTTATTAATATAAAGATATCTACATGTTTCGAAAGCGATGCTTTCTTCATCAGGAGTGATACTAAAAATAATAATATATATTTGCTCATTTTTAAACACTTGGATATAGTTTTTTTTTTATTTTAACTAATCAAAAATTGTTTCTTGTTACTGTAGGCTCCCAAGTTTTCGGGAAAATAGTCAATATGGGAGTGTAAAAAATGATTTTTTAAGCTCATCCGGGAAAATAGTCAATATCAGAGCTCATCTTGGATCCTTGAGCTTCATTCGCTGCCAGCATGCGTTGTACAATGGTTTTGTAGTCAGGGTCCTTAGTATTCCCCAAAATCTTATGCACTCCATTCTTGAAAGAGTCCCATTCTTCTTTTTCCTTTTCTCCCATTGTTTCCAAAAAGAGGAGATCAGATAAAAGTTTTCTTATGTCGGTGTCAGTGAAAACTCCCTCTTATACCTTGGCTTCAGACAGTTTCAGGAACTGATATCTGAAACAATCCCCATCTCTTGGCAGTGATTTGCCAAACTGCTTTATGAGCCCTAATTTAATATGAAGAGGTGGTAATAACACTTTTTCTGGGGGAATCAAGGTCGTATTGATAACATTTTTCTCGCCGGGGGTTTAGCTGTTTCGAGTTGGCCAGTCAGTTTTTGTCCAATGCAGCTGTCTCGCTCTACTATTCCATAAACCAAGAAAGCAAGGATATTTTGTATTACCTCCCTGCTGACTCAACAACATCGCTAGTATTTTGAAATCTCCACAAACTATCCATTGATGCTCTTGATATTTGATTTTCTCAAGAATCGTAGCCAAGTCATTATAGTTTTCTCCCATATGAACCGATTGTCCCATAGGAGAAGAGATGCAAATACGTTTCCATTATGCAGCAAGACTGTTTTGAGGCTAGTTTTAGATGAATCAATAAATATGTACTATTTTGATGAATCGTATTATGTTTCAACGCACTTTATGAGCTGGTGAACATCTTTACAATAAACCAGATTTCCCTTCTCGATGCCTGTACCATGAAAATGATGTCCCAGATGATAGCAGGTTTTTGTTTTTTAGCCTTGATCCTAGCAATTCGGCTGCATCTTTTGAGAGACCTAAGTCTCTTACTATTTCGTTGAGCGCACTCTGAGAAAAAAGTTGAGGTTCTCTGTCAACAGAAAAATCTGAGCTAGATTTGTCCTAGGAAGCTAATGTCTCTGAGTCTTCTGATTCACTCAGGATGTCATCTAAATTAGAAGGTGACCGTGGAACTGGTATTTCAGAACCATGGGACACTGGACGAATAGCTGAGTCAAGGTTAGGGTAATATTACTCACTATCAACTTTTAACCTGTTTCTACACGATCATGCGACCTCCCTCCTAACGGTGAAACAACTTTACCCACCTCCCCCTATCACTACTCTCTCCAACCATTACCTTTTTTTTATTTATTGCCAAGTCCAGCTTTAATTGATAGAATTAATGTGAGAAGTCTACGTTTTAAGGCCATTTTTTAAATAAAAAAATAATACAAAATTTTAAGTTAACTACGAATTTTAGTCTAAATACAAACGAAAACTTGAGTGTAACAAAAAAATTGACTTGATGGAATGTTTTTGGTATTTTTTTAGTTTTTACAAAGTTGAAATCTATAAGAAAATATATAAAAATCCTATGCGGTTTTTTACTTGCAGACCCGTGTAATTCTTTTCTAAGGGAAGTGCTTTCAGAATTTTTTTTGAAATGTGCTAAATAATTGAAGTAATTTGGCATTTTGCCAAATATTGTTGTTTCTACGCAATAGAATCGACTCCAACTTTCGTTCTATTCTGTTTTAAATAGACCATAGAATAGAACATTGTCTCTGACCATTGTTTATGTCCAATAAAAAACACTTTTCTTTCGTAGATTTGCTGCTTCGCTTTGAGCTCCGCAAATACAAATGAATTGAAATAGAACAAGTGTGAATGCGCTACAGTTCCTGTCTATCATAGACCATCATTCATTCTATGAGCTAGACCATAGGATAGATAAGGTGGGAACCCGGCAATAGAGAACAGATAACATACTAAAATTGACATTTGGTTTGATATTGTAGTTAATTAATGGACTTTATTTAAAAAGTTAATTACAATTTAATTATTCTTAGTTTAGGAGGGAGTTTATATCAAGCCTGGGGGTCTGCTATCTCATCTCCAAACCCTGGACTGTGCTTTGGTTCCTTCAACCTTTTTGATTTGTCATCAATTAGAATTTTTCCAATCGTCAATCTGATAATCAGTATCTATTGTCTCATCTAATCACACGATTATTTATTTCTACATTAGATGGTCAGTGTTGGCAACTCTGCCATGGAGTCCTTGATGAATGTAGAAATCTCGGTGAGCGACGTGTCGAGTGGTGTCAGTACCGTAGTCCAACCAGCTGTCTCCGTCTTGCATCTTCCGCCTTCCACCTCACTGTCCATGGGAGCATCACCGGCTGGGGGCCCCATCGTCACGGTGGCCCAGTCCCAAGCGCAAACCAATACTACACCATCTAGTACCACAGGTGACAATTCACTTTTTCTGAAAATATATCATTTTTGTATTCTATGTACTTTATTTTATTAACATCATTTTGTGACCGAGGTGTCGGTTTCATATTTATTATACAAATTTTGTTATTGCTATAAAAATGGGACCTCACTGATTTTGAATGCAAACTTCGTTATTGCTATAAAAAAGGAACTTCAAGTTTGAAGAGTGTTACTGAGATAGCCCTCTGTCGGTCACTTTGCTGACCAGCTGAATTTTGCACAAAAAGGATGCAAGTTAATGTTTAATATTTGTACATTTTTATTTTCTTGTTCCTGTATTTCTCTAACCGCTTGTTTTTAATGGCATTTGTAAATTTACTTGTAAAATTAATAGATTATAATATATGTTTTTTGTTTTTGTATTCAAAATTCAATCCTTTTTTAGATAAGATATTATATTCCTATGTTCGATATACGCCGTATTGTCTCAAGTCACTAGTTATTATAGTACCCCTTCCACCAACTTTATTTAAATTATGTGACTGCCGCTGTATTCAACGATTTGCCAAAGGACAACGAGTACCTTTTTATGAAATATAATATCTTGTGAATTTCTGATTAAACCCCCGTTAAAAAGACCACGAACCGCCACTGGTTAGAATATAAGCTGCCTTTAAAATCAGTAATGTGTCGGGAAGAGTTTGTCTATCACTTTGATATTCTTAACATAATGGTTTGTAATTTCTAGACAGCGAAAAGAAGCCCGACATCCTGACCATAACCTCAACATCCACATCCGAGCTTGACTCGGGCATAGAGAAGGTCACTCGAGAGCTTTCGGCCATGGTCAGCAAGACGGAGTCCACTATCAGCACCAGTACCAGCACAAGCACCAGCACGCAGCAGGATAAGGCGGTTCCATCCCCGGCTGAGGCTCCGGTGCCTCCGACTCCTCAGGCGGAGCCCGTGAAGAAGACGGAGACAGTGACTAGCAGCCAGGCGCAGTTCCAGCAGGTGCAGGCCAACCTGAATGTGATGAACCATGTGCCCACTTCTATAGGTATGACAATGCAATTATTAAAAGACACATTGAATGGCTTATAAATAATAAAATAATAATAAAATCTATCCTTGTTTGAATATCTTTATCCAGTCAATATAATACGATACATTATGCTTTTGCTCGAGATGTTCCATTTTGTTAAAGAATTTATGAGGGTTTTTTATTTAACCTTTTCAGTATGTGATGTTTCAATGTAGTTGTAAATTCTGTTCCAAATTTGCCGTTTTTATTTCAGTTTTCTGGTGACCATAAAAACAATACTTTTTAAGCATGAAAATTTCTTATGGGAGGACCCATGTGTGTAGCTTTTACTGTAATTTATTAAATTACGTTTGAAAAAATTAATGGGCTACACAAATTTTATTTTACCCAGTTGCAGTTGAAAAAAATGTGCTCGGTAGACCGTTGTAGTTATTGCGAGGTTTCCTTTAACCTCTGACCCGCCAGCATGTCCGACTGGTAATGCAAAAAACATACTTTATTTTAGTAATATACTTAGTAAATTAAAATACATTTGTTTGCCAACAAAATAATAAATCAGTTCTTGCTTTTTGTTTTTTGGAATTTAAAACAAAATAACCACTGTCGAGTAATGCATCATTCTTTGACGCGCACTTCATTTGGGTTTTATTCTGTAAAATCTTTTAAAATGTAAGTAAATAAGTGTTTTTTTTTTATTTTTATATATATTGTAATTATATTTATTTAGCTTTATGGAAATATAATAAATAGATTTCTTTTTTCTCTGAATACAAGTAGCTATTCTGGGGAAACTATGACAGATATACACAATGTTTATAAATATATCACACATTATTTGGTAAAGATAAGTATAAGATGGTATACATTAGAAAGATCAATTTACAAAAACATCATTTTGCAAAAAACAAGTAAGTTATTACGTAAATAGACTCAGTCGGTGCACGGCGGGCCGGCGCGCAGATTTACCCTTGGCACACGACGGAATGAATAGACCATAGTAACTCTGCCTTCCAAAGATTAACAAATAAATTTTTTTTCTAGGTCTGCAAACCTCCAGTGTATCGGACAAACGCCTTCCCAAAGCCATGGTCAAGCCCAACATCCTGACCCACGTCATCGAAGGCTTTGTCATACAGGAAGCTTCTGAACCGTTTGCAGTAAGTTTTATTAAAACCTATCACATGCAATTATTTTTATTAATTTCATCGCATTACACATCTGGTATCATATTAATTTATGATTTTTTTTTTTTTTACCGCTTTTCAGGTGAATAGACCTTTACGGGAATGGACAGCCGAGCGAGAGACGCCTTCACAGGAAAGTAGGGAATTACCAGGATCTCACGAAAGAGGTAAATTAAATAAATATTCTTATTCTAAAACATTATGGACATTTCTTGTTCTTTTATCTGTTGCGAGGTCCATATCCTTATCACAGAAGACATTAGCCATTTTTAAGAGAAGAGAAGATTGTATTGGAAGAGGTAAAATTGGAGAGTTATGTGATTTTAATAATGCTTTGAATGTTTTGTAGGGAGGAAAATGAACCTGCCTTCAAACGCAGGTATCACAGGAGTTCAGCGTGTAGTGGAGGGGGACAAGTGTGAATACTGCGGCAAGTCTTTGAAGAGAGCCAAGAGATTCTGTAACACAACTTGCAGTCGGAGATATGAGACCAAGTAAATAATCACATTTCTTTATTCTCTGAACATTTGTCCATTTGTTTGTTGTCTTTGTTGATTTCCACACTTTTTGGATGGAATGAAAGTTTATTAGAGTAACAATTTATTAGTATCCATTATTAAAATATATCTTTTTACAGGAGAGGAGCATCGACGGGCCCCTCTGTTGACTCAAATGAAGAACTGAATGATTCGGAAGCTCAAGACTGTATGTACTTAACCCAATAATTTAATTTGAAACAATTCACATTTGAAAAATAATAATTATTAACATGGTTCTATTTTTGACAGCTGGTGGTTCCGAAACAAAGGATTCAATAAAAACAGCATCATCGACAAATACCGATGAGTCTCAAAGCCACAAGGATCCCCCCCACGCAGCGCTCAAGTGGAACGTAAACCAGGTGTCGGAGTTTATCCGCAGCATCCCCGGCTGTGCCATGTATGCCGAGGAGTTCATCCTGCAGGAGGTGGATGGGGAGGCCCTCATCCTCATCCGGCCCGAGCACCTCGTCATGGCCATGTCCATGAAGCTGGGCCCCGCCCTGAAGATAGTGGCCTCCATAGACTCATTACGGCCGGACAAAGAAGACTCGGACGAACGCAAAAGAGCCGCTGCCCAACAAGACCCCGTCTGGCCCACTAGCCCCCATAAGAAACTTAAGTTTACATAAACTATTAGTCTGTAATCTCATCGTATATTATACTCCCAATCGGCGAAGCAACGGGATGCTATCGTAAAATCGTGCTCAACGTAAAATAAAACTAGAGTTTTATCATATTTAAAAAAAATCTTGTGTTCTTAAGGATAGGCCTACTTACCTACTCCGTATTTGTGCCAATATAATGGAATTCCATTAAGAAGTTTTGTCTTTGTTTAATTATTATTATTTATGGCAGTGATTTTGGATAGTTTTTTTTTTTATTGAATTCAAACCTTTGTTATTATGTCGTTACGAATGCCTTCAAACTCATAAGCACTGTTTGACTGATATGTGACCGGGACAGACTGACGTTCAAATCTCGGAAACTAGATTATACAGTCTATCTTTCAAAACCGAATGGATTTGTTTTTTTAGGCTAATCGTACTGCCTACTAAATCGTTACTCCTAAAATATTAATTACACATTCACAACCCATACCAGAGGATGATGATAATTAAAGAAAACATTTGTGTTTGTATGTCTGTCAATCGGACGCAAATAAAAAAAGTTATATCGAAACTAATCTAAAAAACATTCTTTCCTTACGTTTTCATGATAATAACCGCTCCCTGAAGTTTCGCAGTATGAATGTGAAATACAGTTTATCATGTTATAATGAAATTACGAAATATCGTATTTCGTTCGTCGTTCAATTTACAGAAGTGTAAAATTTTAAATAGGTTCACTGCCCTGGAACGTGGTGCTATACAAATCGAGGCAGTGATACTATTTATATCAATTTTATTTGACTAGGCTTTTACAAAGCTTTTGCTTTTAAATATGAAATATAATGTAAAATATGATGTATTATGTATAACTGGTGAATCTGCACCTTTTTGTCATTGATGTTCTATAACATTATAAATCCTGCATTTATTATTTTCACATCACTAATTCATTATTACGATGGCAATAGGTTATATCTTTGTTTAAAATCAATTTTATTTGGCGTTATTGATGGTAATTCCAAGTATTTCTTTGGTAAATGATGCACATAACAGTTGTTGTACACTTTCATCATAAGATTTAAAAAAAAAATTAAAAAAACAAATGTGTTCCTTTTTAATCATTAATTTTATGTAAGAAACTAAAAAAATTGATAAAAATTGCATCTATCTATGCCCTACTGCCATCGCTGTACGGAATTGGTGTGCATTTAAAATGTATTTAATTAATATCATTTATGAAATAATTCTTGAGCAAGGTTTTATGATTCCATCCTGTGCGTAAAATAGTTATTATTAGTTAGATGTGTGTTTCACCACAAAATCTCTAGAAGTAAGTTATATCAATCGGAAATAAATTTCAAATCATCGTTAGATTTTAATCATACTCGAAATTAGGGACATCATGTTAACTTATAATTTGTACATTTATTTTTATCGTAAATTATTCGTCGTAGCCGTGTGTGAAGTGATTGATTCAGTTTTAGCGTGTAAGAATGAATTTTCCCAGTTAAATAAATATATTATTAAATGATACAGGGAACATTGCGAATGTGGAATTATATTATGATAGGCATTGACTGGAAGTGGAATTTTAGTAAATTATGGATCCGCAAACTTTCTGTTATCGAATGACAAAAAAATTGACTTGGCAGGGAATCATGCTATCATATCTCAAACAGTTTTGTAGAAAATAATTAATTTTGGAGTTATATTATTATTTGTGGGCTTATATTGCCGAGGGTCAAGAGGAAAGATGTGCATCATCTGATTGTTGATATTGAACTGAGCATGTAAAGTTAGTACCAATACTAAAAGCTGTCGCTGAAAATCAGGATTTTGTAGAAGACCTGAAAAACACATATTCAATGCTTTAAAAAGATTTAACAAATTGTCTCCCGGTGATGTTCGTTTCTCCCCTGTGCCCCCCACATACTTATCAAAGTGCAAATCATTCTCTTAGAACTTGACGTCTCATTCGCAGTGTTACACCCTGTATTTTATGTGTGTAGGCAGTTACCAAACAACAGAATGTGGAATTTTACGTCCAATTTCAGTTACAACTTTTGCAAACGGTTTGGTTTTATCAACATTCAAAATGTAATAGTTCATAGTCAAAAGTAGTGCATAGTTGATCTCAAATTGAAACGTCTTCACGCGACATTCAGTATTTGTATTTAATCCTAACGGATAAGAATTAATTGCAGTTAACCGTGGTATCAGTGGATCAGTTCCAAAGGTCGTCAGATAAAATATTCGTGTTTAGTAACTGCTATAGAAAATGTTTCTTTTCGCTCGCTCTCGGCCTGTACAGACATTGATGAACTTACGAAGGAACCAGCGAAAATGCTTAAACGATCAAATGACGCTTCTGAATAACGTTTAGTCCAGGAAAGTGCATTTGAGTGGTCTAGTATCAGAGCCAATGAAAAACCTTTGACGGAAAAGAAAGCTTAGGAAGGATTGACTATTGACTGTCCCTGCAAAGCGTAACTCTATACTTAGTTTTAGGAAGAGTTAAGTCCAGCTGGCAATGGACTGACATAATAAATAAATAAAACACTTATGAATTAGATACACTATTTTAAGATTGGACGTATTGTGTTAATTGATAAGTTTCGTGTATATATTATGCAATTAAATTTTTTTACAATAGATGTCTTAATTAATAAACCTTTTGTTTACTACTTTTCCTCTCCCACTTATCCCCTATAAGATATATTTTTTATTAAAATCTCACCTTGGCATTCTAATTTAAAATTTATAATAACTACATTATTATTAAATTTTAAAAACGGTTTATTTATACAGAAGTTTTGGTAGGTAATTAATAATATTATGTACATACAAGGTACTTACTTTAAAATACTATTTTGTTTTAATCACTACATACTTTTTTTAGTTAATTTTATTACTGTCCTGCCGGGTGGGAGTGGTGATTTGGAGGGGTTGGGCGGTGGGAGGAGTCAAAATAAGTAGGAAACGTTTGTAAAGGTTTCCTAGTTATCCCTCCTCTATAATTCCTCCTTTGTCCTTTTGTCCTTTTTCTGCTTCACTGCTTTCTTCTTCCGCTACTTTTTTTTTCTTCTAATTCGATAAGGTCTTCATTCGTTAGTTCTTCGGACTCTTGATCTAACAATTCCTCGATGTCCTGCACTTCACACTCTAAAGACAGATCCTTTGCCAATGTTACTATTTTTTCTATAATATCTTCAAGTTCTTTTTCATTATCAAACTGTAAAACGTATTTGCGTAATTCTTGACAAAATTTTTCCAGATACCATTCATGCACTTCTTTGTCTCAGCCTCCCAAACTTGAGCGATATTTTCGATACACTTAAAAACATCGTACTGCTTTCAAAACTCGCGCAACGATAACTCTGTGTCAGTATCTATAGCAAGTATGGCTCGGTTAAACGTGATTCTCAGATAGTTAGCCTTAAATGTAGCAATAGAACCTTGGTCCATAGGATGGATGGGTAAAGTTGTTTGGCGGTAAAAAAATAACTTTTACATTAGGATGAAGATCAGATACATCGGTTGGATGTCCAGGCGCATTATCTAAGAGTAATAAAACCTTGAAAGGAATTTTACCATCCAGACAGTAGTTATGAACTTCAGGAATGAAACAATTCACGAACCAGTCTTCAAATAGGGTCTTGGTCATCCATGCTTTACAGTTGGAACAAAAGTAGACGGGGTGTGTTCTTGTTTACATTTTTGAAAGCTCGCTGGTTTTCTGATTGATTAATTACTAAAGGCTTGAGTTTGAGACGTGCAATGTTTCCACCAAGCAGCAAAGTTATTCTATCCTCGATTGTTTTTAATCCAGGAATGCTTTTGGCTTCTTGCTGGATCTGCATGGTGGCATTCGTTTCCATAATAATCCCGTAATCCAGCAACCGAAGCCACCGGCAAGACAATACTGACGCGGCGCGGATATTAAAAAAAATACATACCATATACGAGTAAGTATGTCGACCAAATGAAACACTAGCGCCACCTTCAGCGCAAGCGAACAACTGATCGCAGAAGTCGAACAGTCGGAAGTGGACGAATAGCTGTACGTGCTTTTTGCACCTTTCGTACTGGAGGTTGAACACCGTCATGCATTCAAATAAGAAACACTTGATCTTTGAATTGTTTTCCTTGATCTCTGTTCGGTCACAAGATTTTATCGGTATACAGTGCTCCGTCTTTCTGTGCTGCCACTTTGATTTCTTTCAATTTTACCTTGGAATACACATTACGATGCTCGGTCCTTTGTTTCTAACTTATGGATTTATTTGATGACATGTGAAGTGATTCAGGTTATATGTACATATAAACAGTTTGCCCATTTCATTAATTTTAATCAGTAGTGATAATGTGACTCGCAAACTGAGAAATTTGTTATCCACAAATCTTTGCTCTGCGCTCATTGAAAATCTGTAAATGGTGGCAATAAAAAAATGAATCATTGTATTTTTTACATTTATATTCAAAACGTTACATCAAAAATAAAAACAGCAACGAAAATAAAAAAAAGCATAAAAATATATGTTTATGGAAACTACAGTCTTTATAGGTTGATGCTACTGATAATAATACATAACTTGACTACCAATATTTCCGATAAAGTAAAAAATGCACATATAGGTATTTAAATATTTTTTGTAAAATGAGCAAGATTTTGACTTGCTTTCAGAAATTGGAATCTTGGCAAAAAATACTTTTATATACATGGAGTAAGTATGTACTGCCGATGTGTCGAGCATTATTATTTATTGCTTAGTGCTTTTCCAAGTCGGTAATCCTATCCTTGTGTCTCTTGAGGGCTTCCTGGTGCTGCTTGATCTGCTCCTCGTGGAAGGTAATCTCCTTGGTCAGACCCTCCCTCATGGCGGCCAGCTGCTTCTTTTGCTGCAAAAGATAAACGGATCAAGATGTTATCTAGTGGATTTCATTCAAAATCTATTTAACAATTACATATATTACATAATTTTCCAAAATCCTATGCCTTTGCAGGCTAGAATCGATGCGCAAGAAATAATTGCCCATTTTATGGTTAGCATTGGCAAGTTGATGGAATACAGTCTCCATTTTAAGGTTAAATGCTTAAATATATGTTTTTCAACTCGACTACACAAGAACTAGAAAGAAGTTTTACCCACTTATAAAACTCTGTTATGTGATTTTAGAGTAAGTTGGATTGGTAGAAAATGTTTCTATTGCTGCGGACTTACGTGAAAATTTGCAATGCTATTAATGATTGCAGATTTCAAAATCAGTATCGATAAATGCTCTTCAAAAGTAAATCTGTCCCTATCATCAATTCAAATGCTTAAGGCTAGTTTCGTGCTAAGCCATGCCAGTAGCGATGGGACCACCATGACTCATTTTGTTAAGAGCGGGAGTCATGGTACCAGCTCAATATTGTCGTACGACTTAATTGAACGACGGCTCATTTAAGAGCCTGCACATATTAACCCTTTAGGTACCACATGTATTTTTTTTAAATGCTGGAGAAGTGTCGATAATCCATGAATATATATATATATTTTTTATTTTGATTACTTTTATTTTTAGACACATGTTTTCAATAATGTGATGTAATTTTAGAACCGTGGGTAACGCGTGACGAATTTTATGGCTCGAGCTATATATCGTTCTGTGGCACTCAAGTACAATAATGTATCGGAACGATATATCATTCGGTGGCACCTAAAGGGTTAAGAGCTGACTCCCAGTTCACGAGCTCTTACGACTTCCAGCTCGCAGTGTATAGGTGTAGGTACAAAACGTCCAGATGCCAGACTGTTAGGCGCCGTTCACGTACTGTACATGCCTACACACGTGTAAATGCGGTAATTATTCTTATCTCTACACACAAATCTGTGAACCCTTGAAAACAAATGCTTTAATATGCATCATGGTGACAAATATTAATTGCAAGTCCCACGGTCTGGGCATAATTTAGCATTGTAGAAGTTAGACACGTATACAATGATTTTATATAAACAAAGGACCCTATTTAAGGATACGTCGTCATCGTAGAAATGTGTAAGAATACTATTGAACATCTGAGATATATTTATCTTTTTAGACAAATAAACAATCTTTCTTAAGTGGTTCTAAGGTTTGTCAAAAACAGTCACAGTTCGATTGAGCCGTGGTACGGTTTACTGGGAGTCGTACGCTCACGGCTTATAAAAATGAGACGGCACAAATGAACGGCTCATTCATGAACGACTCATCGCTACAGTCCAGCCCCGTCGAGTCGAGTAACGTCAGACGCTTCTGGATTCGACTCAAAGAATTGTTATTGATGTTAAAGCAACAATAAGAATTTGTTTTCACACTGAACATGTCCCGTTGAGTTTAGCTCAACAACATTTAACATTTTTCACTGGATTCTCAAATTACAAAAAACAAAATACAAAGCTCAATCAGAAACACATAGTTGTAAAACTTTTTTGAATCATTCAACAAATCAAGAAACAAGTGACTGAATGATCCGAAAGCGTGTCTTCTAGTATTCATAGGGTAACTCAGAATAATTTCCTCCGTTGCCTCATTCTTCTTTTTTGTAGACAATGTAAAGTTATAATTGGCATGAGCACATTCATCTTCAACAAATTGTTTTCACAAAGTGACTAACTAGGACTAGTTTGGTGCGAAAAGAGCCTAAGCCATGACAATACATCACCGTTCAAGTTCCAGTTGTGCTACTACATAAATAACTGATTTATTTATTGAATATATTGTATACCTGCTTGTAGAAGAACTCGTCTTCCCTGGCGGCTTCCATCTTCCCAAAGGCTCCGCCGGCCTCACGGATAGCTCCACCACCGCCGCCGCCCTTTCCAGCGCCTGAGCCGGGGTCTCCCAGCTGAGAGAACATTCTGGAAATAATAGCATTGTCGGACAAGTGCATATTAATAGTCCCGCCGCTGAGAGCTTAGTTATAACCTCTCTTTCAGTTACATGCACCATTGACGAGAAAGAGGGAGATTAAAACAGACCCATCAGCGGAATGCCTTTATCTACCACATTATATGAAATGCATACAAATAAAATTTTACACAATACTACTTTACTTGACCTCAGTGCTATAGGTATACATTTAAATATGCGTTTTAAGTATCATGTCACTATGCTGTTTTATATTCATTTACAATAATATATTGCACTTTCATAAGTTTCTTTTTGGACTTGAGTTTAAATCTACAGTAACAATTTATTCTATTTCATATTTCGTGTGTACACCCGCCAACAAACAATTCATTTCAATATTTAAAAGGATAACGTGCTATGAGTTTTTTTGCTAAAATATTTAACACATTTAATTTGATTAAGCATTAACATCATCGTAATATCAATATTGATAATTGGTTTGCTCATGAATACCCTAATTTCTTTCATTAATAATAGTTTTTTATTTATATTGAGTAACAATTATAGAAATTCAAGTCACCCAAATTAAGTTAAAATTTCGAAAAAATACATATTTAAAATACAAAAAAACATTGAAAAATAAAAATGTCCATACTAATCCAAAAACAGAATACGCATGTGACGTCAAATGTTCCAAATGCGGTGGTACCAACATAAAAAGGTGTTTTAATGAGATGATTTTTTTTTTCACTTTTAAATGACGATTTATAAATTCTACGTAAAATTATATATAATAAAACTGGAATATATTCAGAATTGGTGTTTGCTGATCTATATGAATATATATTTTTAAAGCCACAATGTTTCACTGGAGTTCCTTTAGAAACTTTTATACCATTAATCATTTCATTCACGATATAGAAAAAACATTACAACTAAATTAAATGATTTACGTTCATCATGGTCCTGCGAGACCCGTTATTACCCTTCCCTCTGTTACGAGTACATTAGTATGTTTATCATTTAGAAAAAGGAAGATATTCCAATGGAGCTATCAGTGATATGCTTAGTAAACCAAAGACATTTGGTAGCTGACATCAATCTCTACACTCTAGTGGGACTATTCGGGGTGCATAGCACGATTAACAGACGACTGTTGGAAAAATCATCTTATTATTTAACCTAACCTAAGAACCTATGCCACTTGTAGATTTGTGGTTTGGGTTTCCGACGACGGCCGGGGCGAATCTAACAATTTTACAAGAATTAAAAAATAAATAAATGAAGTGCATTTTTTTGGACCTCCGCATGTGCTATTATTTTTTTATTTATTTTTATGAACCCAACATTATTTTATTTTTTTAAATCATGTATTTTTCTACTGAGACGGAGTATCGAAGAATTACCACATTTTTTTATTATTATGAAAAACTCATTCTTGAAACGTTTTTCGTTTCTCCTGTAAAATTTTAATTTTGTGGGTTACTGCTCATTTCATAAACACATTCGAACGAATGGGTTATGTTATTTATAAATCTGGGTGTTTTCAGGTATTGTGAATGAGGTGGGGTCAATAACCATGATGTACAAAAACATACTATTTATTTTAATAGGTACTTATCAGTAATGAAACTGGTAGTTTCACCAGTCAAAGTTCAATCCCCGCATTATTGTGAAGCAACAAAAAGTCGATTCTATTTAGAAAATACAAGCCCCCCAGTCTCTAAAAGCAAACAATGATGATATTCCTTTGAAACAAACGTGAAAAGGGCAATATTGAAAGATGCGTAACAAGAAGATATCGGAACATTTCATACCATGCGGCCGGCATATTTACCTAAATTTTAAACTTATCGACTATACCTACATAAAAAAGCGTTTTGTTTAATGTAAAACACAGGTAATGCTGCTCAAATTCTAATAGTAAGTTAGTGAGAATAACTTGATGATTGATGAATGCGATGACAATGGGTTTTTGATATTGTTACGTTAGGTATTTCTTCTAAAAGGTTGACGCTTTCATTTATTATTTATTACGAACTGGATGTGTATCTAATGGCTGGAAACGCATTAATCATCGATAGAGGCCAGAAATATTGAAATTATGCAGGTACTACGAATAGATAAGTTTTCCGTATTATTATTGAGGCGATTATGCAATAACGAAAAGGTTAATCGTCTCAGTTGGCTGCCAAGATGTTCAATATGTCATAATATGTTTTGTTGTTGTTGTTTTACCTGAAGTTATTAATAGCAGGCCGGGTAACTCTTGAAATCCTGTTCATCCTGAGTTTTAATGGATTTTCCCAAAATTGTACGAAAAGAGAAGAAATCGAAAACGATAATGTCAAGAATGGCACCGGCTACGTAAACATTTGGTAGCTCGTACGCCAAAGCCCTCTATTTATGTTTTTCCAAACTTTTGTATTGTTGACGAAATAACCGTCGATTACTTTAAACGGAATTTACACAGATGTAGGTAGTAAAATTCTAAATTTTATTAAATAGTTTCTAAAAATTATTACCTAAAAACTACATTTTGATGGGAATCTGATAGTTGTATATTACCAAACAAATTAATGTTTTGTCAAAAATATTATTCTTCTTTCAAAAATTAACACATGTATTTTTATTTTAATGGAATAACTTATTGAAACTTATAAAACTCATTGTAATATTGTAATTTGGTTTTCATTGAAGATAATGTTAACAAATCTCAAATGAAATAGGAAACAAATGACACAAAAAAAGTAACCGTCGAATTTGGGACCTTTCTGTTTCATATTTCATTTGAGATTTTTTAATATTATTTTCAATGAGTTCCTAATCGTGTGGTGCTGCCCCAGAGAGTTTCGATGCGACCTCTTTTTCTGCCACACGCATCGTTTATGAGAAAGAGGGAGAGGCTATAACCACGAACCCAGTCTGTCTTTACTCGATTATGGTTTCGAGTCGAGCAAATATATATAACCAGAAAAATATTTATTTTAGTGTACTTTTATTTTTATTTTTTAAATTACAAAATTTTACAATTACTTCCAATAATTGGATCGAATGTCTAATATGTTTTGATTTATTTAGTTTTAGATTATCAGGTTTTATGATAGGGCCATGTCAGAAGTCGTAATAACAGAAGAGAATGTATGAGAAGTTGTAGGAAAGAGAATGAAGCAAGAAGTGTCTGCCAAGATCGAGTTGTTTGGCGGTCCGTCCTCTGCCTAACTCTGCGTAAACGGCGTGATGTTTAGTTAGTTAGTTAGGTTTTATCTTAGTTTACCGTTATAAAACATAGGTGTCACTGAATAAATAATACATCGTCAACGTCAACGTCGTCAACAGACAGTGCTGTCAAAAAAATCTTGTTTTGATTATAAATTGAGACTTGCCAAATTATCTCGCTTTTGTAAGTAATATAAATTCTGATTAAAGTGCAATTGGAAAACGCAACTAAGGTATATGCAAACATTTAAATAGTAATATATTATTTATCACGAACAAAACTGATACACATTGCTGCAATTTTGGGTCCCATAACTTCAGAATGACCATGCACCAGCAATAATAATTATTCTAAAGTATCTCTTTAATAACATACTCATTTATTAGCGAAGTACGTATAATTATGATAATAAACATTTTTCTTACGGGCAGCCTTTGTTTAACTGCTATTTTGGGTGATTTTTTGATCCAAAAGTTTGAAAACAGTCACATTTTAAAAGCTGTGATAGATAACGGGACTCATGCGGCCATCGGAGGCTTGACATGGAGTATCGTTTGCTTTCAAAGAAAGATTTTTCCTTCTTCAAGTGAAATAATTTGGCAAGTGCTGTTATGCACTATTGTGGCATCGCTGACTGATGTGGATCATTTCATCGAAGCCAAGTCTCTGAAGTTGCAGGTAAGTAAGTACACTGAAGTTATTAACTACATATATAATCTGCCGCTGAGAGTCCCGTTTTAACCCCTCTTTCTATTAAATTTATTCTTAAGAGAAAGAGGAAGAGGTTACAAATGAGCCAATTAAATTGAATGCATAACTTTTATATAAAGTCAGAAGTTCTATTGATGTACATACTATCAGATTACCAATTATTTGACTGTTTTTACACAATTTAACCATTTTAATTTGTTTTTAGGATATCCACCTTTTGGCAAATCGCCCATTCATGCACTGCACCACTCTAGTAGCTGGTGTCTCCTTGGCATTCGTCTGCCTATCGTACTTCTACCACTGGGAACTTCTCCATTCCTTTGGATGGATCATGTTTGCTGCATTCGTAAGCCACCACACTAGGGATGCAACCAGGAGAGGATATTGGGTTTATCCAATGGGTTCCACAGCTCCATTAAACTACTGGGTGTACATTGCAATCTCCGCTGCTCTTCCGTTTATCGTTGCTAATTGCTTTACCATGACTAAACCAGATAAGCCAATTAGAAAAATTACTAATGTAGAGGAACTTAATTCCTTAGTTTAGTTTGGATAGTCTATCTTGCACTATCTTACTAATCTGTTCACAATCTTCATGAACCAAATCAGCCACAAAACCCGTATGTTGCTGAGATTTATTATTTGCTGACAAAATTGCAAGATTACAAACAGAAGACCTAAAAGAGTGAATAAACCGGAATTTTCGAAGGCAGGGATGTGGAAAAAGAAATTAAAATATATGTTTTTTATGATGGTAGGAACAAACCAAACACAATGGAAATTCTATTTCAAAGTTCCTCTGAACTTTTTTTAATATAAAAAAGGTAACAACTTCAGTAATTAACTTATTTTAAGAAGAACGGCTGCGCGCCCTGTTTCATACAAAACTTAATTTTGTATTTGTGGCCAAAATACCCATCCACTGCACCAAAATGAATGATCTTTTTTAAAATTAACGGTATAGTAAATATCTAGTACGAATTAGAAGCATTTTTGTTTTAAATTATGAAATATAGGCTATTAAAGTAATTAATTTTTCATGATTTTAGAGGCAACTTTGACAATTATCTGCATACGGTAATTTTTTTTTTAAATTGTCGTATTGATTATATAAAATAAAACAAATAAAAAAAGCATCTTTAAAAAAAAAAGTTTTCAGGTCGATATTTTGAATTATGTATGGGAAATTTGTGTTCCAACGTAAATTGGTAATTTTTAATCTAAATTAATTTAAGTCTATCGTAACGCTTATTTTAAAACTTTTTTATTTCATATTTCATTATATTTTCGTAATAGACAGGGTAAAACTTTTTTTTTTAAATCACCATTAACTCTCAAATAATTACTAAAGTTGCCTCTGAAATCGGAGAAATTGGATTTCTTTAACGGCCTTCATTTTGTAAGTTCTAAAATTTTTTTTCAAATATTTCTAATCCGTACTGTATATTTTTTTATTTGATGAAAATAAATATCATTTGGTTTAGGACAGCATTTTGGCCTCAAATCCAAAATTAAGTTTTGTATGAAATAGGCTGCCCAGCCGTTCCTGTTAAACAGGTTGACACGCAATGACTGGCGGAACACAGAGATCAATTGAACAATTTCTGAACATAACATTGGTATTTCCATAGGGAAGATTTCCAGTTGGTTGCCTTTGTCACAGCTGGGTTAAACTGTGAAGTGCTACTGGTAGTTTAGGTAGAGATCGTGTCTACGATGGATTGAGACACACATGTATCACAAGTTTGGATACCGGAAGACAATGAGTTACCGACGCTATGAGGAAAAGGAGGATGAAAATTGATATGTACGAGGTGTGTTCAAAAGAAAAGGTGAATTTTGAATTTTCGCAGGCTGTGTACATTCGATTATCGATTTTTTTTTTTGTTATGTTGGTACACATATGTTTATCATATGTTAGCATTATCAGCCATTTTGGGTCAGTGGTTTGTTTTTGACAACTGGAAAGGTTAGTCACATTTTGTTTTTTCTTCGATTTTTTTGACTAAAAAAGAAATTTGTAAAAAATCGAAAAACATCGTTTTTTTTTTTTTTTGAAGAAATGCTGATAAGGACATAGAAAAAAAAGCAAATCTAAAATTTCACTTTAATCGGACTGATGGTGCCCCAGAAAACGGCTATCAAGTTCCGACCAAAACTAGGAAATTCCTCCATAGGATTAACAATTTTTTTCTAAAAAGAATAATTTTTTTTTTTGAAAAAATGCTGTTGAGGACATAGAAAATAAAGCGAATCTAAAATTTCACTTCAATCGGACTGATGATGCCTCAAAAAACGAACCTAAATAAAAAATCGAAGAACACCCAAAAACGTGACTAACCTTTCCAGTTGTCAAAAACAAACCACTGATCCAAAATGGCTGATAATGCTAATAATTTTTTTTTTTGAAAAAATGCTGTTGAGGACATAGAAAATAAAGCGAATCTAAAATTTCACTTCAATCGGACTGATGATGCCTCAAAAAACGAACCTAAATAAAAAATCGAAAACACCCAAAAACGTGACTAACCTTTCCACTTGTCAAAAACAAACCACTGATCCAAAATGGCTGATAATGCTAACATATGATAAACATATGTGTACCAACATAACAAAAATAAATCTATATTCGAATGTATACAGCCCGCGAAAATTCAAAATTCACCTTTTCTTTTGAACACACCTCGTACATCTAGTTACATAATTAAATCTAGCTCGAGGGACAACTTTTTGTTGGTGCATGGTTAAGTTTAAAATTGTTTGAATACATATATGTAGTGATAAATATGTCTAAAAATAATATAACATTTTATTCTATATTAACTCAATTGTGATGAACTAAAGTTTTCTATTTATTATGATAATTTATATTTTAAGAATTATATTTATATCAATATCACGAGAATACGAGGGGAGTTCAAGTTCATACAACTCAATATACAGACAATAGTTAGGGAGTAGTTTTATTTTTTTTCTTAAAATAACCCCTTTCAAAATCAATTTTACGATTTAATAATTTATTTTATATCCCATCTTATTATATCTTATCTTAGTGCGGGTTGTTTAGAGATACTTGAACGATTCATCAAAATTTCAATGTAAATATTCAAGTTCTGCTATTATTCAAGCGCTGTCAAACAACTGGCCCATAATATAATAATAATAGAACTTTCACAGAACTTGAATTTAACTTTGAAATTTTGATGAAACGTTAAAATTCCCCAAAACAACCCTCCCTTAATATATTAAGGGCGGGACATCTTCAATCACAACCTGAGTAAGAACTCTGCAATGTAATATTGTCTTATGCTTGCCATGCACGATTTTTTGTTTAATATAAATTGGTTATTTCGAATTTAATTTGTTTTTATTTTTATATCTTGTCTTATTAGGTAAAGTCACAAGGAGGAAATCCATAATTGGTTATATTTTTGGTATACTATTCAATACATGTACAAAGTGAAAAAATGTGAACTGGTGATATCCCGAAAATGAGTAAATAAATATATTTCACTCTATGATGTTCAAATGTCATTTGGTCAGTTTTTCCTGAACTCTTCAAAATAGATGACTTTTTCGCATATAAACTACTCATCTGAAATCTCGTCCCAGCAAAAAATGTTTTCAATTGTGGAAGCAGGTAAATTTTGGAAGAGGTCTGGTTTATTAAATTTGTGGCATGAGAAACAAATTAGATGTCAATAGAATGGATTTTGGCGGCTGTTTGTGTCGACGAATGAGCCGGGCATTGTCGCGATGGAAGAGATTTTTTTACATTGTGTAACCCAAAACTGTTTTTCATTAATGGGAAGGCGTAGATTATCTAAATGCTTAAAATAATAATTTTGGATGATAGTATTTTTTTTCCAAAAATCTGAAGGCATGTCTGCCGGCCGATGGAAAAATCGAAATCAGTACATTTTTCGATTTCCTACGTTAAAAAAAGCCCAGCACATTTCATTCAAACTCCTGTCAATACAAAACTGAACGACATTTTGCATGAATATTTTGGCAGGACGCTATTAAGGTTTGCATTATAAAAATAAAATTACTTTTAACTTCATAGAACAGTTACTTTATGTCAGTTCTATGAACTTATTGAACTCCCTATGTACATTCTGACATTTAAAAGTAGACAAAAATTGAGGGTGCTACAATAATTTAAAACGTTTTAAATGACAACACAAATATAGCTCATGGGAAAATTAAAGAAAGTTTAAAAAAGCACGATGGTTCAAATGCATATTTTGTACTTTAACAAAACGGTCTTTAGAAATTAGTGGTACTTTGCGAAAGGAGATGATTCTACATCATATTCTAAAACAATTTTATATTTAAACTTTTTTATTATTTAACACTTTGCAAGGAAGCTAATTACATGGAAAGGCGTTTTTTTATATTTCTGAAATGTATGTATCAAAATACCCATTTATTGGACATTGTTAAATCAAAATAAAAAAAAAGTTAATGAAAGTTAAAAGTTGTCAAAATTCGAATGTGAAAAATTTGAATGTGTAGAATAAATTTCAAAGACAAATTGAGTAGCTGGGTGGTGAATAAAAAAAATAGTTCTACTTTATTAAACATCCACATTTTATTGCTAAGCTATACGTTATGTAAAAGTATAGTACCTACCTACATAATATTATATTATAATCTTTGCGTTCTATGATGTACAATATTATTTAAAACTTTACCTTAGCCCTCATCTCATCGTAAATACTAATCTCACGACTATAGTAGTATATAATTAATTGTAAAGCGCCCTTGTGGTGGTTTTCCCACGAAAACGGCGCTATAGAAGTAATCTAATTATTATTATTATATTGGATATAATAATGGTTTAGGTACCTATGTAGAAGTGTTAACGAAATTAAACATTTTTAACAATATTTATAAGCCTTTTATTGATAACATTTAAAAATTAAAATTATTTACCACTATTAACATTACTTACAAATAAAAGAATACCTACATAAAAATAAACATTTGTCATAACTCATAACACCATAACTTACTAAATATATATTCTATTTATGATATATTATGGAAAGGAAGCTTCGAACTAATTGTTGTAGTATATTGTAACCATTGTTGCTGAATAGATAAGAACTATTATTTTAAAATAACGTGACAAAAAATCTGTGGATATGGAAGAAAAAAATCACATATAAATCTATCACAAGTATTTTAACATTAAGCGGGAAATCTCTTTCTTTCTGGAAGTCAATTGAACTGAACAAAGTATAATATTCAATTCAATATAAAATCTATTAGGGGTGGAGTAGCCTAGCGGGAAATTTCAGGTGGGTGAAATGGGTTAAACTTATAGGCAATTGTAAACAATATTAACCTCTTGGTTCAGGACATTTTTATTCAACAATATGTAATTAATTAGTCCTTTTCTCGGCCTTCAAACTCTCAATCCAGCAAACAAATAATATATGTAATACATTAAATATTATAAATTAACACCTATGGCACATATCTGGTAATAAGGGCATTCGAAACATCATTATAAAACTACGCGCTCACAGACGGCGGTAATTAAAATATTTTTGAAAAAACACTTTTAACATGATTATAAATATTGAGATGAATTGTTTGTTGGCAGGTGTACACACGGAAATGGAAATAATATGAAATGGAATAAATTATTATTATAGGTTTAAAGCTGAATTCCTTCAAGAAACTTACGAAAATACTTTATGTGTTAGTGTGCAATAAAATATTGTATTTATAAGTTTCTTGAAAGAATTCAGCTTTGAACCTACATAACAATTTATTCCATTTCATATTCCGAATAATTCTTCTCAATCTTTAAAAGCATTATGTACGTACTAAAAATGCTTTTATTTATTTTAATATTTAAATTAACGTCATCTGCATAGTGTTATAATCATGTTTCGAATGCCCTTAAGACCTCTGATGGGCATACTCCTGAGGCAAGCAATAATCTTTTTTTTTTATAAAAGTGATATGTGGGACACAAAAAATACCATTTCAAAAATACGTTTACATTTTTGAAAATTACATTCTAAAAAATTACATTTTCAAAAATTATATTTCCAAAAATTACATTTCCAAAAATTACTTTTAAAATTACATTTTCAAAAATTACTTTTTCAAAAATTTGTCAGGTAGAATTTGATGACCTGTCTGCACTTGCTAAAAACTATAGGTATTATTGTGTTATCCTTGTTCAACAAGTATGTATGAAGCCCAAACAGATAAAAAAATACTTATAATATTAATATTTTGCATATTTTCAGTTCGATGGAAGAATTCATGAAGAATCCAGAGAAATTTAGACTGAATAATGTGAGTATAATGGATGACAGGTTATTCGGACTGATTCCTGATTTACCATAGAGAAAAAAATCAGCGCTGTTCACACACTGCGCTCCTAGCATTCGAGGCACTTTCCAAACAACAATAATTTTTTTAGCACTCAAAAGGGCAAACGAAATCATCTGACAGTAATAATATTTTGGGCCTTTGCATTAATGTTCAAATATTGCTTGATGCCTGCTCGCACTTTTCTAGGTCATGTATCGCATACCTCTCAGATTCAGGACAGAGCCATTGAAGCAGATTTTCCAAGGAGGCTATGAACATTTATATGAACCACCATGGTTTTAATTAGTTTGGATAATCGATCTATCTATCCTTGTAATGATGTAGAATTATTATAAATTTAATATTAGTAACAATTTGATATATTTTGTGCTTATGCGGAAACAATTAACAAGGAAGAAAAATGAATGCCCACTTAAAAATATGAAGTTGATTTTGTAAAATATTGGCACAGAAGCAACAATCTAAGCGTACGTTCCTAATAATAATTATTGTAAAAAAATATGGAGAAATACCGAAATTAGATTTGTGCGTAATTACTAAAAAAAGATTGAGACCAGCTCTTTCATGTTCCTGTAATAGATCAGCTTTTAAAGCTTAACCTTTTTCTTCATTTCCGTGCTCTCTCATTGTCTCTTTATCCATTCCATTTTCTTTTCTGCGCTATCCTTTGGTCTCTTTAGGAGAGCCTGGTTTACTGGTGGGTTTCATCTCTTTTTCTGGTGAAGTTGTTCTGGGTGACTTCTTTGTATCTTTATTATCTGAAAAAAGTCCTTTGTAGGGCGACTGTCGGCTATCGCTAAAAATGTTGTGGTGTTGCACAGGAACTTGGATTTGTTTAGTGTCCTCGCAATAGTCATAATCGTTGTTACCATCCTGACTGTAGATGCTGTGCTTTCTGCTTCTGAGTGTAACATGATCACTCTTCTGTGAAGGTGGCCGACTTTTGGATGGGGCCATGTCTTTTTTAATTGGCAGAGGTGTCAATTTATCTTCCTTTTTAGTGTCAGGGGCTGGTGTAGTTGATTTTATTTCCTCTTTTTTTTCTTTAATTTCTGGGATTGAACTTGTAACCGATTCGCGCTTTTCAGCAAGTTCAATTTCTTTAAATATACCAACAGCCTTTGCTTCTTGCTGCTTCCTTAATTCATCCCTCGGTAAATTAGCATTGTCAACATTTTTATTTGCGAGCATTTCTTCAGAAACGGTTTCCGGAATGATATTGTAGTTTGTTTGATTGTCAATTATATTATCCAAAGCTTCTTTGAGTAAAACATAATTTGACGACAATAAACTGTCAGTGTCTTTGTCGCGTTTCTTTTTGGTTGTTTTTTTATTTTTGTTCTTTTTATCTGCCTTATTATTTTTGGATTCAGCTGAAGTTTTATAGCCGTCTTCTATTGATAAAACAGACGCAGTTTCATCGGTTGCTCCTTGCAAAGACATATTGGAGTCTTTAACTGCCTTGTTCATTTCATCAGTTTTGCTTGGTGGAAACTCTGGAGGAATTCTAGATTCATCTCTAATATTAATGGCGGAACCCATTCCAGGCTTTTGATAAGATTCTGAAAATAACTGGTTCGTTAGGTGATGTCTCAAAACATACAATTATTTAATTGCTATTTAGAAGAGAATAAGTGTACTTACCAGATTGTGCGTTTGTGACTCCTGGCTCTCCAACTTCTACTTCTTCCTCCAATTCATCTATTTCCGCTTCCTGAAATTGAAATATGCAGTTATCTTTAAAATCTAACTCATATTATCTAAAACACATCTTATCTATCATCATATTAAACCGCTATTCTTATATCAACAACTTAATATTATATAAACGGCTGAAGAAACTTTTTAATCATGTAGTACCAATTTAATTATTATTTTAGGGACTTTGTTTTTGAAATGGTAGGTTTAACAAAACTTTGGAATCAGGAAATGGCATTAAAAAAATCTTACAATATTCTTCAGAAATGCTTCTTCGGTGTCGTTAAGATGATTGTGTGCACTAGGTTGGTCCATCGCAGCCTTTAAAGTTTCCAGCTGAAGTTTAATCCTTTTGTTTGATACCTAAAAGAAACAAGGTTTTATTATGATTGTTGAATCCTTTTTAAGTTATTTATCAATATTTCTTACAACAGCTGCTGGCCCATTAAACATTATGACCTCTGGGTCCAGAACCGAGAAGACTACTGCTCTGCCATAGAGGTCATCAATTTCACTCTTAACTAACAATATATTATAAAAACCTTGATGGATCCGTCTAAAACTTTGCCGATATCCATGCTATTTGCTTCTTTGTGGAATTTATCACTCGCCATCAGAATGTACAAAAGCCTTGCGGCATACGGTACAATTTTATTTTCTTTGGATTGTAACAGACTAGACAATAGCGTGAGAAGTTCTGAAGACATTGGTTCCATCAGCTGCCTTCCTTGACTGTTGACACAGAGATTAATCAGTAAACCCAGGCTATGGAGAAGGCGGTATGCTGATATGGTCTCCCGGTTTTCTAATACGCTGAAAAGGATTTTCTCTGAAACCCCTGAAAAACAAACAAATAAAGTTTTGTGGAAACACGGTGAATTGATTTATTTCAATCTTCTGATTAAAGTATCAAGTACCTGCATTAATCAAAGCAATCTGCTGGCTCTGTCTGGTGCTCAGTTTGTGAAATGTAGCCACAAGCATATCTTTACAAATCATTTCTGAACTAACTCTCATTGAGTATTTATCAAAAAAATACTTCTGAAGACAGGTCAATGTCTTTAAATTGCTCGTCAAGTAATCCCTGCCCTTCCACATAGAACTCACGGTGTTCAGAAACTTAAGTATTGTTTGCTGCAAAAACAAGATTTAAAAAAATGGCATGCCAACCAAATATGTATGTACAATGTACGTGATCAGCAACAATTAGACAATTTATTGCAGTATAATGTAGATTTTCTCACTTGAAGTATTAGATCCCACCCATTGATAATCTCAACAGGCATCAATATGTCCAACAGAGTAGGACTGCAGTTAATATCAAATATATCATTCGCTATGTACGAATCAAGGAGGATAGATCTTTCCTTAGCCAATGTGTGAATCAAATTCTGAAATTTTATAATTGTTATGCATTTATTTGTATGTAATATGACTAATGTAAAAAGACAGTATTTACATAAATACTTCTTACCAATCGTAATGACTGTAAAATTTGTGAACGTTCCTTAACCGAGCCTTCGATGAGGCTATGTTTAATACTAATGAAGTCAGTTTTTATCACTTCAGAAGGCTTGTCTTTCCGTCTTGGCGAATTGTTGGTGTTGTAAGAATTCAGGAGAGCTATTTTGGTTGGGTACTCGTAGTTCGACGGAATATTATTTCTGTTACTCTGCGATCCCCGGTGCTGGGAAGTTTCTCCCTGCATCGGATGAAGGACTCCAGATTGAACCCTCAGGCCGGTGGACAAACTTTGCAGTTTAGCAATGGTGACTGATATCTTTTCTGTAGGCCCGTTGAATATGACTTCCTCGCTAGTATTTTCCATATGATAATTACCAGCACCTCTGAAATTAGGACTGAATTGTTGTTTAATAATAATACATGTTTCAACTGGACTGTGATTGTCCTGAGCAGCATTAGAGCGCCAGTCTTCCATCATCGATCCGTCCGGCATTATCTTTATAGATAATTCTGTGTTTTCCTCTTCTTTTTGTCTTCCTTTTTGTTGAACGATTATTTCGTAAGGCCAGTTAGAATTATTGTTTTCTGCATTTGCCTCTTGTTCCCGTTCGCTGTTATCTAAATGCAAATTCATATTTTTAGGACTAAATACATTATCAAATTCTTCAAGCGGTGCGTGTTTTTCATATTGACTGTCAAAATAGTAATCTTTGTTGTGTGTTGAATGATCGGTATCGCTTTCTGGATGTTTGACAGTGTAGGAGCTCTCTGTTTTATGTGTCGGATGGTCGCATGGGCTGAAATTAAACTCCTTTTCTGAAACCGGTGATATGAACACCGAACTTTCATTTTCACTTAGATGAAAAGAAAAACTTTGGTTCTTTAAGTCGGGGGAAGGAGTCGGATAAGCTGATAACTTGGTCGGGTTGTGTTCAGGTTGAATTCTGTCTCCGTGTAGCTGGCAATCATTCGGGCTAAGCAAAATCTCAAAACTAGGTTCTTTATAAATTTTTGGTATTTTGGAATATTTTTTGTTTTGTGTGGGAAGAGATTCAGGCTCCGCGGCATTGCTTTTGGTTATAACAAAAGCGGGGTTTGAAAAACCTGTTGTAGGAATGTTTGCTTCTGTATTGTAGTGTTGTTTTATTTGTGTTTCTTTGCTAAAACTGAAAGGACGTTTTTGTTTCTTTATTGTGTTTTTGACTGGCTGCTCTGTGTCACTTTGGATTTGAAAACTAGGATATATTTTCTTTTCAGTCTCTCCAGTATCCGTTATGTCTTCTGAAACTACAATGTTAAAATAATAAATTCCACGCTAGATAAACAATACCACTGAACCGACGCATTGATATTTACCTTGAAGATGAAACACAAAATTATTACCTGATGTATTATAAGTCTTTCGGAAGTTACTATTTTTGGATGGTCTTTTTATAGTGACAGTGAAGAGTTCGGGATAAATTTCCATACATTTGTTTAATGTTTCCTCCAGTTCAAATGGATTGCCTCGAACTGTATTCTCCAACGCCTCAGTTAGGGCGCTGGTCACACCTGAATATCGTTAATTTAATTATCAATTTTTTCAAATAGCAAATAAATATCATAGTTGGTTTTACATTTATCTAATGGCAAACACTCACCGAGGAGTCTTCGGTGATTATTTTCTAACTTTGTCAACATATTCATTAAATCATCGTTTGATAAATTCTCTTCATCGTTTCTGTGTGCAATATTATTTCTGTCCAATTGCTTTCTTTTATCTAAAATAATATATTACATTTAATTGTTAATCTTTCAATTACTCTAAAAAATCAGAATACAACTAACAGTATGCAATGAGACAGGTTCAAAATCCATTTCAAGTTTGTTGCTTCTAAAATGTAATTTTTCGAGAAAGTTTGCAATTAATTATCATTATTAAATATATTTAACTGTGATATTACAATGAGGTATTATGTTTCACAGTATATCTGAGTCAGTATCAGCTTACCCATTTTAAGAGCTGTCCTTTGTAAGAAGTTCTGTTATTTCTTGGTAGATTGTTGGGAAGAAAGTGGTTGCTAGGGAAGTTATCAAAAAATCAATACAAGTTTTAGCCCAAGGAGCCAGCTGTTGAAGGCAGTATTGATTACCTACCTCACTTATTACATCTGTTTGCTATGTTGCAGTTTATGCTTCATTTTATTGTATGTAAAAACCTAAAAGTATATTTTTTTTTAGACAAAATTATACAATATTACAATAAAGTTTTTATTAAAATAGTATAACCGAATTTGTCTGATAAATTGTCAAGATCAAAAATAACTACCATCAAGCTGTGCTGCTAAAGGGTAGGCAGAGAAAATAATTTGGTTCAAGTTTCTGTCCCAGTCACTGTTATTTTCTTTTTGTTGTATTCATATTTCTGATTAATTCTTCAGAGTTTTGTAATGCCACTTTAAAGGTGGTTATACTCGTACCTATTTTGAATGTTCTATCTTTTACTCAATTTATTTTATTACTACTAAATAAAACAATTCTTTGCCTTCCAGATTCCTCCCAGTGTATATTACGTTCCAAATTTTATAACGGAACCTGAAGAGACGGCAATTATATCCCGAGTGAACTCGGTGCCAAAACCAAAATGGACCCAGCTTATGAATCGAAGGCTTCAGAATTGGGGCGGGATTCCTCACCCAAAGGGGATGATAGCCGAGGAAATACCGCCGTGGCTTCAAGACTATCTCAACAGAATAAAAAATTTACAACTGATGAATGGGAAAGTTCCTAATCACATTTTGGTCAATGAATATTGCCCTGGACAGGGTATCATGCCTCACGTAGATGGGGACTTATTTTATCCAACCATAACTACAATAACCTGTGGGTCTCACACTGTTCTAAATTTCCGAGAGAATGTTGACACGGATGTTGTTGAAATAAAAGTCCCTTCTACTTTTTCTTTGCTCGTTGAAAGGAGGAGTTTACTCGTTGTTCAAAAGGATATGTATGAGAATTTCCTGCACTCTATCGACAATGTCTGTACAGACAGTGTTTCCAGTGATATTGCAAATCTCAATTTTTGCTCGAGGGTATATGCTCTCGGAGATATTATCGAGAGACAAACGAGAATTTCGTTGACAATAAGACATGTTCCTAAAACATCTAAAATTAAGATTAAAATTTGATATTTTTAACTGGCTTATTTTATTTCAATAAGTTTTTTAAATTTTTTTTTATTATTTATGGAGAAAATACAGATACATACAGTAGTAATATTGAAACAATATAGAAATATTTGGAGAACTCGCCTGTATCCTAACCTATTTCTCACTGATTAATGTGATAAAGATAAATAAACAAATAATCATTAAAAATAATATTTACACAAGTTAATGAATTTAAGATTGTGTTACACAGAACATTTATGAAAAGGTGTACAATTTCTAAATAATAGAGTAACAGAAGGTAAACAAGTAAAAGAAAGTAAATAATAGAGTAACAGAAGGTAACAAACTTTACAAATAATACTTACATGAAAGGAAAAAAATAATGATTAAATTTAAAATATTGCCATACAAGGAAACAATAAAAAAGCACATAATGTCCAAACACTGTTTGTTGAAGTTTGTTTGTTTAATATTATTATATGAAAACAGCTTTCAATTCTCTTTTAAAAGCACTACATGTATCAAAGAAAATGTCGGAATCCATCAGAGTTTGATTTTGATTAAATAACTCGCATATTCTTCTGATTGGATCCCTGACACTAGCATTTGTACGCGTCCGGCTAATGTGGAATAAGTGGTTAGACCTAGTTGTTCTGGATGGTATTTTGAAGTTTATTAGTTGGAGTAAGGTAGGACAGTTGATAATGTTATTGCACACTTTATATAGGGTAATGAGATCGAGGTATTTTCGCCGGTTAGAGAGGGTGGAGACATTATAGATTGAGAGCATATGTGCGTATCCCTGTTTAGGTGCGCTCATTCTGTAATTAAGGCAATGCAGAAATTTTCTTTGAATACTTTCAATTTTGTCTTTGTAAATACCGTAGAGTGGAGTCCATATGGGGGCGCAGTATTCAAGTTGAGAACGGACCAGCGTATAGTAAAGGAGGAGGTAGGTTTGAAGCTTTCGAAATACACGGCTGTTTTTGATAACAAAGCCTAGCATGCAGTAAGCTTTATTTACAATATTATCAATGTGCACATCGAAATGATGTTTTGAATCAAAAAGTATGCCTAAGTCTCTTTACTATATACGCGCTCGAGTGAATAGTTGCCAATATAATAATTGTTTGTGATAGCTTTATGATTTTTAGTGAAGCTTATTTGTTTACATTTGTTGTAACTTAGATACAATTTATGATCATTGCAAAATGCTTCAAACCTTACTAAATCTCTTTGAATGAGCAGACAATCATTTATATTCCTAACAATGGCGAATATTTTTATGTCATCAGCGTACAAGAGAAACAAACAGTGCAAAAAACATTTAGTAACGCTATTGATAAAAAGTATAAATAACAGTGGACCCAGGATTGATCCTTGTGGCACACCAGAGGTAACTGGTTCCCACATAGAAGTATGCCCTCGTAATGATACAGCTTGTTGTCGTTTTGTTAAGTACGAGACAAACCAACGTAATAAGTTTCCCCGAATTCCGTTGTACATAATTTTTTTAATAAGTAGGTGGTTAACCTTATCAAAAGCTTTTTTAAAATCACAATAAATTGAATCTACCTGGTGACCTCGATCCATGCTGGTTAATAAAAAGTTAGATTAAATAAGTAAATTACTCGCGGTAGACTTGCCTTTGACGAATTTGTGTTGTTGGTCTATAATTTTGTCGGCAAGCTGGGGATATACATTGTCATGGACAAGTCTTTCCAAAAGTTTAGGGATTGCCGAGAGAATGGAGATCGGCCTATAGTTTTCCACTCTCTGACGCGAGTCACCCTTGTGGACCGGTATGATATAGGCTAACTTCCACCTGTCTGGGAAAACCCCTTCTCTCAGACATTTATTAAATATTATAGTAAGTGGCACACATAGTGACGGTGCAGCAGATCTAAGGAAGAACGGCGGTATTCCATCGTGACCTGCACCTTTGTTTATATCTAGTGACTTTAAACTTGATAGAACTTCTCTTTCAGTTAGTTCAATTGTGTGAATGTGCGTAAGTTCGGGGTCATGAACTGATTCAAGTTGGTCGATGTCGATTTTATCATTGATGGAGGAAGGTTCAAATGTTGACTTAAAAAATTCAGAAAACACGTTACAGATTTCCTGGGTATCATTAGATTTACACCCTTCGAAGGACATGGCAGCGGGGTATCCGACGGACGATTTAAGTGAAGTTACATATGTCCAAAAACTTTTGATGTTGTTCTGCAATGAACTTTCAATGGTGTCGAAAAATAGTTTTCGGGATTCATTAGTTAACTTTTTGTATGTAGTCCGTAAGAAAGAAAATTCACGATAGTCAGAAAGACCTTTATATGTCTTCCATTTGAGTCAGACTTTGTCCTTTTTCCGTGATAACTTAATAAGTTCTGGTGTAAACCAAATGGGAAATTTCTCATTTCGTTGTGCCGAAACTGGAACAGACTTACCAATTAAATTGTTTATTATTACATAGAAACGATCTACTGCCAGTTCGGCTGTTAGATTTGCGGTTTCGGATATCCAATCAATACAATTAATATCATTATTAATTTGAGTGTAATCAGCTTTTCGGAAATTGAGCCTACGCTCTTTGTTGTTTTTAATTTTTTATTGGATTACAGAGGATATATTAAATTCCAGGGCTGGATGGTGTCTGTCTTCTGAAAGGAGAGGGTCGTCGCTATGAGTAACATTTGTTTCGCAACTATAAAATATGAGGTCTAAATATTTTTCATTGTGGTTCGGAATACAATTATATTGATGTAAGTTCATTAATGACATTATTTGAAGCAAAGTTTGCGATGCAGCTGAGTTTGCAGAGGCACGACTTTGACAGCAGCCTTCGGAAAATGACCAAGTAAGAGTAGGTAGATTCATATCCCCCAGTACGCAAAACATGTTATTTGGTTCAGATGAAAATATGGATTCCAGGTTGTTAGAGAAAATATCATATAAAGTGGCTGGCGAGACAGGAGGTATATATACTGCACAAATGATGAGATTGAGAGACCTCATCGGGATAGAGACGTAGATTTGTTCAATTTGGGTGTTTTCCCAGGCATCGAGGTGGGAGGCTGCAAGCTCTTTGCGTACTGCCACCTGCACCCCGCCTCCATCCATTTTACCGGTAAGTATACGGTCTCTGTCTCGTCGGAACACTGTGTATCGCGAATCAATGAATTCACTCGTATTTACACTTGATACAAGCCACGTTTCGACTAAAACTATAACATCATAGTTATTCGATTGGATATTAACAAGTAGCGATTGGGTTTTAGTCTTAATACCATCACAGTTCTGGTAGTAAACGGATATAGATTAAATCGTTTTACCAGAGTAAGAGTGTCTTTCAACATATTCCACATTAGCGGGAGTGATACATAAAGTAGAATGTAACAGGAAACTTGCAAATTATACATAGAACATATATTACTTATGTGGTTAAAGAGTGTAAAATATTTCAGCATTGTAAAGTGTGAAAGAATGTGCAAAGAACATGATAGTGGTAGAAAGTTACGAAGACACTGTGCAAAAAACAAAAATATGAGCAGGTTTTGAGATAAATAAAATAACGGGCAAGGATGCAGTATTAAGAAAAGTGGGCATAGATAATAGTCGAAACAAGTTTGTAGAAGTCATATGTTTTGTTGGTTATGATGTGGGGTTTTCATTGACAAATCTCCCTCACGGCGAATGGTGACCACCCGAGAGAGATCATTCCTCTTTGCCAGGATACTGCCGTTCCGCACCCATATGTATTTGTAGCCGTTGGCTTGTCCGGCTTCAAGTGCTTTTGAGAAGAGTTTTTTGTTTTTCAGCGTCAAGTGCTCGTTTACATAGAAGTTGGTGTTGGGAACACCAAGTCCTAAGTTCTCCGTTGTAAGGCCGCGGGGAGTCCTTGCAGCACCGATGACATTGTCACGGAGACGTTTTGTCGAGAGTTGGACGACAATATCCCCAACCCCCACGTCGGGGTCCGATTTTTAATTACAGTGGTGCCTCGCATAACGAACGCCTCGCACAGCGAACGCTGCACACAACGAACTTCCTTTTCGTTCATTTCACGATTCATACAACGAACTTCGCTTCACACAACGAACTTCGCTTCACACAACGAACTTCGCTTCACACAACGAAGTCGCCCACTTCACACGATCACTGCCGATTTATTGCATCCTTCCGCGCAGGCAGTCGTTAGTCACTGAGCAGTACGCTTAACTTACGCACGTGTCGCAGCAATCGTTCATCATTACAACGAAGTCGCCCGATCTTCTACGATCACTGCCGATTAATTGCATCCTCCCGCGCAGGCAGTCGTTAGACTCGTTAGTCACTGCGTAGTACGCTTAACTTACGCACGTATCGCAGCAATCGTTCTTCATTACGAATTAAATCGCACACGTATCACGGCAGTCGTCCTTTTAAGATAAACTCAACATTTTTTTTATATGATGGGTTCTAAAAAAAGCAGGAAGGTGATTTCTCTTGAAATGAAACAGGAAATAATTAGAAGGAGTGAATGTGGGGTAAAACAGTGTGACCTCGTCAAAGAGTTTGGCCTCAACAAGACCACCATTTTCACCATTTTGACAAACAAGGATGCAATAAAATCAGCCAAAGTAGCCAAAGGAGTATCAAAACTATTTAATGAAAAACATAGATCTTCAATCCACGAGGAAATGGAGAGGCTATTAGCGATTTGGATTAAGGACAGGCAGGTGAAAGGTGACGTAACAACCCAAGATATTATCTGTCACAAGGCCAAGATAATTTATGAAGATCTAAAGAAAAACATCCCTGGAAGTAGCAGCAATCAAGATAATAAAGAAGATTTCAAAGCCAGCAGGGGGTGGTTTTTTAGATTTAAGAAAAGGTATGGAATCCACAGCGTTAATATGCATGGTGAGGCTGGCAGTGCTGATAAAAAAGAAGCAGAAAAGTTCTCTATTAATTTTCAAAAATTTATTATGGATGAAGGATACTGCCCACAACAAGTGTTCAATGCCGATGAAACGGGTCTTTTCTGGAAAAGAATGCCGAGCAGAACCTTCATTACAAAAGAAGAGAAGAAATTGCCAGGACACAAAGCCATGAAGGACAGACTTACCCTTATGATTTCGTCTAATGCCAGCGGAGACCTCAAGATCAAACCTCTATTGGTTTATCACTCTAATAATCCAAGAATTTTTAAGAAAAATAACGTTATTAAGTCCAAATTGCCCGTCCATTGGAAGTCCAATCAAAAAGCCTGGGTGACCCAAGTTATCTTCAACGAATGGATTCTGGAAACCTTTGCTCCTGCCGTGAAGAAATTCTTGTTGGAAAAAGAAGTGCCGCTCAAA
Source organism: Halesus radiatus (assembly GCA_022606495.2). Classification (NCBI taxonomy): domain Eukaryota; kingdom Metazoa; phylum Arthropoda; class Insecta; order Trichoptera; family Limnephilidae; genus Halesus; species Halesus radiatus. The sequence continues at coordinate 242,494 of JAHDVE020006614.1, forward strand.
GCCCTTCTGATACTTGACAATGCCCCTTCTCACCCAAAAGACCTAGAAGAAATATTGCAGGAAAATTATCCTTTTATCAAGGTGCAGTATTTGCCACCAAACACCACATCCATTCTCCAGCCAATGGATCAGCAAGTTATTGCGAACTTTAAAAAACTCTACACTAGAGCCCTCTTTAATAAGGTGTTTGAAGAATGCGAGTTTGGTGGAGACAATATGACTATCCGAATGTTTTGGAAGGAGAAATTTGATATCCTTTTGGCAATACGACTTATACAGAAGGCCTGGGAAGAAGTGTCACAAAGGACCCTCATTTCTGCTTGGAAGATGCTTGTGCCTTCGTGGATTCAGGAAGAAGCAGTAGTTGATGACACAGAAGTGGTGAAGGACATCATCACAGTGGCCCAAAGGTTGGAATTAGAGGTAGAGGAAGAGGATGTAGAGGAGCTTATTGAGGAACACAAAGAAGAGCTGACAACTGAAGAGCTCCAAACACTTCTGGCCCAACAACAGGACAATGCTCAAAGGGAAGCGTCATCTGATAACGAGAAGCAACAATCAAACAATCAACCAATTCCAACTGCTGACATCAAGAACATCCTGGTCAAATGGAAAGCAGTTCAGGAGTTTACCAATGCCCACTATCCGGATTCCGCTGAAGCAAACAGGATCAACGACCTGTACTCCGATACTCTTGTCCGTTATTTCCGGCAGATGTTGAAGAAAAGAGAGAAACAAACGACTTTGGACAGGTTTTTCACTGCACCATCGGCCAAAAAGCGGAAAATGGATGAAGATGTGCAAGATTCGATTATTTCTTAAAATTAAAAAATGTGTTTTTTTCATTATGTTTTTAGATGTATCTAAATAAAAATAATAACAAAAAATTTATCTTTTTTTTATGTCATCTTACCATATTTTATGCTACAGAACGAATTATTTTTTTTAACATGTATTGTTATGGGAAAACGCGTTTCACATAACGAACTTTTCGCATAACGAACTTGCTCCTGGAACGAATTAAGTTCGTTGTGTGAGGCACCACTGTATTATTATTTTTTAATCATTAGCTCTACCACAGGAGGCCCGATGGAAGAAACAGGACTCTGAAAAGAATATTTCAATTTTTCTTAGGGCCTCCACTTACGAGGGGGGCACGGTTAGGTGCCGAAATGGTACACATTGAACACAGAGGACTCAGAAAAAAGTCAATTTTGAGGGGGCCTCCGCTAGGTGCCAATTGAGGAATATTTAGTGTTATTTTCCTGCAGGTTTTTGGCTTTCAAAAAGAGCTCCCAAACTCAGTGTGCCCATGGGCCCCTAAATGCCTTAAGAGGAAACCCGGTCGCTGAGAAATTTCAACAATAGGTATTTTAAAAAACTGTTTCTATTGCACTCTGCGCTGCGGTCAGCCGTCGCGCTATGGATGTGTGAGTGTGCGTAGCTAGTGTGTGTTTAGCTCGCGCGGCCCGTTTAGGTAAAGCCGCCAGCCCAATTAAATATTAATTCTGGCGGCCGGTCGCAACAGGACTTCCCCTAATCTGCATGTATGCACAGGCAAGACGTAGCGTTCCATCGTACGCGTCCTATGAGACGTCTTGAGCGCTCATCATTCATTCATCTTCTTATTATTAGTAAAGCATCACGCATGTTGTCTTGGTATAGTAATTTGGGACTAGTGAAAAAACAAAGTTGCGAGGATATCGGACAGATAAATATCGGTTTCGTTCTAATTCCTAAGTTTGTGGTTGTATAGTGTTTAGATTTCTACGGTAGCTGCATCACTCCAATATTTTGTCACGAATTACACATATAGGATTCCGGTGAGTACCTACTAAACTATTCATAAACACAACCAACTAAAATAATTTATATTAAATGTCGATGAAAAAACTGTATACTTATCCAACTATATAGGGTCTGTGTATTTAGAAATTGAGTTATATAAAATCCGCTACTATTACCTAACTCGTACTAAAAATAAAGTGATTCTTTTTCTTACAGATAAATAATGGGTAAAAGAAATGGAAACATAGGTCGTTTATTTTCGTCTACTAGACGAAAAAAGCCGATTATTATTATCAAACGACAGATTCATGTTGCACCAACTTAGATACGTCTTCACAAATGCATGAAACTTCCAGGGATGCATTATTTTCTCCAAATATAGAAGAAAACGCAAGTTCCTCATCATCAACAACGCTTGATGATTTGGTGATAGAACCAAACCATATTGATGAAACCCATATTCACGTAGGTCGCAGAATTGTTGATATAAAATATTTGTTTTCAGAGATTTCAAATATAAAGCACGTACACACCAACTGCACATTTTCCGATTTAAAATTTGTGAAGGAACGACGAAATGGTTTTCTAAGCCAATATGTTTTCGAGTGCAAAATGTGCAAGAAAATAGACTATGTACACTCCGAAGATCCGAAACAGAAAGTGTCCGTAAATACTGCTGTCGTCGAAGGAGTAGTATGTACAGGAAATGGATATTCACAATGGAATGAAATTTGCGGTGTATTAAATATGCCAAATATGGATCGTTCAACTTACACGAACATAGAACAATGTTTAGCGCTAACAATTGAAGAATGTGCCATAGAAGAAATGATCGCAGCTGGTGAAGAAGAAAAAGGCTAGCCATTTTAAATGGTGACATAGACGAGGGTGGGTATCCTTTGGTAACGGTGGTTGCAGATGGCTCTTGGGCAAAGAGGTCATATAAAAGTGGATTTAGCTCCTCATCTGGTGCGGGGTGCATTGTTGGACTGCGAACTAAAAAAGTTTTATTTCTGGGAGTGAGAAACTCATATTGCTGCATTTGTGCTAGAGCTAAAAAACTACATACAGAAGCATCTGAGCACAGGTGCTTCAAAAACTGGTATGACAGTGCTAATGCCATGGAAGCCCACATTATAGCAGAAGGGTTCTCGAGAAGAATGGAAATGCATGGATTGAAATTCAACGAACTAGTTGGTGATGGAGACTCCAGCATCATGAAAAAAATAATGCAACAAATGCCATATGGGTCCAACCTCATAGTACAAAAAATAAAGTGCAAAAATCACTTGCTTCGCAATTTTTGCAACAAAGTTAAAGCACTTGGAAAAAAAAACAACAACGCTAAAGGCTTTGTACCAGTTCATATAAGAAAAAAGGTTGATGCAAACGTTTTACGCATGAGAAAAGCTATAGTTGGAGCAGTAAATTACAGAAAAGAGCAAGAAAACACTGCACAAAGTGATAAAGTAAAAAATCTGAAAATGGACATAAAAAATGCCGCAAACCATGTGTTTGGTGATCATAAAAAATGTTCGTCATACTATTGCAAGTCGGAAAAGTATACTAATGATCCAAATTTAGTAATCGATCTTCAAGATTGTGGAATATGGACTGATATCCAACAATTATTGTTGTCTCTAATATCAAATGCAGAAAGTCTTATTATTGACGTGACAAATAACACTGTGGAGCAATTCAACAACATTATCGCCAAATTTATAGGCGGAAAAAGAGTAAATTTTACTAGAAGAGGATCATACCAAGCAAGATGTTTTGGAGCAGTAACTTCATGGAATAGTGAAATGGCAACCCATTCACGAATACAGAAAAAAATCCAAGGCCACAGTCCTGGCAAATACACGAAGCACTTTATAGAAAGAAAACGACGTTCGAAGGAGAAAACACAAAGGTGTCGAAAAAGAAAACTAAAGTATAACGAAAACACGACAGAAAAGAGAAAAAAAGTTACAGGGCCCGATGAAAATTATGGTCAATTGGAATTACAACCAGATATGCCACCTGAATTGTTTGAAACGAAAAAAGGGGAATTTCTGAAAGAATTATCTCAATCGAATAAGGAAGAACTCGAACGGAATACTGTGGGCCAAAGCGATAATAATTTGTGGGCAATTGAAAGGCGTAAGCGGCTGACATCATCTAACTTTGGAAAAATATGTAAACTGCGGCCAAATACTTCAGTTGCGGGAGTATTAAACTTGTTACTGTACTCGCAATTTAAAGGAAATATGGCCACAAATTATGGAAAAGAATGAAAACCAAGCAATAGACCAATTTACAAAAGAAACAAGATTACAGGTGTCCACCTGTGGACTATTTATCGATGAAAATAAAAACTTTTTAGCAGCGAGTCCGGATGGCCTTAATAATAATAATAATAATATTCGGATGATTTTTATAGCGCCGTTTTTGTGAAAAATCACCTCAAGGGCGCTTTGGTAAGGATTCTATAATTGAAGTTAAATGCCCTTATAGTATAGCAAATATGTCACCAGAAGAGGGAATTGAACAAAAGAAAATTGATTACTGTAAAGTTGAAGACAATGCTTTAACATTAAAACGGAATCACAATTACTTCTACCAAGTACAAGGCCAGTTACATATTACTCGTCGTAATTACTGTTATTTTGTTGTGTGGAGTCCTAAAGGTTTGCTGTATGAAAAAATTGAGAGGGACGATTCGATCTGGCAAAAAATCGAACCACTGTTAGAAAACTTCTACCACCAATGCCTTTTACCAGAAATAATTGACGGTCGCATACCAAGAAATTTACCGGCGAGAGAAAGGTCTAAACCATAAAATGTTTTAATTTCATTATCTAAATGTAGAACAGTTAAAATTTTGTACAATAAAACGTTTACAAACAAAAAAATATTTTTTAATAACTGAAGGATAGTAAGCGACTCTCAACCGTAAGTTTGAAACAGAAAAATCAGAAAAAAAGTATGGTCATATCTAGGAATTGAATCCAATATTCCGGTCAATATTCATCCTAGACTTGCAGAATGTAGATGTCGCACATTAAATAAAAATGGATAAATTTATCCAAGACATCAGCATTTAGTTCGAGATGAATCTTGCAATCACACATAAAGAAAATAAAAAAAGCGGTAAGAAAATGAAGATAATGTTGGCAGTTTTTAGTCGAAGTATTTATACAGTTAAATATGACCGATGGGAATAGGGTCCCATTAGCTCAGTTGTAGAGTATCGCCCGTCAAGGCCAAGATCCTGGGTTCAATTCCTAGATGTGGCCGTATCTTTTTTGTTTCAAATTTTTCAATTGAGAGTTGCTAAAATTGAGGTGTCGGTTTGTCCGTAACAGGTGTTTCTTTTTCAAAGACTATTTGACGTAAACAAATTAAATTTGGCACAATTGTGAGTAAGTAAGCTCGGTAAGTATTGGCATACTCGAGATAAGTCACTAAACAGAAAAAAAATATGTATCGATAACTCGGGAAAAGACAACACTAAGGTATCGATATAATTTTAACAACGCCACATCACTTCGCTGACTGTATACGTATTTATCAAAACCCTCGCCCCCCCCGGATACTGAGCGAAAGGGACAACTGCGCGTCGGGCTGATAATACCTAAATAAAATCTTCAAAATCGAGGTTTTGTATTCCCCATTTTTCTTCTCCAAAACTGGACCGATTTTAAAGTTTTTTTTTGTTAACTATATTAGAAGAGAATATTCTATGTCGGTATGTTTTGCTTTTTTTAAAAATACATTGCTTAGTTTGTATACTGAGCGTCTATTGATGGCGTTCAAACCAGGCAATTTTAACGATTTTTGAATGGTTATAACTCCTATAAGAAGTAACTTATCAAAAAAAGCAAAACGTACCGACACGCTAGTTGTCGATATCTATATTATGTTAAAAAATATTTGCCCTAGTTTCAAAATCCAGAGAGGAAAATGGGGAATACGTTTGTATGGAAAAAACGTCGCCCGGTTTCCTCTTAAGACGGTCCTGCCCACAATACGTGCCACATGGCGATTATGTGGAACTAATAGATAGAAGGATAGTGTAGGAAAAAAAACATTTAATTTTTTGAACCATGTTATAGAAAATTATTCATTTAACGGTTTACAATCACATAATTTTATATTATTCTATAATTGGCACATATCATTATTTAAAATTTAATTTACAGTAGGAAAGAAATGCTGAGAAACCAAACTTTATATGATATGTTTTTATTATCAATGATCTTCCATAGCTTCCATGGCCTCCATTTGCTCCGTGTCCAGGTCATCAATATCTTCAAGCGAGAGATTCATATCATCAGTGTCTCCCTCATCGAGTAAAGCCTGGAGCTGGTGTATGGAAGTAATAAGTACATGGAACTGCTTTCTTCTAAGTTCCAATTTCTTCTCCAACTGCTCTTTAGTAGCGCCTAAACTTGCCAATTCTTTTTTACATTTATCCAACTTCTCTTCCGTTTCCTTCCTATCAGGCTGTTCATTTATAACCTTGGCGAGGACATCATACTCTATCTTGTTTCTGCGAATTGTTTTGGTGCGTTTCAGATTCACTTTGGTGTCTTCTATGTGCAACTTGGCGTCACTTATTCCTTTCTCGATGGTGTGGGAGAGTTTCTCGTAGTTTTCTAGTTCGGCGGCCATCATCTGTGAAGATAGCTGGGATTTGGTGACTGCAAACTCGCATTGAGCTAACTGGGCCAACATTCTGTCGTGAATCGCTTTGCTGTAAAATTAAAAATATATAAAATTAATAAGAATTACTTTGTGTACACCACTGGTTAATATATAAACAACACCAGGATACACAGCATACTAAAAAATAATGACATGTATAGACAAATTACAAACATAAACAAAAACTTACAATAAGCGATGAAAGTATATAAGTAAGTAATAAAAAAATGTTAAAATAATTGAAAAAAAAAATTACAAATTATTAAATAATAAATTTACATTAGAGATTTGAAAACGAAATTATTTTTATTATTAATATAAATAAAATCAAGAAAATAACTACGCATAAAAATAAAATAATAATATGTAGTTATTACTATTAAAATTTATATTTCTGAAAGAAAATCAAAACAGAAAAAAAAAGTTTGATTGGATCACATTGATCAAATAGCAACAATAGTACTTCACCATAGAGCCTTAGAAAATAATAAAAATAAAACAATTTTAACAAAACACATCTCTACTACACAGAAAAAAAAGCAGAACATACGTACAAACAAGTTGTCATTAGTAACTAAAGGACAGGATATATAAAAAGATACATAAAAAGGGGATATATAGGAAAAATAAAATGAAGAACAATTTAATCAGAGCACATCGATCAAAGCTAGAAGAAAAGAAAAAAAAAAAATGAAGGTATTACAAGCAAAAGCAGGAATACATGTAAAAAAAAAAATAGTACTGTAAGCAGACATGTAAAAATAAAATAGAAACATGATAGTCAATGCATCACAATATCTAAAATCATAAGACAAGGACAGGTAATAGTCATAGGCAATATTGGAGCAAAGAAGATTTTGAGGGCCCTATGGATCAATTCCCCACGGCCACCATCCTCCCCCGCCGCTCCACCCTTTTAAGAGTATTCTGTGTTATTTATCCTAAAAAATATGGATAATAATTCTTTGTCTTAGCTTAAATACATTCTTGAATATAATGGAAACAATCACTCTATCATTTGTATTAGCGTCTTGCAATATATTGTATTGAATAAATACAGTTATTTTCTTTTTTTTCAATTTAACACTAAATTTAGTTTTGATAATTTAACTGCATCTCTTTATATGGTCTATAAATAATGTGTCCTGTGATAGCCTGTCCAAAAAGAGAAAATAAATGTAAAAAAAAAAAAAAAATAATAAATTCGTAGAATAGACGTAATATAAGAATAGGAAGTAATATTTGTACAGCGCCCCTGAGGTGATTTTTCACAAAAGCGGCGCCATAGAAATGGTCCGATTATTATTATTATTAGTGAGGAGTGAAACAGAGAAGAGACGAAGCAATACGTTCGGCACCTGAAACAAAGATGAGCTTAGTCTAGTCGACTCTTAAGCACAGGCCATCTCTCCACCCAAACCTTAACAAACCTTGTCACACTCGAAATCATTTTACCAGAGTAAGAGTGTCTCAACATATTCCACATTAGCGGGAGCGAAACATAAAGTAGAACGTAACAGGAAACTTGCAAATTATACATAGAACATATATTACTTATGAGGTTAAAGAGTGTAAAATATTTCTGCATTGTAAAGTGTGAAAGAATGTGCAAAGAACATGATAGTGGTAGAAAGTTACGAAGACACTGTGCAAAAAACAAAAATATGAGCAGGTTTTGAGATAAATAAAATAACGGGCAAGGATGCAGTATTAAGAAAAGTGGGCATAGATAATAGTCGAAACAAGTTTGTAGAAGTCATATGTTTTGTTAGTTATGATGTGGGGTTATCATTGGCAAATCTCCCTCACGGCGAATGGTGACCGCCCGAGAGAGATCATTCCTAAAACCCGCAAATAATTTTCTAAGTTGCCTCTAATATTATGAAAATTGAATTTTTTCATGGCAACTTCATAATTTAAAACAAAAATAAATCAAATACTTCTCATCCGTGCTAGATATTTACTAAACCTTTAATTAAAAAATATATCATTCAGTTTGGATGGGTATGGGTATTTTGGCCTCAAATCCAAAATTAAGTTATGTATGAAACAGGCAGCGCAGCCGTTCCTCTTAACTCCCACCTTGCGGATTATAACGAAACTTTTTGAATATAGAATTATCCCGAAATGCCTACTGCAAAGTATTGTAGCAAACAGATGACGTTGTAAATGCAGTTTTGTGTTAAAATTCAAGTCGGTATAATGCTTATTAATGTGAAAATAAATTTAGAGATAGCTGTTTTAAAAAAATATTGGATTATTAATAATATTTAATTGACTATTAACAATTTTTTCTAATTCCCAGAATTTCAATTTTATCTAATTGTGAACCAGTTGTATTTGTATGTAAAATTTTTTAACTTTTATTTATGTCAAAAGAATGATTTGTTTCCAAAATATGGTTGGCAAATTCAAAATAATTATTATTACTTAAACACCTTAGGTGTTCCTTAACTCTAGTTTAAAAAAAATTTGAAGTCTTTTGTATATATAAAAAAAGTTATAATCGTTACAAATTAATTTATAGACCCCTGATTTATTTAATATATGATCCTTGTATTTAAAATAATTTTTATTTATTTATATTATACAAAGAAGAATGTCACAGTCAGTGTGTTTTTGTTTTGTATAAAAATTTTGTTTTATTCTGAGCCTGATGAAATTTTGGAACAGTTTTATTTAAAAAAAAAAATAATAAGAGCATGATTAACATAAGCAAATTATACAGCTAGAGCATTTTTAGCATAAGTGAATTCATAAAAGATTTAAAACATTTAATTGCTTGATTAACCTGTCTTCTGGAGTTTGGTCATTAGTGTTACACCACTTGATGAGAGTCTTCAGCAAGACGTTAAGCCTTCTATCATCTCCTGTACCATCACCGTCTATCAACAGACGTCGTCTGATCACATCCTCTGGAATAAAAAAAATCAATTCATTATTAATAATAATAACCAGTAAAAAATCAATTTCAACATCTTCAAAGAAATGCCTTTAACCCGGAGGATCTGACCAACTACATATGTAGTTGAAGGGAAATTCTCCTTCGAGCCGACCCACTGCAAATGTAGTTTCAAGAATTCGTCATGTTCATCTCCAAATATTGAGATAATTTATTAGTAAATGTTCGAAGTAAAAGATTCATATTATAAAACCAAATGTTTTCTACAATATGCTTTAAAGAGTAAGACCTTTTCACTTACGATTATTTTTTAATTAATTTTTTATCACAATGAACCTTTCAAATCTCATCGAACTTTTTTTGTCACCGCATACAGTCTCATCCTGGGTGTCAATGTGTTAGTATCGAGCCGTTGCCGGTATTCTTTCGTGGTCCATGTTTTATTATATTTAATAATTTCAGACAAGTATATCAGTGTATAGTGAGTTTATAATTCTTAAAAATGGATAATGAAGAAATCGAAAACTATGTGTTAGATTGCGATTCGGAGTTCTCCATGAGTGATGAAGAAGACTACATTCCAGAAGATTTGAAGAGTTCAGATCAATCAGAAAACGGAGATAATGAAATTAACAATTCTGGATTGGACGAACATTCCTCCTCCAATATAAATTTTCTGAATTTCTCGCCAATATGGGAAACTGCAATAAACTTCCAACCAGATGTACACAATTTCAACCAACAATCTGGTTTACGAGATTGTGAACCCAATCTGGAGAGTAATGAAAGTGATTTTTTTGAGCTTTTCCTAAATTCGAATGTAGTGGGTTGCATTACAACCGAAACCAACAGATATTTTTCTACTGTAAAGTCACAAAAAGTATTTGCTCCAAATTCAAGTTTACACAAATGGAAAGTTGTTGATGTAGGTGAAATGTACGTGTTCATTGCCCTTACTATGCTTATGGCAAGAAGCAAAAAGGGGAAAATTCGTCAATATTGGACACTGGACAAGCTGATTTCATCACCAATATTTGGAGAAACCATGTCTAGAGATCATTATTTGTCAATCCTAAGCATGCTCCATTTTTCGGATAACGAAAAACAAAAAAAAGGCGATACGTCCTTCAAAATAAGAGATTTTGTGGATATGGTGTGCGGCCAATTTAAAAAATACTTTTATCTGTACGAAAATTTGTGCATCGATGAATCGCTGGTACTATTCAAAGGTTGTCAATCAAGCAATATCTTCCAGCAAAAAGACATAGATTTGGCGTAAAACTATTTGTTTTGTGTGATTGCAAAACCGGTTTTGTGTTACAATTTGTAATTTATTGTGGTGCTAAAACGGACATTGACATACCAAATATGGATGAAGGCATATCGAAGCAATTGTTGGTTTTTGGAAAAGTTGCGGTTTCGTTATTAGCTGACTATTTAGGAAAGGGACACACAATATACATGGACAACTGGTATACGAGCCGTTTTTTATTTAGTTATTTACACAATAAAAAGACTAATGCGTTTGGCACCGTTAAAAATACGCGAAAATGTTTACCACCATTTGGAGATGTGGAAAGGAAGAAATCTGGGTGCCTACTTGCAATAAAATGGCATGATAAGAGGGATGTTCATATGCTCACTACACCACACAATGATTCAATGGTAGAAACAGGAAAAGTGAATTGGAAAACAAAGGATCCAGGAATGAAACCCAATTGTGTTGTAAATTATAATAAGAATATGGGTGGCGTGGATAGGTCGGACATGTTAATAACATTCGTGCAATGTGTTCGTAAAACTGTCAAGTGGTATAAAAAAATTGCATTTCGGACAATCGATGTAGTTTTAATAAATGCCCATGCGATGTATATATACACAACTAAAAAAGAAGTAAGCCTAACAGATATTCATTTAGAAGTCGTTAGGCAACTCATTCCAAAACATCACATTCCCGGCCAAAAAAAGAGTTAATCGAGTTGGTGAATATCCGCTAAGGCTAACTGCCAGACATTTTCTGTCGGATGTTCCACAGTCTGCAAATTCGAAGAGAAAAACTGTTTACCGGGAGTGTTATGTTTGCAAACACTCAACGCGAAATCAAAAGCATCGAGTTCAGACACGTTATTGGTGTTCGTACTGTGAAGTTGCCTTGTTCCCCACTACCTGTTTTAAAATATATCATACTGTACAGAAGTTTTAGTGATTAAAAGTGTTCGCCGCACTTAAAAAATTTATGGTGACCCTATCTAATATGGACATGGCGTTATTTAAGTGTATGTGTGATCGCCGGAAAAAAACGACTGCGTAGTAATAAATCAATAATTGTAATCAATGTGTAAATAAACCTCCAGATAAATCTTGATAACATGATTGCCAAAAGTACATTATTTATGTGAAAAGAAATAATTCTTCGATATTACAATAAATAAAAAGACTGTGAGTGATTATAATTCGGGTGGCGGCATTTTTAAGGTAAATTTTGGTTTAAATTTAACATAACACATAATCAGAAACCAAAAACCTAGTATTAGATTTAAGTATATAATAATTCAACATTTAATAAAGCATTAAGACAAAATTTATAACTGAAAACCTAGTTTGTGCAGCTGTATAATTTTTTAAACAAAGACACAATATTTCTGAAATTCATGCCGTTCCAGGCATCCAATTTATTAAAATCCTTCTCGGTGCCTAAGGGTTAATAAAACCAATAACGTACCTTCAGACATGATTTTGTGCAGATATGAGGTGTTGTTTTTGCTTGAATAACAAAAGTTTGCTATTTCAATTAATAAAATATGCGCCGGAAAGAAGATAACCAAACAGCGCTTGTTTCTTGTTTGACAACTGACAGCACGATCATAGATATCACAGCACGACCATAGAAATTAATAAAGTTTAAAATTAAAAGATCTCGTATTATTTTTCTCTATGAGTTGCTAAAAAAATGGTCTCCATTCACACGCTTTGTAGTGCTCAATTTCCATAGTGAAATTTCAAATTTCAAGACCGCTTCGCTCAGCGAAGACAAGAAGTATAGGGTACAATCACAATTTTTTTTTACCAAAAATTAAAGAAAAAAATTACAAACTGGAATATTCAAACGATTTTTTTTACGATAGGAATAGTCCTTCAACAACGTTTTGAATATTCACATTTCAAATTAGGCCCAAAACGCCTTCTTTCGCGCGGTTTTGACTTGTGACGTCACTGCGCATATCTTGACAGCTGTCTTCAGTCAGTCTTCAGTTGATCGTTTGTTTTTAGAATAAAATGTCCGTAAATACCGTGTTAAATACTGTATAGTACTAAAGTGTACAAATACAACATCTTTGACACCAAACAAACTATTTATAAATGTCCCAAATGATGTTATTATGCGTAAAAAGTGGTGTCACGCGATGAAAAGGTGCATTAAAAAAAATGGTGTACTTTCTGCTAAATCTCATCATTCTTGCTGTGAAGATCATTTCAATGTAAGTAGCCAAATTCATTTATGTGAAATGTATATTCTAAAACAAAAATCTGTCAGGAATTGAGACTAATTGTAGTATTTTTAACAACGTTAAGCCTTGTAGAAAATTTCAAAGTGTTTTTAAAATTTTTACACAAAAAAGTATTTTTAAAAAAAGCCTTATTCATCCTGATGGGTGTAGTGGATTTATATTGGGTACGAATTAGACTAAATAGTTTTATAATATTATATTTCAACATATACATAATGTCATTTCAGGTTAACCAACTAACTAACTAACCATCACGCCGTTTCCCCGCAGGGGTAGGCAGAGAGGACGGACCGCCAAACAACTCGATCTTGGCATACACTTCTTTGCTTCATTCACATTCATACAACGCCTCATACATTCTCTTCTGTTATTCCGACTTCTGACATGGCCCGACTCGAGTATTTGATTCACTTGATCGTGCCATATCTTCCTCGGGGGTCCCCGGGCTCTTCTTCCATTCACATTCGCGTCACATATTCTCCTTACACTCCTTTCTTCGTTCATTCGCTCTACATGCCCAAACCATCTAAGCGTCCCTTTCTTAATCTTGCTCACTACGCTTACATCAGCCTTGCATTCCTTACGAATCTCAACATTTTTCACACGATCATACATGGTTTTACCACACATTCGTCTCAGAGATCTCATTTCTACAGCATTCAGTCTACTTTCATCCTAGCTCTGCCAGTTCCATGCCTCACTGCCATACATCAGGGTTGGTATCAGCACTCTATTGTGGACTGCTAGCTTCGCTTCCTTGGACAACTTTTTGTTTGTGCCAACCGCGTTCAGTCCTCCGTGAATGGAGTTTCCTGCATTCACCCTTCTTTCAATATCCCTATCTGTCTTTCCATCTCTCGTAAACATACTTCCCAAATACACAAACTTATTGAACTGCTCCAAGTATTCACCATTCACAACTATATTGCATACTGTTTTCGTACTCTCTCTTTCAAACACCATGACTTTGGACTTATTTACATTCATCATTAGCTCATTCTTCATACATACTTCTTTCATCCTAGATACGAGGGACTGTAGATCTTCCATACTGTTAGCAATCAGCACCGCATCATCTGCATACAACAGACAACATACTTGCAGACTACTCATTTTCGCGCCCAGGCCCACCTCTTTCAATTCTTGCATACAATTATCCATGTATAGATTGAATAACCACGGTGACATTACGCAGCCTTGCTTAACACCTTTTGTGATGTCGAACCACCCCGTAAAATCACCGTTTGCCCTAACACATGCAACGCTTCCCTCGTAAAGCGATGCGATTGCCTGTATAAGATTTGTATTCACTCCATACTTAGACAACACCTTCCATAACTTTTTTCTGTCAACTCTGTCGTATGCTTTTTGTAGATCTACAAAAGCACAGAAAAGTTTCTGTTTTATTGCCAGAAACTTCTCTGTGAGCATACGCAACGAGAAAATCTGATCCATGCACCCCCTTCCACTCATAAATGCGCCTTACACATTCCATATTTTATCATTTGTACCCTTTCAATCAATATCCTACCATACAGCTTACCAACTGAACTTAGCAGGCTAATAGCCCTGTGATTTCCACATTCCAGGTTTCAGGTTATATGTTAAGAAATCTCTAACAATCGTTTTACAGTACAAAAGATAGTTAAATTTAAAAACCATATTTTGCACCTATACGTATGTAATTTTATATAAGTTATTATTTTAATGGTGTCATTTTCTTCCATGTAAAATGTTTTTGGTAACTATGACTGTAATTCACAATAAATAAGTAATTTTGTTGTTTTGTTTTTACAGCTCCAAGAGGATTTATAAAATTATATGGAAGTCCAAATGACAGGATGCAAAAAGAGACTAAAAAAAAGTGATCCCACATATTTTTACCTGTCAAAAAAAAGTTTTACCATGCCTAAGGCAAACTGGACAAAAAATATTGACTGTGAACTGATTCGCCCACCGAGTGTTTTTGCGAACGTTCATTCTAGCCGCGAAGGAGTCAAGCAGTCCAAAAGAAATTCCGCATTGCGCATTCACATAGAGCGCGTCATAAGTAGAATTAGAGAATTCCAAATGCTCAGAATGCATACGAGTACTGACCATAATCACATTCCCATAATTGATAATATTATTATTGTAGTATGTGGTCTTATCAACCTGCAAGGGTTACTCATTAAAATGTACTATTTAAACCAACTGCTGTTTTAATTTGTGTGAGGCCCTCCCGTGTGAAGGCAGATGTTATACGATTAGTACATCTGCACTGATGATGGATATTGCAATGTATTCCTTACCGTGGGTAATGAAAGTTACCCCAATATGTCTTACAATATTGGCTGAGGGAAAAATCAATGCAATGAGTTAACAACTTTATGTACATAGGATGTGACGGAAAGACTGGTGGAAAATGTTTATTTTTATTTTTTTTTTATTTAACTAAATAAACACTTACAGGAAATACAAAATGGGGAAAAAAAGATTAATTTAAACACTAGAAGTAGCTATGTAAATTTAAGCCACAATGGACAGTTTGACTGCCCAACAGTCATCTGAGCTGCCCTTTGACAGGCAACGGTGTTCATATTTTGTTGGCAATATTTAAAAAAATCTTCTGATGTTGATCCCACATCATTGTACAGAAAATTACAAATCATATTATGTAAGGAAAGATTTTCGATCACCATAATATTTTAACAGCTGAATATCTCGTACACCAAGCTCGATGCTGCTGTCTATTACTGATTTAAAAAAAGATCCATCACTCTGCGGCAGAGCAGCAGGAGCAGATTTTCCCCAAATCGCTCGCCTTTATAAACTTCATTGTGGTTCCTATAGCAGCCATCTTAGACCGCTTCCAGTAACACTGAGTGGACGTTTTTGGAGGGTTTTCGCTTCTTAGGTGCAACCACGATAATAAAGTTACCACATGTTTGCAACCGCCTAAAACAATAACAATAATTAGTATCATGGCAGTAGTGTAATATTGAAAAGAGGGACACAAATTATTTAACATACAACAATACAAGGCTCTTCTCTTTCACCAACCTTGTGATGCCGGACAATCTTCACATTTGCAGGACTCGATTACTTCTTCTGCTTTGTTGCATACCAAAATTACTGAATATGCCTTCGTACGGACTCTGTGCTCCGGAGTAACCAGGGCCTTCACAGTGCAAATGGCACCAATACGTTTCACTTGGACGTAACCGATGGCACTGTCTCCGTAACTCTCTCTGCAGGATCTACAAATTATAATTACATTCATCATTATAAGGCACAATATTTATTTGTACTATTTCACAGACCTAAATATTATACTATACTGAAAGTCAGTTTCAAACATATTGTGGTTAGGTTTTACAACTGTCAAAAAAGTAAATACTTAAGATTTATTTAGCATAAGATATAAAACGTATAACTTTAATAAAAGTATAGTTTGAAAATCCAATATACATCATGAAACATTGCATACTCATCAAATAATGATTTACTTACCGTAAAACTTTAACGCCTCGCATTTCAGCACTAAAAAAATCAATTTGCGAAAAGAAAACTGCCATCATAATCGCGTCGATTTTTGGCAAATTATCAGACTGCCCTTGTAGAAAACCACTGTCTGTCATGATAGAATGTATTTAAAATATATATTATATGCAAACAAATGGGTTTATGATGCGTAACTAAATGATTATGGCTTTATCAAACTTATTCAAACCAGCAACTGCCAATAAAAACTACTTGACGTTGAACTCGTGAGTGCATTGTGACGTCAAATTTCGCTAGCCAATCATGTCTCGTTATCGATATTTGAATTTTCATACAACTTTAAAAGTGAATTAAATAATTTAATAAATTTTTTTGATGTTTTTAAGTACGATATTCGAGTTGAGTTATTTTTTTTACATATATTAAATGCATTGAAAACACTATATTACATTGATATATCCTTTTGTAATACCTATAATAAATGACCAAATTCACAGACATACTTAGTCTAAAATGTGCATTTCAGGTAATAAAAATTCCCAGACGAGACCGGCCACAAAATAAATTAGCACAAAGGCTAGCGGAGCCTATTGTAAAGTACTTCATCGTAAAATAAACCATCCTTAATTACTATTTTAGAAAGTCGGCAATTCCTTTGAGATTTTACGGGACAGCAATAAACACCTCAAAGGAAATGAGCCGCCCAGCGGAACGGCCCGCTGAACAATGCGGGTCATAGAGGAATACCTACATGTAGGCGACAGGGCTCTCGGACGAGAGGACAGTCGGGTTCAGTCTTCCGCGCAGGAAGGAGAGTTGGCTTGAAACTTCCGATCAGGAAGGTTCCTATTCTCGCTCCTCGAAGAGGCCGCCCAGGTCCTCTGACGACGAGTGAATTTTACGCTTCCATCCGAGAAGGAAGTCCGATCTCCGCCCTTCGGAGATCTACGGCAGAGTCGCCCAGGCTCTACCGCGAGTGAACCCCCGCTTCTGCCCATGAATTTGCTGATCTACGCCCTTCGGAGATCAACCCCCCGGAGACCGCCCAGGCCTCTGATTATCGCCGCGTTTGTACCTACTCCCGATCCGGAGGTACTTGGATACCTAGTGCGAACGCGAGGACTCTGCATACAAAGCAGCCACTGGACACTGGACAGCCATCTGTTAAGGGAAGTGCCTCTGACTCTCATGATAATTCTTCCACCCTGTCAGCCAAGTGAATCTCTAACTTTAAGAAACAACTTTTTCGTACAATTAAGCCAGTGAACCTCTTATTTTAAGAATAAAACCTTTTATGTAGATTTAACGAAGTAATTAGTTAACTTTTAAGTACAAAGACTTTACAAGTAGATTTAAGTACTGGACTATCTAGTTTTATTGAATTATTGTGATTAATTAAGATTAACTCTAGTTTAAGACTAACCCCACGACCTTCAAAATAAATGACTTGTAACTACCTAAGATTGCTTTTCAGTTCCTAACTTTTTTGCGTTATTCCTAGAATTTTACCCACTACACTTGATATAGCCTTTTGTAATCACCTAAAATAATTGACCGAATTCACCGAAATATTTAGATTTAAAATGTGCATTTTAAATAATAGGAATTCCCAGATTAGACCGGCCATAAAATGAATTTAGTACAAAGGCTAGCCGAACCTATTGTTAGGAAAAATCGTAACTAAAATAATATAATCTTAACTGCTATTTTGGGAAATTCCGCAATTCCTTTGTGATTTTATGGGACGGCAATAATCCCCTCAAAGGAATTGAGCCGCTGATGGAACGACCGCTGAACAATACAGGTAGACAGGTAGACAGAAGGACAGTGGGCTCTAGGAGACAGTCGATTGCCAGAGTCCGCGCAGGACGGAGAGTCGAGTGAAAGCCTTCCACCGAGGAAGCAAGAGTCCGCCCAGGACGGAGAGTCGGTTGCAGTAGTCTGCCCAGGACACACAGCCATGTGAAACCTTCCGCCCAGGAAGGTTCCTATTCTCGCTCCTTGGAGAGGCCGCCCAGGTCCTCTACGCTCTACGAATTCTACGCTTCCATCCCAGAAGGAAGTAACTGATCTTCGCCCTTCGGAGATCAACATCGGAGACCGCCCAGGCCTCTGATTATCGCCGCGTTGCACCTACTCCCGATCCGGAGGTACACGAATACGTAGTGCGAACGCGAGGACTCTACATACAACGCAGCCACTGGACCCTGGACATCCATCACCAAAAAGGGAAGTGCCTGACTCTAATCATAATTCCTCCCACAATGTCAGCCAGTGAACCTCTAATTTTAACTACAAAGACTTTAACAGTAGAATTAAGTAATTACCTAAGTCAGTGACCTCTAATTTTAAGTACAAAGACTTTAACAGTAGAATTAAGTAATTGCGTATCTAGTTTTATTGAATTTATTATGTCTAATTAAGATTTACTGTAGTTTTAAGACTAACCCCACGTATATAAAAATAAATTAATTGTAACTACCTAAGATCGCTTTTCTATTCCTCCCGTTTTGCGTTATTCCTAGAATAATACCAACTGCCCGACGCACCGTCATATCACACTAACCACCGTCTTATCAACATATACTGCATGTACCCTATTGTCATCTGTGGACCATGTATATCATAGAGTTTCAATTATTGTCTGAGAGTGGTATATCTATGGTCTAGGTCTATCGGAAACATTGCGATTGCATAGAAGAAAATAGTTGAAAATGTCATCTGACAATAAATGAATTTGCTTTAATTTTTCGCAGTACGTTAATTTTACTTCAGGTAAATTATAAGGCTAGCAAATTATTGCTTTATTATAATTTATATTGTGAAATAACATCACATCCCAATGGAATCGTAGCATGAAAAAGCTGTCTAGTGGTCAACGACCGGTGCTCGTTTTCCAAAACGAATTGTCAGACAAACATTACTCTACTGCATGGGCAAGTAAGTACAATTAATCAGACACTGTTATTGACATACACAGCCAATTAACTGAATTATCACTTACAAAACATTTTATGCATTGACATATTGTAAACGAACTTAAAGGTTATGTTATATTTTTATGAGTGAGAATATCTAGAAAAAAATGACAAAGCGTATTTAACTCAGTTTGTATTGAAAATGCTTGACATTAACTCCAATGTGTTCATAATTTTTCAATTATAGTTATTTTATAGGTTTTATTTTAAAATTTGAAACATTTTTTTTCAGCCAAAGCTAATATGGATCGCCCCCCCAAGAGCGGAGCCCTGGCGGGTCTCTTAGGAGACTATGGCTCGGATAGCAACAGTGGTGATGAAGGGCCATCTGCTACAGTGATTGCTGCCGATACGGTGAAGCATGGACATGAACCCAGTTAGTATCATGGATTTTAATTGCCTATAACAATAATTATTAATGAAAATAAAACAATAACTTTGTTTATAACCACGAGAATTTTATTTAATTTTATTACGACCGACCGGTTTCGCTTAACATAAGCATCTTCAGGGTACAAAAATTAAACTGATCAAAAATACATAGTGTGTGTTTATATATACAAAATAGAATAAGACAGAACATAACATAGAACAAAGAAAAAATGAGATAGCATGAAATAGAAATCTGACATAATAACCGAGCGAAAGAGACAGAAGTGTACATAATGGAATACCAGGGAATACCTGATTGCATATATATTCATGAACAATTTAGAGAACTAAATTTTAACGGGTACCTCACCCCTTATAAAAATATCTTACTGTGGAAAAGATATGTTGACGACATATTCTGTATATGGACAGGGACAGAACGTCAATTGAATGCATTCCACAACCTTATAAACTCCTACCACCAGCAGATTAAATTCACATTAGAGATAGGCAACAATTCAACCTTAAACTTTTTAGATCCCACCTTATCTGTCGTAAATAATAAAATAAATTTTAATATATTTCGTAAACCCGGCTACACTGACATTGTTATACATAATACATCCAATCATCCCTTTTCTCATAAACACTCCACGTTTCATTCAATGGACCATTGTTTGGTCACGATACCGTTATCAAATACTAATTTTTCCAATGAACTAGCATTAATTAAAAAAATAGCGATAAATAATGGATATGAGTCTGATTTAATTGATACAATTTTAAGTAAAAAACAAAAACAAATAGCCACTAAAAACTTCTTATTCGCTAATCCACATAAAATAAACAGTATTAACAATCTTAGTTACCAATGGCGGCGTATTTTATTCATTAATCATTTTTCTTTGTGCAGTGTAAAAAATCTTCCTTCTGAATTATGACCTGCATTTTATACAAATAATAATTTAGGTAAATTTTTAATCAACTCAAGAGATAAAGACGACAAGCTTAGTCACTCGGGAATCTATAAATTAGATTGTAATGATTGTTCAGCATTCTATATTGGCAAAACAACATGAAATGTCAATATTAGAATTAAAGAACATCTTAGATGCCTAAATAATAACGGTTTTTCAGAATTTGCCAATCACCTTATTGATAAAGATCATACCTTCGTTCAAAGCACCGGTGCTAATATTCTTCATAAAAATGGCCATGGAAACAGATTAAATAATTTAGAATCACTAGAAATAAAGAAAGCTGTTAAAACCAAAAATAAAATTCTTAATAATCAACTAAATAGCCCAATATTAGGTATATTCCCTATAATCTTGTAAAATTTCCCATCCCATAATCACCTGTTCAGGTATTCCCTGGTATTCCATTATGTACACTTCTGTCTCTTTCGCTCGGTTATTATGTCAGATTTCTATTTCATGCTATCTCATTTTTTCTTTGTTCTATGTTATGTTCTGTCTTATTCTATTTTGTATATATAAACACACACTATGTATTTTTGATCAGTTTAATTTTTGTACCCTGAAGATGCTTATGTTAAGCGAAACCGGTCGGTCGTAATAAAATTAAATAAAATTCTCGTGGTTATAAACAAAGTTATTGTTTTATTTTCATTAAATATGTCTAACCACAAAGTGACTGCTTTCTATCAAAATACAATAATTATTGTATCAGATATACGAGATTTGTGCGATATATATGAGATATACAGAGATGCATGTGATACTATTTACTGCTTAACTTTATATTATTATTACTGATATGTGGTCGCATTGGCTCAGTCATTGTAATTCATTATTCAATTATCAAATTACACAAGTCATTTAAAAAAAGGTAAAATTCAATAATTCCACTTCAATTTTTTTCTTTTTTCTTTAAACCAAAACAAATAACCTATTTTAAATATAATACAGCATCTTAATTACATATAAAATAGGTTTTTAGTTTGGGTTTACAGAGAAAAAACGAAAAACTAACCTAAAAATTCCATACAAAAGCTTCAAACTCTACGAAGCTTTAAATGAATTTATATGCATTATTTTGCATTTGCGTGTATGCACATATTTTTTTCTAATTTTTATTAATCTCGAATGAAGTTCTATTTTAAAAACCTATTCGTTATAACAGTGAAGCGGAATTGTTGAATTTTACCAAAAAAATCATACTAATTTACGGAGTTCACTAGTTTCATATGTACCAAGCCAGAACTCTTTTAATAAGTTTGAAGTCAACATAATGTTGCAAGAAGGAATCTAAACTACATATCGGTAAAATATAATCAGCTCTCTGAACGTTTATTGAACCAAAATACAGTCCAGATACTGAATCCGTAGATCGTTCTTTCAGAGTATCAGGCTCTAAATCTTGGAATAAATTCAAATAGGAAACAGACACAGGCGGTACTTTCGCTACCTAACTCAATTTAAAAAAAAAAAGTTTTTACGTTTATGGATTCCCTTGGAGTTATAAAAACAACCAAAAGTAAGTTGACTGGTCAGTAGCTGTGTTGGCATCGCGTTTTGGGTTCAATTCCTCGGCTGGCTAAGTCCTCCATCACAACACAAGCAACATCATCCGCTTACTGTGATGATGGTAGGAGATTATCAAAAATTGTCAAGTTATTCATTACCTGGGAATGTTTGTCTTTCTTTAACCCTCCCTTCCCTGTGATGGGTATCTTCTACATGTTGCTTCTAATAACCATCAATATCTCTATATAGATATAATAAATACAAGGTCAAAATTTTAGGTATTCCTCCTTAATATATTTACGCATTGATTTAAAAAATAATATTAATAATATTCAGAATTTATCGGGTACATCGAAGGTATTTTGTGAACATCGGAGACAAATTCGTGTATAAACAGCGCTGTGAGTGCCTCGACATTGGGTCTCGACTATACGTGAGAGTGTGTGGGAAGCGCGACACTATATTTGCATCTCACTCTTGCATACTTCACTGTAGAAGCACGAGGAGCTCAATGTTCTCAGTCGTGTTTTTTTTCTTCGAAGCGTAGAGGCGTGCTAGCGGCAGTAGCTCTCGGGCTTGCAACCAGAGTGAACCTATGCCCGTTCCGTGAGCGTTGCCACATGGTTTTTTAATGTTTTCAGCAAATAAATCTCAATTATTATAATTTCTGACTTCAATTATAATTACTTAAGGGTATTTATTAGCTATGAATGTTCTTATTTTTCCGATTTAAAGTCGCAAATTTTTTATCGTGTACTGACTACCCAACACCGGAACGCGTGTTTTTATTTAGCACCGTAAGGGAATGGTTAAAAGAATTAAAAAAAAAAATCTAAAGCATAACAGAAAACATCTGCATTCGGTGTTCAATTAGAACATTGTCTTTGAGTACTACCATTTAATGTCCACCATATTGCTTATTTTAATATTTAAAAAAAATATTATTTTATATTTCATTATATTTTGAAAGTAGACTTGGTAAAACTTTTTTTTTAAATCACCGTTCGCCCCCAAACAGGTGCCCCTAAAATCGCGAAAAATCAATTTTTTTAATGGCCTATATTTCATAATGTAAAACAAAAATAAATAAATTTCTTCTAATCCGTACTAGATATTTACTATACTTTTTGATTAGAAAAAAGATCATTAGGTTTAGGTGAGTATTTTGGCCTCAAATCAAAAATAAGTTTTGTATAAAACCGGCTGCGTAGCCGTTCCTCTTAACATGCCAAGACTAACTAACCTTAAATGACCAGCTCAGGTATGGGGGCTCCATCGAAGCCCGAGTAAAGTTAGCCTCTCAGAAGCTGGACGTATTGTACAGAGCCCACAGATACTTTAATAGTACACAACTGCTGACCCTGTGCAAATCGCAAGTGCGCCCCACTGTAGAATTTGGCAGCCACCTCTGGTCGGGAGTCCAAAAATATCTGAAAAAATCCCTTGACTCTGTGCAGAAGCGGGCAGTCTGTTTGATAGATTCGCCTATCTTAACAAACGGGTTGCAATCTTTGGAGCACAGACGTCGGGTGGGAATGCTGTCCTTGTTCTACCGGTATTTTAATGGAAGATGCTCCGAGGAACTAGCGTCATTGATCCCTTCGGCACCGGTGCATAGTCGGGAAACACGCCAAACGCGCGCCCAACATTTGCACACGGTTGACATTTGTCACATGAGAACGGGTCGCTTCTACGATTCATTCTTGTGTTCAACAGCTCGGCTGTGGAATGGTCTGCCGGCCTCTCTGTGTTTCCTCCATCCTATAACATGGGTCTCCTCAAGACCCAAGTTCACTCCTTTCTATCGTCTAAAAGACCCTCCACACAGCATCCCCAAAGATGATATCTCCTGTGTGGAGTTAATGTAAAAAAAAAAAACTAAAAAATTGATCCGTGTTGTGTCTATATAACAATAAATTAGATTTTTTAAAATCCAATTCTTACTGTTGTGTGTTCTCCTACTGAAAATTGGCTATCTTCACAGAGCAGGTCTTGTAATTGTACCCAAACAGTTTAATAAAATTAGGGACTAATCTAGTATGTTTTATTTGCAGTCTGGTCCATGTGCGTAGACCCCTCCAGTGGCTTCCCGTACTACTGGGAGCAGATCACCAACACCGTCAGGTGGGAGCCCCCGCCTGGCCTCGCCCTGCCCCCCACCGCCGCCCCGCCAAGTAAATCTGGTCAGTCCTACTTTATATCACCACAAAGGGGTTGTTGAAATAATAATATTAACTGTATGTGTAATAATAAGTCCACTGCATGACACAGACTACACCAAAGAAACGCTGCTATCCTTAGTGCCATGGCTGCTTGGATGGAGTCTTCCTTGCTGGACCTAATCCTTCATGAACTAATTTATATGAATATTACCTTTGTATTATCAACTGTCTGAAGCTAAAATGCATAAATGATAAATTATGCAACCTTTCTCTATTTGCTCTCCTGAAAAGTGGTCACTTACACCATTTTGCTTTGTTTATATGTTATTTTTTTGGCCTTAATCTTTTTATCTCTCCCTTAGGAATGTTGGTGTAAAGAGAAAATATTACCCTTTCAATGTTGGGTTTTTTAACTTTTAGGCAAGCCAGCGGCAGTCCCCCGCAAGGCGCCCCCAACTCCCAAAAAGCCTGAGCCCCCTTCAGAGGATTCCTCTAGTGAAGAAGAAGTAGAGTAAGTTCTCTTCTGTACAATTGTCTTGCAGTGTTCCGTTTAAATCTGTTATTGTGTTTTGCCTAGTTCAATATGTACTTTAGTAGTGGGTATAGTGACATGCCTCATATCAACACTTGCTAATCATATAAGCTAAGCAGCATTCGTAGAATTCGGTAGTTGAATATTATAATATTGAAATCCAAACCCATCCTTTCTTCGTCCCCATACCCATCTCGATCCACTCCTTAAAACTCTCTAGTTATTTTCACATGAAATAAGAATGAAAAACGATTAATTGATTTGTTTTTTTTTTTCATAGGAGGATCACTCTGATAACATCATACCACAATTCAGATTCTGGTTCAGATGACGAAGAAGCCAAACGTAACTCTGTTCTACGTGTTTATCCCCCAAACGCTAAACCAAAAGAAAAAGCCAAACCTTTCAACCAAACTGCAGAAAAATCCAAATCGTCAGTTCCAAAAAAACCTAAGACATTTGGACCAGACCTGCCTAAAACATTCGGTCCAGATTTACCTCAAACTCATGGACCAGACAATTTTAAAGCGTTTGAACCTAAATTGCCTAAGACCTGCTCTCCGGAATTGCCTAACAATCATACGGCTCAAACTATCGATCCAAAGTTACAAGAAGACCTTGCAGTTTCAAAATCTGTTGAATTGGATATTCCAATAATTGTTGTAAATGATGAATCTGTTATTCAAATTGAAGTATCATCAGATAAAGTTCTTCCGGCAGTTTTGACAAAGAATGATATTGACTTTAGCGAGGATGTTGGAATTGAAATTATTAAAAATGATGCTGTTCTAACAGGCTTCAAGAAGCTGGAGGTCAATGGAGATATTTCGGAATCTATAATAGTAAATGAGGAAACAGATGTTGCTGATCTTGAAACTGAATCTGCTCCCGAAAAAAGTGTGATCAATGATGCTCTGTTTTTACAGGTTGGTACCCAATATTACATTTTCATCAGTTGTATTTACAATCAATTGTATTATCGATTAGTAAATTAAGTATGTATGTACAATTTTAAAATGTCAGTGATGAAAGAATTCCCCCTGAGTGACAAGATTGATTGGATAATTCCATCATCTCTGTTCTAATGATGGCTAAGTTTTCAATCTGAGACATTTGAAAATTACATTTTCAAATTAATTAGATGATGATTCACTGGTTAGAGTCTCCTGGTCTACTTCATGTAGTTTACTGTGAGATTCACTAGCTTCTGATTAAAAAAAAAAAAAACAGTTTCTTGATATGTAATCTGTATGCATAAGTTAGATTCTTTTTCATAATTATGCTTTGTTATTTATTTCAGGCGAAGATAACAGAAGAAAAATATGTAGAAGCTGGAGATAATATTAAAAATGATGAAGATCTTGAGGCTGAAAATTTGGAAGAGCTGATTGAAGCCAAGTCTAAATTGCTGAAAAAACTGGGCGAGCTTGTTCCTGATGAAATAAAATATTTAGTGGGATCTCCCAAAAGTGGTTCGCAATCTGGGTCTGGTGGTCGGAGCCCTGTCAAGGCTCCACACACCCCCCCGGGCTCTCCTCCTCCGGTAAAAAATCACACGGCTCTAGATATGGACGTGGATGATTTAATAGCTCAAATAGAAAAAGAACAACCCATTGATCAACCCACAATCTCTTCTGATGCCTCTGAAACTATGGAGTATCCCTCTAATAAATCTGCAGACGAGACGTCTCAACCAAAACCAGAAGTTTTGCCTTTCAAACCTCTGTTTCCAAGTGTTCAAAACATTGAGGAAGTTCCTGTTATATCGATTATGCAGGACTATGTGAAACCTGATGAAAATCATGACAAACATATTCATTTAATAGAAGAAGATTCTATTGCACAGGAATTGCTTAATTCAAATGTTAATATTGAAAACAAATTAATGCCAATTGAGCCAGTACCAGAAATGAAAGTCTTTAATAAGTACGAACCGGCGGAAGGAGGCATTGAGAATTCCACATTCAAGAGGAAAAGAAGAATAGCATTGGACGTGTTACCGGCCAAAAGACTAGCTCCAAATAACGAAGATGTTAATTCTGCCGGTCCTTCAGGCCCGCCCCTAAAACTAGATTTAAGCTACACAACAAAGTATGCACAAAACTTTGAAACCTGCGGTGAAAGAATGGGTTTGGGATTCCAGCCGGACTTGAATGAAAGAGATTTCAACGCCCCGTCTATCAAAAAAAATACTTATTCCAATTTCAAGAAGGGAAACATCATGTTCCATAAAGGCGAGACAATGGTCCCCCCTGTGAAGGAGATCGAAGTTGAGAAAGAAGTGGCGATGAGCGAGCTAGAGGAAAAGAAAACCTTGATCGAGGCCAAACTTAATTTCTTGACTCAGAGCTTACCGCCTGTGCCGCCTCTGCAACAACTCTACATTGAGCTCCAGGTAAGAATTACACAGTATTTTCTTTTACTTCTTGTATTATGCATATACTCGTACATGTACATATTAGTATCTAGACATTAAACTGCAGATAAATGCACTCCTATAGAAGTTTAAGGTAGATATGGCTCTATTGAATATGTACATACAGTGAAACCCGTATTTTACGTCCCCGGATTTAACGTTTTCCCGCCAATTACGTGTTATTATTTCAGTCCCGATGTATTTTAGTACATTTATTACCCGATTTTTACGTTTTTTTCCCGCAATTTACGTCGAAAATATTCAAAATGTGTGATTTACGCGCTCTTGACAATGAGTCGGCGCAGAAGACACATGTTTATCTGTCGTGCCGTGATTGGCCGCCCACTTTCAATTTTAGCTATCTGTGCCGTGTTTGGACGCGTATTTGGATTTTTTAATAATAAAAATTAAATGTTTTTTTTCAATACTCAACTAATCTACCTACATGATTTTTTTTTATAAAAATAAAATATGTATTGTTTTTTCAACCAAAAAAATTAACAAAGATTATTTAAAAAAAAAGTTGTTTTTTCATTTCCCCCGATTTACATTTTCCCTCCATTTAAGTTTTTTTTTTTCAGTCCCTTGAAAAACGTAAAATAGGGGTTTTACTGTATATAGTTTCATCGCCTCATTTATGGGTTGATTTTGATATGAGAATGAATTCAGAAAACATCACACGATTATATATATGTACTCGTATTTACATATTTGGAACAAACAAGTTGATCTTTTTCAGTATATCAGGAAGTTAGCTTAGACAAGTATACTTTTGGATAGCAAATTATAAAAGTGTTGTTAGGTATTTTTAAAGGAAAGCTTCTTAGGGACCACGTATACAAATCTGTGAGGGCCTGACTACCTCTCACAGCTGCACCGGTAACGCTGGGTCTGCTTACCTCTCCCTCCGCGAAGCGGCCTTCCACCTCTATCGGCAGCCTAAATAATCAGGATCATGAGATCAGGGGGTGGGGATACCCTTAATTTTGGCAATTCATAAATAAGGGGGTCCAGTAAATAAGACAAGTGACTTACTATAACAAATATATATTGTGGAGAGATACAATACACAAAGGTGAGACCAGGTGGTTATTGGTTAACACATTCGCTGCTGAAATATTTTACCTTTAAGAACTGATTTTTTTTTTTTTAAAAGTAAGTACCATTAACACGTTCATTGCTAACTAAAATTCGTACATATTAATGTCATGCTGAGAACATTTGACTGAAAGGTCGAGCGAACTAAAGGAGTGTTTACATGAGCATAATATTGCATAGACATCATAATTTACTGTTTTTTTTTTAACGACCGGTGGAATGACGGATCTATTCAAACTGCCGAACAGTGACAGTGCCTAGCTCTGAGGCTAGAAACGACTCAAAACCACATGGCTTCGTCTGTTTTAGACCGGAAATGGAACAGACGGGGCAACGCGCGAGGCGCGTTTCGAGCACGCCGGTCAAATTACTGTCAACGCGTGACGCGCGGTGTCAGCAATAAAAGTGTTAATATAAAATAAATTAATAAAAGTAGAAATTAATAGTTATAAAATATCAGTCTTGACCTGTCCTGTGTGAATCGTGCATTATAAATGAGAGAGTGTCAAATGAGCCAGAGACACTGCACACATTTGTTTTGAATGAACGCGTGAGCCGCGTTGTCAGTAGTCAATGTGTTAACGACTGAAACCTAACCGGAATTTAAAAGGGGCTCATAAGTTTAACGAAGCGAAACGAGGAGTCTTACTTGAAGCATGACGGAGGGGTGACGCCGGAAACTAATCTCGACGTGGCGGTGATTGACACCTCGATTGTGGCGGCTTATTAGAGAGCCTGGACCGAGATTGATACAGATTACGAAGGTAATCCCAGGGATCGACTGCGATGGTAATTATTCAGGACGATTTCCAAGGCTGTGCGTTCCCATGATGCGGTTATTTATACTTCTCGGCTGAAATAACTACTCGTTGTTACTTCGCATTAGGTTAAAATTCTCATTTCGACATCAGACTGGGAATGCGCTTTGCGGGGATGGGAGTCCTATTTAATCCTACAGTTTAGAATGTGTTGGGGGAATACTTCCGCTCATTCGATGTCGCCGACGCCAACTGCGTATGTGTGTGATCAACACTCTTCTTTACTTATATTCCTGCCAACGGCCGCCGGAAATCATTGATATCGTGGGCGCATGTTCCTTGGGAAGTTCTACTGGTTCATTGGTCGAGATACAATGGTGAGGAATCGTACGACCCAAGTTGCGGGGATTGCCAACTATTTGCGTGATATTTTTGGGATTGCCAGCTATAGCCAATAGTTTCTTAGTCTATGAACGACTCATAATAGTGTTTGCTCAAAAATATTTTTGTATGAGCTTGCAGGGGTG
Organism: Halesus radiatus; assembly: GCA_022606495.2. Classification (NCBI taxonomy): domain Eukaryota; kingdom Metazoa; phylum Arthropoda; class Insecta; order Trichoptera; family Limnephilidae; genus Halesus; species Halesus radiatus. Next base: position 272,197 of record JAHDVE020006614.1, read on the forward strand.
TTCGAGTCAATCATTCCCTTCAAGAATACATAATAGGGAAAAAAAGGGTAGTAGCTGTACTCCCTCTTTTAAGAATGAATGCATTTAATCTCAATAGAAGTCCACTGGACCAATTTACAATGCGGTTAAAATGAGATGCTTACTCATTTATACTTATCTAATTCTTTTTGCGCCATTTTTGTGTTTATTCTAGACTCTGTGGGCAGTAGCCAAGGCAGACAGTTTGGACGCGTACTTGAAGGAGCGGTTGGACACAGCGGGGAGTGAACTCACCACGTTGGAACAGAACGCCGCTCCCGCTCAGTGGACTTGCCGTTTCAGCAGGTACACACGCATTCCCTGGATACATTCTTATCTCACCCTGCTAAACGTCTAGATACTTATTTCTCCGTGGAGTCAACTTCTCATTTATTTATCTATGCAGTCAAACTCTCATTTATCAGTCTACGTATTTCTCTGTGGAGTCAACTTCTCATTTATTTATCTATGGAGTAAAACTCTCATTTAGCAGTCTACTTATTTCTCTGTGGAGTCAACTTCTCACTTATTTATCTATGGAGTCAAGTTGTAATTTATCCAGCATAATAATTATTTTTGCTCTTTGAAGTCAAATTCTTATTTAGCTAGTCTAATTATTTTTCCACGAGGTCAAGTTCTCAATTAGCTAATCTGTTTTTTTTTCCGTCAGGTCAAGTTCGCATTATGTATTTATTTTACCATGAGATAAAAATGTTATTTGGCTAGTCTATTTTTTTTCAAGTTCTCATTTAGTTAGGCCACTTATTTCATTATGAAACTGATTTCTCCTGAAAGCTCTATAATAATTACACATTTCTCCATGTTTACAAGTCTATTTGCATATTTCTTTTATTATGCCAGTTCTATTATTAAACAGAAAAAATCACAGGCTTTATATTTGGGGAAACTGAACAGTTTTAACAGGCTCTTAGTTCAATATTAATATTGTCTATCCGTATAAGGATTTGTTTTTGTCAAGCATAAACTATTATGTACATACCTTTTTATTCAATTTATATGGGGAATTTTCTTTTTGTAATGTCACTAAAATACAGAACTATTAGAAATTAGAATATAACATTATTAATCACAGGATTAAAATTCGTCTTAGCTTTTTGTTAGTGAGTGAAGTTAATTTTGACAAAAAAAATTTTAACCCCTTAACTGATATTGTAATTATTATGTATTTTAATCTCCACTAGATATTTTATGTTCCACATAACATAAATTCCATGCTTGGCAAAGGGTTATGGCCAAACAACTACTGTGATATTAAAATTGTGATATTTTCGAAATAAACTTCTATAAACTGAGATGCTTTATTAATGGATATTTTCCAATTATGTTTTAATTGCTTGTGAATATTAAGCCTTTCCTGCATTGCATATTTAATTTGAATACATTCCCGCATGCTGATTTAAAATTCTCCAATTTACACCGTGAAATCATTTTGCAGATATTATTAGGAAACAATAATAATACAATAATTTGTACATTTATAAAAAAAATCTGTCGGTGTTTATAATAATGCCAAGCATATTTTTATTTAATAATTCATAGAAATTTGCGTGTGTTGATAAGTCTGATATAAATTTTTTATTCCGGAAGCTACATTACACAAAAACTGTGTATGTGAGATTGTAACGATCTTTGGATGCTAGCAAAATAATACACCTTTGTCTAAAATCTCAAATTACTCGAATAAAATCACTGCAATTTCGTCGGTGTATTAGAAAGGTGGAATTCCTCGATCGGTTGGAAATTGTCAAGACAAGAGGAGAAAGGGAACGCGATGATGTGGCGACAGCAATCGGACAGCGGTAAAGATGGTATTTCCTTTTTGGTAAGTTGCTAAGTATATTGTTACAAACTGTTAGTGTTTTACTATAACCTACGTAGATTTTATGCTTTGTTCTTTGTCTTCAGGTTAAGAAGGGACATCCAGCGATGCGTGACAAAACGAATACATTGTCCTTTGCCACCATCCCAGCTAGTGGTCATTGTTCATCAGAACAATGCGCAATCTGATATTGCCAATGTGGGTGATTCGCCTTTTCCGGGCTGTTGTACTGAGCTTTTATCTTAGTAATAATATGTTAATTTCTGTTTCAACATTTTCGATTGGATGATTTATCATCAAAGTACATGGTACAAAAAAATCATAAGTGTGTTTGAAACATATTTAAAGTTTCGCAAATCGGTCGCAGTGATAGTAGATAATTAATTTACAGCTTATTTCAGATTTATTCACTGTTTCCTCGTACGTATTGGTGCCCTGTCAAAAGCTTTGTCACCTTTGTAACAAGTATTAAGCAATTTTCTGCCTGCGAGTTTTAAATTGCTTAAAAACTCTTAAAGCGGTAAATTTTCATGACGGAGGGTGTATTGGTATGGGGTGAGAGTGAAACTTCATACTGTTAAGTATTTATTGTTGGTTTTTTTAATTTTTACATTTTTCTATGCCCACCATTTTATTGAGTGCCAGAATTTAAAAAATAAAACTAATTTTATTATGCATAAATTCAACTTGATTTTACCTTCATAGAATACTGGTTTCATTTGACTTTGAAGCAAGAAATCCTTGTTTGATTCCCTCGCAAGCAATCATATGTTAAAATGGATTTTTTTTAATACATGCATATGAGCCCTACCTGGACTAAGAGTTGCAATATTGTTTCTAAAGGTTCACAGACTTTTCAAAAATGGCTGCACAGCTGTGGTAAGGTACATTGATAACTAAATCAATAATGCACAACTGTATTTTTGAATTATAAAGTTCTTCGATGCCTTTTTTCTCTACCAACTGTTTAAAAAGCGTTTTTTCATTGTTTATTTCACATTTTCAGTCCACCTCTGGACTGTTAACATTTTATAAAAATTGTAACTTCACACCTTTAGAGTTCATTTTTGTTTCTTCTCCTTTTCATTGGATTCATTGTTTAATTAACCTTAACTATGCAGCTGTTGCATATGTGATTCATTGACGGCTGTCCCCATACGTGGACTTCATATAGGTGATCCATGAAGACATGCATCGTGTCATAACGTGCCACGTGATAGGATATATTTGCGTTGAAAAGGTCAGCATTGTAAAGGTTTAAGTAACTATCTTCTTAAAGATCCTTTTTATTTGATTAACCTTAATTTTAAAACGTAATTGCTATTCATATGTATTTCTGGCCCTTTAAAGTGGTGCGCATAACTCCCCTTAAAGCGTGGCCCATTCACTACGCTGATTGATGACCTTGTCTTTGTGTGTGTGTAGCGAGTCGGGGTGCTATGTGTACGAGCACGGCGAGACGGGCCTGCAGCAGTGGCACTATCCGGGCAGTGCGGCTGAGGGCCTGGAGGACATGGACATCTGCACCACGCCCCCCCCGCCTCCCCCGCCGCCCGAGGAGCCTCCTCTGCCCCCTCCACCGCCTCCGCCCCCGCCGCTGCCTACTGCTGACGCGCCCACTATCAAGTGAGATGTCTTACCACTTCTTCTTTATTTCTGCCGTTGTGTGGTTTAAAAATTTTAACATTGTGTGATTGAAGAAACAATCCTTTAGTCCAGATTTTCAGTGTCACAAACTTATCCTTTGCTAATTTTTCATTATATGTTTTTTGTATGTGAATACATCACAGGCTCTGGAGTTGCTTCTCACAACTTTGCCTGGGGTGGCCCACCGGACGTCTTTACTTTGGAATTGCGCTCAGAACTTTCAGTGGAATTCGGTCTTTTGGCATTCTTAATACATGTAACTAAGCCACTTCAAATGAATTTTTTTTTTGATTAAAAAACCTTTGTAACTTTTTTCCACTTATTTATCTTCACTATCACTTTTTTTAATCAAAAAAAAAAATCATTTTAATATGGAATTCCACCATGAATTGACAGTTTCAAAATTAGAAATAATTATAAGCCACTTCAATTAGGACTTTTTTATGAAGAGTAGCGGGGGTTCGATGTGAATCTCATATCGGATCGTCGATCTTATTCAATCCTATTTTGTAACCCTTGCCACTCTTAATAATCTCATTTCGGCAGCTTGAACCTTGCAACGTATTTTCTTGTTAGTCATCCAGATTTGGTTACCATATGTTAGCATGGAGCGATACACTGATTGTACACGCTGCTAACTTTGTCTTAAAACTTTTCTCTGCTTTCCTTATCACTGAGCTGTAAAGAGGACGCAGCACACCGCTTGCCGCACCTATTTTATTTTATCCACTAACTAACTTGTATTCTTCCAGAATCCCCCTGGAGCCCCTTCCTCCCGGGACCTGCTCTCCACCCCCGCCCTGCCCACCACCTCCGCCCATCATTACCAGCCAAGATCTGGAGAAGGCCAGCAGGCAACCGGTAAGTGAAAATTTTAATTTATTTTTCTACTTTGACATGTTTTAAACAGCTCTGTCTATTAAATCCATTAAAGTAGTTTTCTTTATTGAGATATTGGTGAAAAGTGTTCAACATTCCTATTTTTCGTAGTGACTTACCTTCTCAAAATCAGCTAGCGATACAGTAAAATATCATTATATATCATCGCCCACAACACAAACAGGTGTAACTCATATTTAGAAAACTTCCAGGAGAGCCAAAAAACTGTTTTTTTGCCGGATTCTTACATATCGTAGTCATACTTCTAAAACTGAATCAGTGATAAAAATCTTAAAATGGGTTTTTTCTATTGAGTTTTAAAAGACGTTCTACATGTCTGCTAAAAATGTCTATTTGATATCAGCGGACTAAAGTTAAGTATTTTGGTTTTTAAGAATGCTCCCCTTTTTATTAGGACAAAATGATAAATTTTATGAAAATATTTTTTTTCTATAATATGAACAATATTAATTCCTAAGAAGATGTTTAAAGAAAATAAAAATCTTTAAATCGCTCTCCTGTATAATTTGTCAGTTATACAACTTTAGCAGTATGGTGACGATATTTTATTACATGTTTCGCTAATGGGGTTTTAATTACGCAAGCATTTTTATTTACCCCATTAGCGAAACTTGTAATAAAATGTATAAAAATCCTGCAGAAATTTTTTTTGATTTGCTAAATATGAGACAGGCATGTTTGTGTTGTGGGCGACAATATTAGATAATTAAAACTCAAAAATAAATTTTGTGTATGCCCCCGTTCTAGTTAAATCGTCGTCATTCATTCCTCGACACATTTGAGTTTAGTACTTGAATACACATTGATCATCCAATAAGATCCTACGTTATTCATCCTGCCCTGGCAACATTCTTACTCGCCAGTCTACTGCTTTTTTGCTCCAGTTTCACATGTGCCCTTTTTACTTAGGGAATGTAATGATAAAAATATTTTGTTGCAGAGTGTGGTAGGCCCCTTCCCCCCGCCAGACCCCCCTCTGCCGCCGCCGCCCCCCAAGGATGACGCCCTTTGTGCCGCTCTGGACAGCTTCTACTCCGATCTAGCTGACTTGGACACTGGCCCCGCTGCACTTGAGGCAGCTCCCGCTCCCCCTCCTGCCCCAACTGCTCTCCCAGCTCCCCGCATTTCGCCCCCCTCGCTACCTACGCCGCCCCCTGTTGTGAAGCTGCCTGTTCAGACCCTTCCGCCGGTGGACGTGGATAAAGGGAAGAAGAAGAAATCAAAGGTGAGAGACTTAGAAATTATACTTAACCTGATGGAGAACAAGCTAAGAATAACTATCGGCCACTATATGACACCTTAATGGATGGAAGGAGTCTGGGATGCACATACTTTAGTAGGTTTATGTCAAAAGTCTGATTAAAGAAGAGTATGTATGAACACTTTTTCTCTTTCCTTTATTGTGCAGTACAATTTTTTAATTTAAATTTTTTATTTTTTTATTTGTATATATATGCCCACGGGGCTTTTACATTACAATGGAGTATATGCTATTAACTAACAGTGTGATCATAAGTAAAAAATAGGAATAAAAATAACAGTGGAAGAGAGAGAATCTGTAATGTGTAGTTCTTGATATGATTTAATGGGGCAATATGAAACAGCATCCAGTGCAGTCACAGCCCCTATGCGCAAATGATGCATAAATGGGGACTTGAACTCTGCATTGTGCAAATTTGGACAGGCTTAAATCATGAACCATACTTCTAAAGAGTGTACTCTACCAGTTACCCTGGGCACATTAATTCTGCACAACGCGACACTGGGTGCCATTGATCAGTTGATGCATTCATCTCAGCATCTCTATGTTGGCACCATCAATCTCCAACTGTACAAATAACCCATCTTTGTATAAATCTCATTCTGATTAAATATAATTTTTTTTTTTCCAGACTAAAATATCTTCCAGTATCGGCCTTAAAAATCGTTCCGTTTCAAGTTTAGTGGAGAAATGGAAAAAGGTGCAAGAAAGCTTGGACGACTAAATCAGCAATCAATACATATTATTTATTGTTTTAACTATGTAGTATTATGTAGTGATAATCATATTATGTAACATTAATTAACACTTTAAATAAGAATTTATTTATATTGCTGCAATTTATACTAAGTGCATATGTACAACGTAAATCATTTTATATATTATATACAACATTATTTATTCCATGTTTTGAGGCTTTCCAAAATATGTGTATATTATTTACATAATTAATAATTCTTCACTTGATCGATCAAATAATCATGTGAGTAATTGATGTAATGTTCATTGGAATGTTAATTATGCATAACTTAACTTAATTTTTTTGTAAACAAATTAATAAAAAAAACAGTGTTTCTATTTAATTAACCCTTCAACTAATCAACTGCTGAGACCGCTACTCGGAATTATTGCATATGTGCATGGAATCTTTCGTTGATACCTAAATCACCATCATCCATCCATCACATCCATCCATCACACCGCTAACCCTTCGTTAGCGCGAAGAGGAGGAAGGAACGAGAACAATGTCGAATAGGCACATGGAATGTCAGAGGAGGAATGGAAAGAAAGATGAATGAACTATGTGATACGATGGAAAGGAAAAGTTTGGATGTACTCTGTATAACAGAGAGTATGAAAAAGGGGAGCGGTACGATGTAGCATAATGATACGCTCGTCATCTGGTTTGGTAGACCATATACAGACGGGGCTTGTCAGGGTGTTGCAGCGTTACTGTCTACAAGAATGGTGGAATGTATGTTGCAATATGAATGTGTAAGTCTGAGAATAATGTGGATCTGATTCAAAATCGGATTGACAAGAGTGTTGTTAGTTATATGCTATGCTCCTGTCAACTCTGAAAGCGATGAAGTGAAAGATGATTTTTGGACTGGTGTGAGTGATGTGATGATAGTAAAGAATATGAATGAAAGGATTATAATGGTAGGGGATTTGAATGGGTGGGTGGGAGTTAGAAGGGATGGTTTTGAGTCAGCCTTAGGTTTATTTGGGGATAAAAGAACGAATGACAATGGAAACAGAATGCTTGAAGTATGTTTAGAGTGGAACCTGCTTGTATCGAATACCCTTTTCAATCATAAAGGTATCCACCAATATACGTGGGAAAGAGGAAATGAGAGGTCAATGATTGATTTTGTAGTAATTGAACGCGGTTGGCTCAAACAAAAAGTTGTCCAAGGAAGCAAAGCTAGCAGTCCACAATGGAGTGCTGACACCAACCCTGATGTATGGTAGTGAGGCATGGAACTGGCAGAGGAAGGATGAAAGTAGACTGAATGCTGTAGAAATAAGATCTCTGAGACAAATGTGTGGTATGAGATGCTCTATGAAAGTGAATGAAGCAAGAAGTGTATGCTAAGATCGAGTTGTTTGGCAGTCCGTCCCTCTGCCTACCCCTGCGGAGAAACGGCATGATGGTTAGTTAGTTAGTTAGATTTGATAACAAAAAACTCCCTTTCTCTCTTGGAACCCCCTGTTTCTCTCTAGATGTAGGGATTTTTTATTCTCGCCACTGGCTTGGCTAGCGACAGCCTCCAAATGCTTGGTTTTGATCAGATATGACAGTGCCTCCAGGTAATTGATTTTGACAGACCTTGGTTAACTTATAAGCTGCTACGCGCCTAAATGTATGCGCAAATAAAATGCGCCTCCAGCTCTACGTGCATACATTAATATGTTCGACTTAAGCGGAGAAGCTACACCGGCTTCACTTCAAATATACATGGAAAGTATTTCTAGTGTGTATTCTTTATTCTATGGTTTCACCGTACTTCAGGAGAATTAATTAACCTTTTAAGAAAAGTAAATCATAAATCTGTCAAGAAATAAGAGAGTTAAAGTGGTTTAAAAAAATGAGTTATGATTGTCAAAACGAGTGCCATGTAGTCACATTTAATGTACATTAACTCTAGATTGGAAGCATTCTTTCTTAAGTCCATTAATGGAAAAGAGGAGTATATTCTATTCCCATTTTAAATTATTTTCTCCTATCCTTGTTTAATCTTTGTCGTTTACGGTAATAAATATTGCGATCACACATAATATACATATTTATTGCTAAAATTAATCAAAAATATACATATTTCATTAGTTTATTGTGTCTGAGAAGCGATTAATAAATTTCACTCAATAATTCCCACCATACAATGAGATGTAAAATTTCTTAAGTGTAAAAAATATTATACTTATCTTAAAAGAGAAAGGTGTAATCTGCTGCTATGAAGACAAACGCATTGCTGTGGAAAGAACTCGAGGAAAGCATATCTTGAAGAAAGCTAGTGCGACCAGTCGGCAATTAGTTTGAAGCTGGACAGAATACGTTTTATTCATCGCTTCCATTCTACGGTTAAGAATGCTGTGAAAAGGTTAAATCTGATGGGCAGAACTGTAATCTGGATGCTCTGTTAAAATTTATCCATAGTAAGCATGCATTGAGATGGTCAGGCAAATAATTTTAAAGAGTGCACATTTGAATGTATTTGCGCACACCAATAGTGGTTAAAATTGGATTGAAATAATTTGGAATACCCGCCCGCAGTTCCCTCTTACCTTGTAGTAGTCCTAGGATATAATACACTATAACACAACCAAGAATATCTTAAAAACGATTCTACTGTAATCAAATTTAAAAACCCTCTTAATAGCGGTGAATCAGGATGAAGATTTCCGTGTCTCAAGTGGCTTGGAATATTTACTAGGTGGAGAAACTAGTGATGAAGAGAAAAATAATGAAGGTAAGATAATTTATTTTTAGTAACAGCTCAATTGAGGATTTAATCCTAGATTTAAAAAAAATTATTTATTACATGAACATTTGTTATCGGCTGACATATTGTCCATCTCACCAGGTGTGAAACGCCTGTGTTGAGATGGCAATTTACACCAGTGGTTGTTCAGCTAGGATATTTGGATGACAATAGATTACAATTTAATATATATTTTTCAAAAGTATTCTAATTTAAAGGTATAAAAGAATTTAGAAGCTAACAAGTTTATTGTAAGTGATAAATGATCTTACTTTTAAAGGAACTTTTGTTGCATATTCCGATGTCACTAGGTAGGGAATTGAATAGCTTAAGAGGAACGGCTGCGCGGCCTGTTTCATACAAAACTTAATTTTCGATTTGAGGCCAAAATACTCACATAAACCTAACTTTTTTTTCATCAAAAAGTGTAGTAAATATCTAGTACGGATCAGAAGTAATTTATTTATTTTTGTTTTACATTATGAAATATAGGCCATTAAAGGAATTGATTTTTAGCGATTTTAGAGGCACCTTTAACAATTATTTCGGGGCTAACGGTGATCTAAAAAAAAAAGTTTTTCCCGTCTACTTTGAAAATATAATGAAATATAAAATAATTTTTAAAAAAATATTAAAATAAGTATTATGGTGGACTTCAAATTAAAAACGACCAATTTACGGTACATAATTTAAAATATTGACCCGAAAAAATGTTTTTTTTTGTAAATGTTTTGTTTTTATATTTTTATTTACGTAATCATATTTACATAGCGAATATGATAATTAAAATAAAATACAATATGCCCGCAAATAATTTTCTAAGTTGCCCATAAAATTATGTTTTTTTTTTAATGGCCTACTTCATAATTAAAAAAAAAAAAAACACTTATCATACCTACTAGATATTTACTAAGGATTTAATTTAAAAAAAAATTATCCTTCAGTTTGGATGGGTATTTTGGCGTCAAATCCAAAATTAAGTTATAAAAAAAAAAAAACTAAAAAAGAGCGGCGCTGCACTGCACTGCGCGGCGCGTCAACGAAATATTCATTTCAAGGTTTTGTATGAAACAAACCACACAAGTCTGCGCTATGCGGCGCGGCAGAGTTGTGTTCTAGATAATATTTTGACGGGACCAGCGGTGCCGCTGTAGTGCAATTGACCTTTATCCATTTCAATTTTGCCTATCGCTATTTAGAAATAATCCGCATTATCGCTCTTTGCACACCTTTAAAAAAAACTGTCTTCCATCTATGAAGTAAATGTAAAAGCTCCATAAACACATGTTTTTTATTGTGTAATTACATAGATGGCGCTTTAAAAAAGCCCAAAAGCGTATTTTGCAAAATACGGACCGTGAAGTATTGTACACTGTCTCGGCACGAAATCTTCACTTTTTTATTGACAAATAAACTTTTTGTTTGGAAGTTTTATTTACTATGTACTTTTGATTATTATTATTATTATTATTAATTTCGATACCGGTTTCGACACAACTGTGTCATTCGCTCAAAAGTACATAGTAAATAAAACTACAAAACAAAATGTTTAGAAATTGCTACAAAAAATAAACAGTATAGATGTCTCTATGCCTGTAAAAAAGGTCAATAATTATCATGCAATATTATATGCCTTTTATCCAATGATATTAGCTTTTATCACAATTTTTTTTAAAAGCGTAATTGCATTTTTCTACCCATTTATATTCTCCTTACACTCCTCTCTATATACTCGTATATATAGAGAGGAGTGTAAGGAGAATATATGACACGAATGTGAATTGAAGAAGAAGCCGGGGACGTCCGAGGAAGACATGGCACGATCAAGTGAATCAATTACTCGAGCCGGGCCATGTCAGAAGTCGGAATAACAGAAGAGAATGTATGAGACGTTGTATGAAAGTGAATGAAGCAAGAAGTGTATGCCAAGATCGAGTTGTTTGACGGTCCGTCCTCTCTGCCTACCCCTGCGGTGAAACGGCGTGATGGTTAGTTAGTTAGTTTTATATCTCTATGTGTTTCTAACATATTTGTAATTTTTATTTTATTAAAAAGGGGTATCTATTTGGAAACATTTATAGAATGTTGAATTCAGTTTTTGTAGCCGCAGAACAACATTTAACTAAAGCTCATTTCCTGTAACGCCCAGTAATAAAATTTAATAAAATGCCTTGATTTATAATAATCACATTTAAAAAAGGGACATTGAACAGCGGGGGTAAATCCCACCCTTGAATCAGGTGTCGGGATGAGAGCATTCTCATTAGACTCTCGCGTAGACTAACGAGGGGTAGAGGGGAAATATTGCTAGTACTGAGAAGGTAGGTACTGTATATTATATTGTATAGGGTGGGGTAGGTACTGGGTACCACCCCTCACAACACTTAGCTTCAGTTCAACCAACTGTTTTTTTATTATTTTAGAAAAATACAACTCGGTGGGTGGTCTGTTAATTACATTCCCCGATAGGTGGAAATCCTAGTTAACTTTTGAAACTTGCTTGCGCATTGCTGCTCCGTATATTCTCGCTTATGTAGCTTTAAAAATTATAATAATTTGTGTATTACAGTCGGCGTCTATTTATGCATAATGTCAATACATACTTCCGATTAGGGGTAGGTACCTGATCATGACAAAATATATTATTTTTATTCATTCTATGATAGGTACAGTCAGACATTTAAAAGTAGACATTTATATCATATTCTAAGATAAATTTATAAAAATATATTTTTTATTATTGCTTTGCAAAGAAGATAAATTTATGGAAAGACGATTTTTTGTATTTCTGAAATGTATCTATTAAAATATCCATTTATTAGATGTTAAATCAAAATGAAACATTAAAATAATAAAAAAAGTAATGTAACCGAGATATGTTGTTTCGGATTGTTTCTAAAACGAACTGTCAAAATTCGAATGTGAAAAAATTTGACAGTGCAGAATAAATTTCAAAGACAAATTGAGTAGCTGGACGGTGCTACAGTAATGAAAAAAAAATTGACTGTGTAGAATAAATTTCAAAGACAAATTGAGTAGCTGGACGGTGCTACAGTAATGAAAAAAAAATGACTGTGTAGAATAAATTTCAAAGACAAATTGAGTAGCTGGACGGTGCTACAGTAATGAAAAAAAAAGTTTTACTTTATTAAATGTCCATATTTTATTGCCAACCTATATGTAAATTGAAAGAAATGAATTTAAAAGAAAGTTAAACGATTTAGTTAGGTATAATATTTATAGGTATTTTATCGTGTAGGTACTGCATTTACAACAATTTTTCGTGTTCAATATCATACTGTCAAATTCGGGAGTCAATGATAACCTCTTATTTGAATCTAATACAATTTGTTCTAAAATCGATGTTGCCAAGTAATAACGTATAAGTTTTTTTTTATTCCAGAAAAAAGAAAATAAACTAGAATGGTTACATGAACATGTAATTATTTAACACTTTAATTATTTTGTTCATTTAATTTCAAAAGGAACAACTCATTTTTAGACACATCGAGGTTTCTTTCTTTTTTAATGTCATCTGGAAGGCAATTATATAAATTGATCCCCTCGTAGCTAATGGATTGCCTTTAACATGTATTTAATTTTATTGAATATCTTGACGATTGTAGGTATATATATGATTTTTTTATTTGCAAAATAAGAGTTTTCTTAAAAAATATATGCATAACTAATATAAGTATTTGAAGTACCGAATCAGCACGGATTTATGAGAGGTCGGTCCACAACATCCAACCTGGCCATTTTCACAAACTTTTTGCATAGCAAGATGGACGACAAGGAGCAGGTTGATACTATGTATACGTACTTCTCTGAGGCCTTTGACCGCGTAATTCACTTGATTCTTTAAAAAAGTTTGTCTTACTTGGCATACATGGCGACCTCTTTAGATGGATTAAGTCCTATATTAGTAACCGTAATCAGGTAATCTTAAACTACGGTGTCTTCTCAAAATCTATCGAGGTAGTATCGGGTGTTCCCCAAGGATCCCACCTCGGTCCGATTATGTTCAACATATGTATAAACGACTTTGGATCATGTTTTAAAAATTCAGAATATGAACTGTACGCTGACGATATGAAAATATTGAAAGTTGTTCGTTTTATCTCTGACTGTGAAGCGTTACAAAGTGACTTGGATAGGCTTTGCAAAAATTGCGAAGTGAACTGGTGAACTGTTAAATATCAACATTTCTAAATGTAACACTATGACATTCACTAGAAATAAACATATTACGTTTTCTGATTCACTCCACAACTAATCTGCCATCCCTAAAACAGAATGTAAAGATTTTGGCGTTTTCCTAGATATCAAACTCATATTTAATAAGCTCATTGATTAAATCGTTCACAGGTCTTAAAAAATGTTTGGTTTTGTTTTACGCTTAAGCAAAGCGTTCAGGAACCCGCGAACAATCAAAATGTTACATTTTTCACTACTAAGAAGTCTATTGGAATATGCCTCACCAATTTGGAATCCTTAATACAAAGTATACATTGATAGTATAGAACGCATTCAAAAGAAATTTATAAAATATCTTACTAACAAATTCAACAATAACTTTCAATGTACCTTTCAATCTTTGCAACAAAGGCAAACAGTACCTTATTTAACATTTCTACATAGAATTATAAATAATAATATTAAATGTACCGAGCTTCTGTCCCTAATTAATTTCAACATACCTCTGAGACGTACCCGCCATACAGCACTATTCCACATGCATAGCTACAAAACAAATGCAGCTGCAAATTCACCAATTAACCGTGCTCTTCATTCATTCGATAATATTAACCTAAACAATTCAAACATTGATATTTTTTCGTGTTCACTGGCCACATTTAAAAGGAGCACCTCGGCAACAATATAAACTGCTAATAAACTTCTATAATATTTCACACATACAGACACACATATACACTATATATAGTACATATGTCACCCGGTAAAAAATATTATAAATTTGAAATTACAAGGAAGCATATATTAAGTACCTACTTTGTAAATTTAATTTCTGGAAATTATTTTTCATTGTATCAAATGTACTGTTTTGTTTCTATAAGAAAACAAAATTAAAATAACACAGTTTCCGATTTAATGAACAAAATTAAACTGTAGTCATTTTTACATATGTGCACATATTTGAATTTTTCTACTGGGCTTACGGAAATCAAGAACGCCACGTGAAAGAGTTGCCTAAAACAATAACGCCCCAGTGAAAAGTACCGAAGAGAGGGCATATTAGGTACCTCCCACTCACCACCCACCAGCTACCACTAGGTACCATTATATTATATCTGGGGTGGTTACCCGGCATGTGTGTAGGATTATATAAACTTAACGTAAGGATGCAGGGTGACCATGAAACTAAAACATTCGCTCCAAACAAGATGAATTGCTGCTTTACATAAATAATAATATTAATTCCACTACATGACTACAAGTTTCGATAGACTAGTTACTGAAAGTGTGCTAGTTTTACATTTGATTGAAGAAATAACATCCAATCAGAGGCGATCGATCAGAAGTGACGTAACCCACATAACACGTAAAGCTGAAACAGATTAGTTTTAAATTAAAATATGTAGAAGAGGTACGGTACAATTAAAAGTTGAAAAAAAATTCATGGAATTGAAGGTGAGTTTTTTTTTTGGTTACATGGTCGCTTCTGTTATTTGATGAAGTGACACCTCGCATGATAACTATATCACAATCCGGTTGGGCAACGCTGTGAGGCGGGTTAAGGATGGGGCTGTAGGGAGGGATTTGTTAATGAGGGCCTTGAAGAGGCCCGGAAAAAATGTAGGAGGAAAGACAGATACCGGTAGCTCTTTTCACATACGAGTCGATTTACACAAAAACGAGTCGGCGAAACGACCCGTTCTCATGAAGCCAACATCAACTGTGAATGGCTGTTCCGCTCGTATCCGTCGAGTGTTTCACGTTGATCAACGCTGCTAGTTCCTTTGAGCTGGCTCCATTGAAATATCTATAGAACAGACTCAGCATACCTACATTGCGTCTGTGCATTAGAAATGAAAGCCGGTCTTTTAACAACGGATTGTCACTCAGATGAACCGCCCTCCTATGCACAGAAGTAAGCAGGTTTATCAAGCATTTGGTAGCTCCAGCCCAGAGGTGACTTCCAAATTCAACTGTTGGAAGTACTTGTGGTAATCACAATGTGATTTGTATAGGACTAGTAGTTGGTCACTACTGAATAATCTGCTAGCCCTATATAAGACACCCAGTTAACGATCTCTGTTCGACATTTTATGGGTTACGTCACTTCTGCGATTACTGCTCCATTTTACAATTAGTAGAGCTCCAGTATTAACGTATTTTTTTTTTTAATTACGTGTGAATTTATTTTTTATTAACTGAATTTTTTACATAGGTACTCCATTTTTAATAATAGTTTCCGTCAAAAATTGAACGATAACCTTTTTATAATGGAAATTTAAGAAATAATTAAACTTGTAATAATATTACGTAGGTACCTAATCTGTTAGTCTAAAGCGATATATGATATACCCCCAACCTGGGCAATATCGATTTAAGTAGCTTGTGGGCAGTGGCGTGCAGCGAGTTTTAGGTCAGGGTAGGCAGTAGGAACTACAGCAAATTATATCACTGACAACTCCCTTCGTGCAAGTTTTCGCTAAGAATGGCCACGCTGCTGGCTGTAACCGATGTTGGTTGGGATTATCTAAGCCACATCAATTATCCAAATAGCTTAATTTATCCATATTACAAGCCAATTACTGGAAATATAAAAATATGTTCATATTTTTTCCGCTAAATAAACACAGACAATATTTTAAAAGAAAGCTAACATAATGATATCGACAGATAGCACTGATTGCAGACCAGTTGAAATTTGTTCTCATAAGTACTACTTTCAAGACACAAACGAATCGTCCCTTGAATGCGCACACGGTACACATGTAAAAATTTTTTGTAGTATAAAATTAACATTGAATACTGTGACATGGCGACATTTGGAAAACTTAGTTCCTGCCTTTGACACGTTACAGTGTACATTTCGCGTATTTTTGAATGTGCAGATTGATTTGCAATTATTGAATAAATTACAATATTATTTATATGCCCCCCTTTGCTTATGCATTAAGAGTTATGAGCGCTTTGGGGGGCGATTTTAAATGATTTGGTGGGCGATAGGTAAGGTGACAAGTAGCACTGGAGGCCTATTCCCGTTCTTTTTAAGGAAGATTCCTTATCTTTTTCCTTAGGCTTAAAGACTTCTTGATTAACTGCGGAATTCTGGTGAGACACAGTAAAAAGATCCAAAATAGATTATTTGAAAACACAAATTGATGAAATATCTTCAAGTGACACAAGATTTTAAACCAACACCTTTAAAAACAATTAAATTATATTGTAATGCATTTTAATTCATTTTAATTTTATTTTTAAATATCATAAATAAGCCTTTTAACGAAGAATTACGCTTTGTAAAAATGTACCTAATTCACTCGATAGTAAAGACATTTTTTTGTCACTAGTTCTAAAAGTGACATTTTCCGCCGTGGTTAATCTATGCCGACCGAAGAGGTGGGTCATTCCACTTATTTTACGAATTCGATTCTAATTCTGAGTTTAGTCACATGGACTCGATTCCTCGGACTCTGTCGTCGTTCCTTTCGGTCCGCACAGGTCCGCCGTTCCGGAAGCAAACACCGTTCATATTACACTATTGAACAGGGACGCTTTTCGTTTCTGGCTCCAATTCAAAACCTTTGCCGTTCCTTGAGTGTGATTTTGGAAAGAGTAAATCCGGATTTGCGAACTCGGAGTGAGTCTTCGGAATCAGATTCATTGGACTCAGTCGGCCATAATGACTCTCCTCTATACCGCGCCTGTCGTGAATTGTCGAAAATGTCAACAATAATAACGTAATTGGTAACTTACTTAATATTGAGTTTTTCTCTTGTTAAAACTATGCAAATATTGAAATTTTAATGACAGCTGACAGCTGTCACCCGATAGAACCAGAACCGCAAGAAGTTTTTAAGCCTAAGGAAAAGGATAAGGAATCTTTCTTAAAAAGAACGAGTATTGCGCTACTGATTTTTGGTCCTTCGTCTTGGTTAGTCGTTATCTCAAACCAGTACACAAAAACCCAAAGGTCTAAAAATTACGGGACTGAAAAATAATATACATGATAAGTGGGCAATGATCCAAAAATTGTTTTGCACCTACCCTCTGTTTTTATGTTTAATCTTCCTGACTCTTGTAACATGCTTCCCATTGATGTTTTATCCGGGAGCAAAGGGATTTCTATAATTGTAAAAAATGTGCTATTGTTTGAGTGAAATAGATTATAAACCGAATAAGTAGGACAGCTTTCACCTACTACTCCACATTTCTCTGTCGTACATATTTTCTCTACCGTACAATATATCTCCACTGTCACCTACTTGACTTATAAAAAAATATATATTGATAATAATCTCTTTTACGATGTAAGACATTGTTTGAAATAATTCCTTCCTTTTGCAAATAACGAATTTTGAACACTGATGGAAAGATTATCAGATTTCCATTTCCTGGTATCAGTACTCAGTACATGTTGGGAGCACTATAAGAGAATTGTCGTTGGGCGAAGGCCGTTTTCGTTTGGGGAATTATGCATTTAAGGTGTGATGAGTAGCGGGTGTAATTTTTTTTTGTGTTTTGTTAATTAAATCATTTTTCCATGTGTAAATGAGAATAGCCTTTATGCATAGCTGTCGAAGGTCTAGGATTGCGAATTTATTAAAAAGTTGCTCTGATGGGTGTGATGGGTGACATTTGAATATTATTCTTAGTAATAGTTTCAAATCTTAAATGAAATATGAAACAGAAAAAAGACACAGAAAATAAAAAAAAGGTATCGGTCGCATCTGGGAATCGAACCCAGGACCTCTGTCTTACCGGGACTGTCTCATTAGCTAAGACCGGTAAGATCATTTTTATTATCTGTGTCTATTTTTGTTTCATATTTCTTTTGAGATTTGTTAACTTAATTTGACTAGAAATAAGTTATTCCAATAAATTGAAAATTATATTAAATAGTACCTATTTGTATGGTTGCATTTGCGGCACTTTACAGTGGTAAATACTCTCAGTATCGTCCTGGTGAAGACCACCATTCAGAATCGATACGTTGCTTAAAATGGCTTTAGACATTTTTGGTGACCAGATCTGAATGTCCAGGTACTTACCCACCTTCTTCTCTCTCATCTACTTTCCCTCCTGACACTTTCAGCCTCACAACACACCCCGTAATAAGCACGTGCCACTCCGCCCACCAAAAAATCACGCAAATGGAAAACCCGAAAAATAAAAACACATTAACCATCCTACCGATTCTCATATATGTTCTTATTGAGAGACCTTAGCATTTTTACAAATAAATTAAGTACAATAAACGTAATTTAATTGCGATTACAGACCTCTCCGCTGTTTTTGTAAGCACGTGCCACGATGTTACCAAATTATATAAATTAGATAAGTCATGAACGAATAAAAAAGAAGCTAGGAAAAGAACACCGAAGTGAACCGGCACAGAAGTTAACCGTGTTATATCCGGACTATTAAACATTTAAACGAGAGGAAAATTGTCTATGGCTGATTGCCTTTGAAATCCTGAAAGGTACTGAGCTAGATATGATATCTCAGCAGAGAATTTATTAGTGTACTTCACTTCATTCCGCTTATAATTTATCTCTGAGGGAAAATTCTCCGTCGGGAGAAATAATAACTGAATTAATCGATTTTATTTTGTCTCTTTATTTGATTATAGCGAAATTAAATGTTTGTTGAACCGCAACCGTTGATACCGGTGAGGTGCATTGCTCTATGATCAAAAGTAGGCTGGGTGTAGTTTTTCATGTTCGGGTATGAAATAAATTGTTTATTTATTTATAATGTACATGATCATATCATACCATACCAACCAGGTAAGCATGTTTCTGTGTCTGTACATAATAAGATAAACCCTAGCAAGTAGTATTTGTACAGCGCCCTTGAGGTCATTTTTCACAAAAACGGCGCTATACAAGTCATCCAAGTATTATTATTATTATGACGATATTTAATTAAGAGATTTACATAGAGTAGATACATTAAATCACCATACTAGGCGGCTGCCTGTTTCATGGTGACCGATGGAGTATAGTTACTTTGTAAAAGTCTAAAAAATTCTAATAGAAAGAAGATGGAAAGGAGAAAAATACCTGCATAAGGATTAGATTATAAAAATACAACTAACTTTTTTTTTTTTAATGTACACATATATATGTACATATATGTATAAAATATACTTAAAAAATGTGCGTTGAAATATTTGGAAATGACGATTTTAATATCATTTTACGCTGATCGAATAAATGAGCGTACAAGTTCGTTATCAAAATCTTGAAAAAATACGCCTTCATCAGTAATCCGTCGCCTTTTTAAAATTTTCTTGTTCTGGTTCGTTTCCATGGGGTGGTTCGTTTTTTAGCCAATATGGACTGCACGCCACTGGTTGATACCACTGAAGATCTAAACAGATAGAAGTGTGTTGTGGGCGTGTCTGTAATATAAATGGTCATTTTATCTGTATCGCCATTTAGTGTTTAAAATCACCACAAGGGCGCTTTATATTTTTGTTAAAGTTGGTAGCCCTTTTAAAAAAATCGTTTTTAGATTTTTTTTCAGATTCAAAAATTTCTTTCTGACCTCGGATCAAATGGAAGGTCATTACAATAATGCGGACCCAGCACATTAAGAGATCTGTCTGCAAATGTTGCAGAGGGTTCAACAAGCCTGTTCGACGCATCAGACTTGGCCGACCCGAGCGAGAGTTGCCTCTGATTAAAATTGTTCCTCACGCATCAGTCAAGTATGATGGCGCCAGCCCGTTCAGTGCCTTAAAAATAGATACTTTCAGTATCGCCCTGGTGAAAGACAAATAATTTAGAACGTTGTTTGAAACGATCCGTGTTTGTTGACCAGATCAGCCAGGTACTTACCAACCATCTTCTTTCCTCTTACCTTCCCTTCCCCGATCCCTTTAGCCTCACAACATACTTATCCCATTTGGGGATGCTATGGTCCCACTGGCTCCGGACAGTTGTGTCAATTTTATCTGATATCGGATGGAAATGATAAAACTGCAAATATCGAAATTCTTACTACAGATAGTCAATTCCATAGCCTCTTTGGGGCCTAGAAGTCCGTAGCAAATTGGCGACATCAGCTTTTTTTTCACATCGATATAAATAACAGTTCTAGGGATTTTACATTCAGTGGTTGATATCCATAGATTAAAGAAGAATACTAGAAATTCTTTCCATGTAGATTTAAACGGAAACCGATGTAGCCACTGATTTAGTGCCTTTTGGTTCTAGCCAATGAAAATACAGCGATCTGTCTCTCTTACACTACCTGTATTGCATATTACAATTCCATTTGATCGAAATGCAATGATGATGAAATCATTTTTTGTATTAGAAATTTAAGGCCCGAATGGACAGACTTTTGGATCACGAAACACGCTCACATCACATTTCTTGTGTTCTTTTTATTTATTTATTCTTTATAGAAAAAAAAAACATAATACTTATTTTTTATGGGCGGATTTATTGCCTGGTGGCAATTTCTACCGACCAACTCTTATTGGAAAAATGAATGTGGTATAATGATGATTGCAGTGTTCTCCACAGTGACTTTTCGCACGTAATGTGTAAAAACAGTTAAAAAAAATAATAATACATAAGTATTTTAAAATAATGTCTCGGGAAGGGAAGGAATTAAAGAGGGTGGGAATTAACGATTATTATGCTGGTGGAAAGAAGAAAAGAAATTCTTCACCTTAGCCTAAAAACATGGACTTTGAGGGAGTATTCCGTACGTCAGATAGCAGTCCGTTCCAGAGACGTGATGGTTGTATTGAAAATAAATGAGAGAATGATGTAGCTTTATGGATGGGAATCGCAAGGGTTCTCTCATCACCTGAGCGAAGAGAGCCCATGCTCAGATAAAGAAGTAAAACCTTTTTCTTTATCTTATATTGATACCAATATTATTAATATATGTACATACTGACAAAATAGGGTAAAGCTCGGAATGTATTTGTAAAATTTTTACTTTTTCAGTTTAAGAACTTTGGACACAGGCCTCCTACAAATGTCTCCAGGTTTACTAATTCTTCGTGGCCCTCGCTCATTGTTGACGGTTATTTTGAGGTCATCATTTTGTGGACGAACTCTTCTTCTCTTTTTCCCAACCAAGTTGATATGATTATTTGATTTTCAACAGTCGTTTGTGGACTACGGATTATCTGCAAATGCAAAATGCATATTTATTCGTAAGAAACAAACAGCTTTTAATACAAATATATATATACCGGTATTAAATATACATAATATTGTGAGTATACAACGAAAAGTTCTGTTCTCAGACAAGACTGGAGTCCTTTGCATAGGTACAAACTCACAGCTTCGCAGGTCAGAACATTTTTTACATATATGAAACATAACACACTTTAATAAAAAAAAATAACATAACTTACGAAACTATGAGCCTGCATCCATGCAAAAATCCCCAATCTCAATCTCTCAAAAACAAGGACTTTGAATTGGTCAGTTTTCGTTGTATTGTTAATATATTACTCGTATGTTTTCTGGTAAAAAAATTTTAGGTGCTGTTATGGAGGTGATTTTTAAAATGCGCAAAAACCATAAAACACATCGAAGGTTTTTTGTTGTTGTAGTAAAATGTGTGTTTACTATGTGTGTGAGTTATTAATTCATTTTATTAGCATTCGTGTGGATAATTTTCACAGGCAAATTATTTTAATAACGATAGTTCAACCGTGAATAATTAAAAAAAATACGGTTGCGGTTAAGGCTTAAAAACCTGCATGCAAACATTATTTTCTTTTTTTATGAACAATGTGTAGATACAGAAATAATCCGAGAAGTAAAACGATGTAAAAGGACAAAATAAGCCTCATTAGCATTTAATTCAACAATGAACAGTTTTCTAGGTAAGTGCGGATATAAGATTTTTAAAATCGTGTAGTTTGACATTATTTAAAAAATGATGAATTCACAATTTTGATCATCTATCTTATTTTTCTTTACTAAAATAAGTTTTCACGATAGAATCATTTTGAAAGTTTGATTTTTTTGAGCCCGAACCGAACTGTTAGGAGCTCCATATGATTTTGAATTAGATGACCTCAACGATTTTCTACAAGTGAACAATTCTTAATGTTTTGTAAATCCTGAAATCTGCTCTAAAATTAATTGGATATGGCAGCTATATAATTTGAAAATAAAGTATCATTTGCAGGAGAAACGTCGATACTATCTCGTTTTCTTTTTATTAAAGTTGAAAAATTACGTACTATAGCTCGACCACAGACAAAAAACCATGCCCGAACGCATCGCTGTTGGCAATTGGCAATGGGCGGGACTTATTAGTATTTCGCTAGCTCTCGCAGGTGATAGTTCTGCGGTGGAACCTTAGAGTAACAATATATTATTACTCTAAGGCTGGAACACGAAAAAGTCCGTTTTACACGTACAATTTGCAATCAGAAAGTGAGGCAACCGGTGAATCAACTGTTCATGTATTATCTTCAACTCCCAAAGGGGAAACAATTTCCATAAAAGAAGAAAATTATTGTTGATGATTTTTGTAAGGAGCAATAAACGCTGAAAAAAAATCCGAAAGGAAACTTCTCATAAAACTAGATTTTTGTTGGAAAAAGTATCAATTAAGACATAAAATTCTTGTATTTTCGTATGTCTGTCAAAATACAGATCGAAGGGCGGTTTATAAAATATGAAGAAAACAATGAAAAAATACGTATTTATTTACCAAAAAAAATATCATTGGGAATGATATTTTCTAAGAGTATGTAAAACGGGCTTAACATGTGGCAGCCCCTTTCCGGGATATTTTGTTTGTGGTCGAACTGCAACTGGTTTTAAAAACCGCGATTGTCTGAAATTTATACATAAAAGCTTGGCGGGCCGCAGGTTGACTATCGCTGTTCTACACAATGACAGGTATTTATTTATACAGCGCAAAGGCTTAATTAAAAAAAAAATAGTTTAATGTTATGATGATTAAGTTCATAGAAACATTATGTACCTGCTTTTAATTTATACTAACATAATAATAATCATATTTTAGCGACCACTATTAAAATCGTGAATGATTTATCATTGCACAATGCCCACACGCAATAGCGGGCGTGCAGAGGTACTAGGTAGGTACAACAAAATTATAAAAATGTTAAATATTTTTTCTTTCCAACTCGTCTTGTTTTTTCATATTTCTGGTTTTGAACTGTAGGTCCCTTTTATTGTTTATGAAGAATATACCAGCCAAAAATATTTGCTACAACCTGTGTGTCTCATGTCACCACGAATATAGGTAGTATGGATAAAATTAGCTTGGCAAGAAATGTTTATTTTAAGTGTAAGGTTGTTTTTATTTAATTTGTGAAGAATTTTAAAAGAAAGAAAAAAATTAATGCAGGATTTTTTTTAAAAATAATTTTAGCCATAAAGCAGTATTTTTTTAAAAACTTGTTTATTTTTACATGAGTTAAAAAATATCTATTATATATTTTTTTGTACTTAAAGCTTATATGTTTTACAACGTAATTAAGAAATTTATTTTAATTTTTATCAAAGGAATTTCTAGGAAAACATTCAATTTGTCCAAAGCAAATTTTTTGGTTTTCATAATGTAAACCGATTCGTAGTATCGACTTCTTGGAATAACAAGGTGCCATCTGACACAGCAATGTCATGCGATAATGTGATCTATGGAAAGTAACTTTAAGACTCATTATCGCATGACATTGCTGTGTCAGATGGAACCTTGTTAATCCAAGGGGTCGGTACAGAATAATCGAAATAGTGATTTCCCTGATAGATTCGATTAAGGGGATCCAATTCGTAAAATTCTAACGAAACCACGCACTAGCCTTGCGTATAATATTAAAATGTTTCACGATCATATCCTAAAGAACTTCGCCACATTTTACAATAGAATCAAATCCGAACAGGGATTGTAAATAGGAGATTTTAAATTTCAAACTGATGCCAAGATGTGTTCTACTCGGAGTATTTAATTAAAGAATCTATAATATTTTTCTAGGCGATCAAATTTTTAAACCGAAAACACACGATTTTTCATTGCCTCGTCTTAAGTACACTGTTTTCAAGTACATGTTATTATTACACCTAATAGTTTTACTACCCGGCTTGGCCCTAAATTAAACACCATTTGTTTGATGTATTTTTCAATTCATTAACCCCCTTTTTGTGCGATTTTCTTACACTTATAATTAGATATTTAATAATAAGGGAGGTATAACTTTGAGCAGATCTCTTTAATTTATGACAATACGCTAACTGGTTTTAGCACAACCGCACCCTCGTCAGGGAAGATCAACTTATCTTCTATCTATTATATTAAGTAAAATGTCCCGGTTGGGCGGTGTGTGTTTGTTTTGAATATAAATCTACAGTTTTATTCCGAGCTTGATGAAATTTTGCACACTCGACCTTCAAAATAAGAGAAAGGTCCCCGTCTATATGCGATTTCGAAAAACCACCCCTTCCCCTTTTCCTAGCTCTTAATGCAGAATTTTGTAACTTTTTGAAGAAATTTTGCACGTTTAACGTTCAAAATAAGAGGAAAATCACTGGGTAGGAGAGGTAGAGGTAGGGGTAACACAACCATTCATAACACTGGCCAATGCTGGGTACTTCAGCTGGTATATTATATATCAGGGTGCTAGATACTCTCAATATCGACCAACATTCAGAATCGATTCGTTGTTTGGACTGGCTTTTGCCGTGTTTGGTGACCATCCATGAAAAGCCAGGTACTCCCCCGCTTTCTTCTTCTCCATCTCCTCCTTTTTCCCACTCCCTTCAGCCTTACAAAATACTCCAATTGGAGATGCCATAATCCCACTGACTTCAGGGAGTTGCGACTCTTGCGCGGCATTCAAACAAAAGAATTCTACCCTGATGAAGGCATGGCTGGCCCGATATCGTATCATTTAATAATCTTTCACCACAAAGTAACCTACTATTTTCACATTGTTTCAATATTTAATTGTTTACACAGATTTATTCGCACGAAGTTCAACCCTCATTATTAATACATAAATTATTAAGTCCTCAAAATTATGCAACATTTAGGAGAATTACGGATTAAAATAGAATTTTGGACGGAAGGTAAATATTTTATCAGTGTGTTTTTAGGCATTGCGACACCTTCTGAGCATTATTTTTGGTTCATATATATATAAAAAGCTCATTTGCTCAGAACCTGCTCATCCGTGATACGGAGCTGGTGATAGGGGTGGACATTGACGACCGCTTTCACTAATCAAAACTGAGCGGTCCCTAAATAATTGTAAATATTCAGGTTCTCAGGCTTAGACCAGTGATGTACAACCTTTTTAGCCGGACGGTAAATTTATTTACTTACAATTGTTCGCGGGCCGCAAGGGGCCTACCCCTTAGTACCATAGTACCTACAGCTTGACGCGGTTAACTTTGCAGTGGGTGGCGGCGAAAGCATAATTTTTTTAATGCTAATACCGTGCAAGAAACTTTACATAGAACGCTTAATCAATAAATTCTGTAGATTTACATATTTCTGAAATATTAAAGATGATGTTAAAAAATATTTGTGTTGAAATAGTATTTTGTAAAACAGAAGGGAGATCGTTAAATATTTTGATCATAGCATCCGGAAATCCGAGCGATTGCTAATAATATTGTTTCAGAAACAACATTGGACCTGTACCTACCCCTATAAAATGGAATCCATTCAAAATCATTAATGGCACGCGCGAATTTTTCCTAGGCCAAAGATCAAATCAGTAAATGCTGTTAATTTTTGCCTTTCGGAAAATCGAAATCCAAATTAAATTTAGTTGCGAAATCTAACTAACTAACTAACCATCACGCCATTTCGCCGCAGGGGTAGGCAGAGAGGACGGACCGCCAAACAGCTCGATCTTGGCATACACTTCTTGCTTCTTTCACATTCATACAACGTCTCATACATTATCATCTGTTATTCCGACTTCTGACATTGCCCAACTTAAGTAATCGATTCACTCGATCGTGTCATGTCTTCCTTGGACGTCCCCGGCTTCTTCTTCCATTCACATTTGAATCACATATTCTCTTCATACCCCTTTCTTCAGTCATTATCTCTACATGCCAGAACCATATAAGCGTCCCTTTCTTAATCTTCTTCACTACGCTTACATCAGTCATTCATTCTTTGCGAATCTCAACATTTTTCACACGATCATTCGTGGTTTTACCACACATTCATCTCAGAGATACATACGAAATCCTGGAGTTTTATAAAACGGAAATCTTTAAAATGCCTTAAATTTTCAAGAATCAAATCCTTTTCTTAAATGTTCAACAATTTTTGTCCCTCCACTGTTGAAAAGTTCGGTTCTCCTTTTTTTCACCGGAGTTACCTAACGCATTTTTTTTTCAAGTGGGCCGTACGAATCGAGGGCGCGGGACCAATCCGGCTCGCGGGCTACCGGTTGCGCAGCACTGACTTAGACTATAATGATTTGACTGTAATATTTTCTCTATTCTTGTATTTATTTTACATTTTTACATATTTATAAAATTATATAACAAAAGCAAAACATAAGCCACTCACTTCACTAGGGCAGTACTTTGTCGAGATGAGCAGTTTGACAATTAAAGTGAAATGATATAAACCTGAGTACAAAATTAAAAAAAAAAAACAAATATTGTTACTATATTCTGTATTGTAGAACATGTTGCACAAACAAAACAAGTATTCTCCTGTGATGAGAGCGAGCCGCTGACTGAACACGGTTGATCGAAAAATAAATATATTATGTTTATAATAGCGCCATTGAGGTGATTTTTCACAAAAACGGCGCTATACAAATCATCCAATTATTATTATTATTATTGTGTTCTATGTTTATCATTTGTCCATACTTGACATGATTATTTTTTAGTATTCTGTATATTCTCGATGAAGACAGCACCGCTTTCGAAACATGCAGATATGTGTATATTAATAAAGTGGTGAATACAAAATAATTTGTAATTCTTTTATTAATAATGACGCCACAAAGTGAATGCCCATCTTTTGAAGAAATTATAAATATATTATTTGAATCATTGAAGAAGATAATACTAACATATCCTAAATGAAACACAAAACCGAAAAAAAACACAGAAAATAAAAAGGTATCAGCCGCATCTGGGACTCGAACCCAGGACCGGTGTCTTTCCGGGACAACCGCTTTACCGACAAAGCTAATGAGACCAGCTCAGTTTATTCCATCTTCATCGATATCATACCTCAAATTCAAGACTTGTCAATATTATCCTCCATTTTAAAACCTATATTATTGGGTGCTATCTTTATGATGGTTTCAAAGTTCTTCTCAAACACAATTGCAATCTGGATAGAGTCTTGGATATACCTATCCGATTTTTATTTATATGATACATCTATTGACTTTTCTGCAAGTCTAGAAAGAATATTAAATTTATTTTTAATAACTTATTGAAGTTTATACACCTCATTGTAATATTTAATCATTGAAGAGGTCCTGGGTTCGAGTCTCAGATGCGACTGATACTGTTTCGATAGCTCTGATAGAATCCTAATTCTGGGTTGGTTTAATCTGGAGAACCAGATGAGAAAAAGCGCGACGAGCGGTTTAAGATCGAACTTTCTTCGGCACTTTCTTCTTCCAGTAAAACAAGGGATCGGATCGGGGGGTCGACAATTATAGATTTAAGATGCCAAAACAAATACCTTCTTTGCAAAACGTAAATAACAAAAAAAAGGTTTATCGTAAGTTTATCTTAGAATTATCTTCTGTCGGAAAGTAAAACTAATTTCTGAACACCGTTTGGTTAAAGTAAAACATATGCACTTGAACCATTGTGTTTTGTAAACTTACTTTGATTTTTCTACGAGTCATCTTTGTGTTGCTATTTAAAACCTTTTAAATGCGGCGCCCTCAATTTTTGTCTACTTTTAAAAGTCAGACTGTACCCTCTATTGAACATTGTAGTTAGTGTCGTTGGAGACACCGAGATTTTGCAATAGTTTTGAGTGTTAGTTTGATGGGCGATAGTGACTGTGACCAGTGCGAGGTGAGAACCAGCATTTTATAAATGACACGTGATATTTCCCATAAAGTTTGTGTATTCAAAAACTTCCGATAAACATGTAAAATTTCAGTACAGAAGATGAGTCATGTTTCATTTTACAAGAGTTTCGATTAATTAATTAGTTAAACCATCAAAACATCAGGTCATTGACCTTTTACATTGTTTACGATAATGTCGTCAATTCTGTATTGAAACAACGCGACAAAAAATCATCGAGATTTTTATCTCCTGCTAGCGGAACGCGTTGCCTAATTGTAACGACACGGATTTCGCAATCATTGTACGAGTATTGTTGCATTTCAGGTAAGAAATTATTCAAAACAGAGCTATGAGATGTATACCAAGGAAAGGCAAATATACAAGAATCTATCAGATGAGAGAACAGCTTGATTGGATTCTAATAAAAAAATGTACTGCTATACAATGTGTTAATTTTTATACATCAAATTCTGATTTTTAAAATATTTCTTACAGTCCAATTTGCTCCCAACCGTCTGACGCCAGTGATACTATGTCATCCTCAATTGGGGTTGTTTGAAGGTACCGAGGAGGGGATGGGATGGGAAAGAAGAACGCGGGAAGTACCTGGCTAGTCAGATCTGGTCAATAAACACGGATAAAGCCATTTCAAGCAACGTTTCGATTCTGAATGGTGGTTTTTCACCAGGACGATAATCTGTCTCTCTGGAACATGCCGCAAATATACTATATGTAATTAAAAATGAACAAATTGTGAAATAACACGAATTGATCACATAAAATTTACTTCCTCACGCCGGGATTTGAACCCGCGACATAGGAGCGTAAACACTCAAGCTCGGAGGCCGACCAACCAACCAACCAACCAACCGAATAACCAAATGCCAAACTATTTTATGGATGAAATTGTTTTTAATAAAAATGTACATAATAATGATACCAGGAATGTAAGTACAATTAGATTACCGCATATGAGAAAAACAGAATCACAGAACTGCTTAATGTATAGAGGACTGAAAATGTATGATGAAAGTCTGAAGAATGAAGGTGGAATGAACGTATTTTAAAATAACTGTTATGCTTACTGTGAGGCAAGAATTTTTAAAAAATAAAATGTAACAATGTACGTATTAGTTTATACTCGTATACATAAACTGTAATACGAACTAAATCAACAATTAATGTTTCTATTTTTGAAACTGGTAATACATGGTGGAATTCCATTATAATGATATAATAACACACATGAAACTTATTTCTACTTTTATTTTATTTCTCCGTGACCGGTTTCAGCTTGTTAAAGCCATCTTCAGACTGGTAAAAGTTAATCTTAAACTACGGTTTATATACACAACATGTTGGGGAGGAGGGGTGGGGAGAGACTACAAGGGATTTATTCTATTACATGGGTTTTCTTTATATTTGTCATTAAGTCGTCTTTGACTGCCGACTTCCTAATTATGTTGGTTATTCCCAGTAAGCTTCTTACCTCTGCTTTGTACAATATTAAAGTAAACTACAAACCAGAGGTATTATTATTACTATCATCTATTGGAATCATTTCGCGCGGGTTTGTTGCGGGAGTAGTATTTTTAAACCGTTAACCCATAATCCCCGAAACTGTTATAACCGTTTCGGAACTTAAACGGTTACAAAAAAACGGTATCACGTTATTTTCCTCATCTCTACTCCACACCGTCAAGACAATTGGCAGGTTGATTTTACATGTGGGAAGATAACACAATTTTTCCACCAACTTAAGGAACGGAGAGTGTAAAAGTAGCATTCGGAAATTTGGTGTAACCTTCACGTGACATTAGTACTCGTAATATGTTTCGTAGAATTCAATATTCCAACATTGGACTCACATATAAGTTTGCCCACGGCTACCCAGACCGATCGAGCAGTCGCTACGCTGGTGAACCGATGATCAATTCAATATTCTCGTTAGGTTTGTGAATACTCAATAAGCGGTATTCACAACCTAGAATCCAGCGTACTATTTATTCCTACTTCATTTATTATTCTTGATATTTATTGAAAATATGGTTGGTATCTTGATATTATTTATCCAGCTCTTACCTTTTCCTAACCAACTTGCTAATGGTCATGCCGGTGGGGGGTGCAATCTTGCTGTTAAATAGAATCACTTCGGATATCGACATATTTAGCATCAATGTAGCTGCGTTTAAATAGAAAGTTTTATTGTTACTTGTTTAACAGCAGTATGTTTTATGAATATGTCTACCTTATTTCTTTTAATATTTCTTATTTTTTTGGGTGTTGTTCATCCTGTTTTATTTAGCAATGTAACTCTTTAAAAATCCCTTAAAATTTGTAAAAGGAATAAAGTAAATTAAATTGAATTGAATTGAATTGAACTGCTATTTTGAAGAGGCAAGATGACAGTGTATGTTTCGAGTGCTCTTGTTTTTTCGCCAGAAAGAAAAAAGTTTTCTTGAGATTTGTTTCTTGTGGAAAATAATCTGTAAGTGATTGGTTAGGCTTGACCAGTCAGTGGCTGAATTGCCATTGCGTCGCGGTCCCACACAGGCATCGTGAGTTCAATTCCTCGGCTGGTCAAGTTTTAAGCGGAAGTACTGTGATGGTAGTTGGAGATTGTCAAATATTGTCAGGTATTTCGTAGCCTGAGAATGTTTGTTTTTCTTATTATATAAGAAATAAGTTATCCGTGTGGGAACCTGATTTAACCTCAATTTGGCCTACATATTACGATCACCCAAGTCCACCAATCAAGATTTAGAAATTTAGTCGTTACAGTTCATTTTTAAAAGAATTTATTGTGTTCAAGATTAATTTGTAGAACTTCTTTTTAAGTTTTAAAAATTTAAAAAATACCTGTTATCATTTAATTTTAAAAAATGGTTTACTCATGAAAAAGTTCTGCTCGGCAATTATTATGACGGGTGCCAGCTGTTTCCCCTTTAGAACGTATTATCAAACTGTAGTGAAGTCTTTATTAAATGTGTATTTGAAGCTGCACCATTTGTAGGTAGATTTGGATGCAACAGCTATATTGATACCCTTAGTATCGGCTTTGTGAAAGACCACCATTCATAATCGAAATATTGGTTGCTTGAAATGGCATTAGTCTTGTTTAGTGACCAGATATGAAGAGGAAGGTATTTCTCAACACTTCTCTCTTCCATATCTTTACCTTCTCCAGTTTCATAATATTCCACAAATTGGGGATTCCATAGTCCCACTAGCTTTCGGCAGTGAGACATGTGAGTGGTAACTACTTTGGAAAAAAAATGTTGGAAAGGGGCCGGGCTAGAGTATAGTGGACACAATCGCCTTGCTAGTCCCCGTGTTGCTTCATTGGAGCTCGTGCCCGAGTCAAAGATAATCATTAGAACACGAGACTAATCACCATGGTGGAGGGTGCTTAGAATGGACGAAAGAAACTACAAGGTACAAAACCAATAATAATGAAGACAACAATTGTGCGATGCGAGCTCGGGTTCTTGAAAACTATCTAATCATTACACCGTTTAGCAGAGTAGACGAAGGCAGAGAGGGTGAACCGCCAATCTGCCTTGGCACACATTCCTCGATATATTCGTCTTATACATACTCTTCTCTTATGGTACCTACACATAAAATAGGGTTTTATAAATGACAAATTTTATTTTTATTTTTATATGAATACCGCAAGAGTCCCAACTGCTCCCAACCATCTGGAGGCAGTGAGACTATGGCATTCCTAATTGGGGAATGTTGTGAGGCTGAAGGTATTGGGGAGGGGAAGGAGAAGGGAAGAGGAAGGTGGGGTATACCTGGCTATTCAGATCTGGTCACCAAATTGCTGCATTCATGAAACTTTATTCACACACTCATCTTGGCAGTAGAAATAAAGATCTGCAGAGTCCATCCAAATTAAACTGGTGGAATACCCATCTAGGCGTAGGGATAGGGAGGAATTTAAAAAAACATTTATTTATTTTTATCTATTAATAAATATTTTGATACATGCAATCATACAAACAAGGTAGAATGGTTATAAACATTTTTTTTTCAACATTAAATTATAAATACATCTGAACAACCTACGTGTAATGTATATAAAACAAAAAAATCCCACGTAGGCAAGGCCGGTGCGTGGGTATACCTGGTATCAGTTATTTGCAGTATATTTGTATTAATACATGGATTGTGAAGGTAAGTTAAATAAAAGATTTAAAATTAAATAAGGAAAAGAAAACGAAAAAAAGAAAATTGGGAAAATATACAATTATAGCTGGAAAAGATTGATTTCTTTGGTTTTAATCCAGTTTTTTATTTCATTTTTGTATTTGTTAAAAAGACGATATGTTTGGACACTTAAATTCTGTAGATAGAAAATTATAAATTTTACCAGCAATAAAAAAGCATGTCTCTGCGCAAGCCTGGTTTTAAACAAAGGTACTTCAAGTACGTTATTTATTCTGTTACTAGAGCGATTTTCGTTTTTTGGGAATAGTTTTTTCTTAAAAATATATATTTTAGGCACGGAAGACAATAAATTTTCCTTATATCGAACAGATCAGCCTCATGGAAAAATTGTATGGAGGGGGAGGTACTTTCTTTATGTAATATTATTTATAGTATTAATTTTTGAGATGTTTCAAGTGGTTGAAGGTAAGCATTATAAATTCACCCCCATCCGATTATTCCATAAGATACTGGATGATTGCACCAGTGCATGGTATACCATTTTCATTATTTTGATATCAACTATGTTATTCAAACGTTTAAATATGTAAGTTAAATACCTTGATTTACTTACAAGCTTTTCTACATGATATGCCCATTTGAGTTGGCTATCTTTTATAATTCATAAATATTTAACTGTATTCCCTGAACTCATTTCTGTACAATTATGGCATGTAACAGGGTTGCACACATTGTTGTGGAACCTTATATTAGGTTGGTTAGAGGTACCGTCCTTTTCGTATTATAGAAAGGAATGTAAATGGTTTTTTCACAGTTCGAATTTAAAAGGTTTTGGTTGAGCCATTCTTTGATAATAGAGGTGCATTTATTGGCATTTTCAGTGACTTCGTTCAAGGATTTACCATGTACTGTGATTGGAGTATCATCAGCAAATGAGAAAAGTTTTCCCGGTATTTTTATGTTACATAGATCATTAATTTAAACGAGGAACAATAACGGGCCGATAACTGTTCCTTGAGGAACCCCATGCTTCACAGATTCTTGTTTACTAATATTAGCACCAATTTTTGTGCATTGTCGGCGATCAAGTAGATATTTTTTTAATAATGATAGACAGTTATTTTTATTTCCTATATTATTGAGTTTTCTAATCAATATATTGTGATTAACGGTATCAAACGCATTTCTTAAGTCTAAGGAAATAGTTAGACTTTTCATATTTGAGCCAAGATTAGTATATATATTTCTCGATTAAATAATCTGTATTAAGACCTGATCTAAAACCATATTGATTTAAGGACAATAGTGCATTCGACTCTAGGAACTCACAGTGTATGATTTCATTGTTGCTGAATTAAATGACACCACTCCCGAGTCGATAGAATTAATATTTAATTAGATACGACAGGTTTTTAGTAAAAAAAACATCAAAATAACATTTATAAGTGCAGAATGGCCATTGCCGAAAAATTGGTCCTTCGGGATCAAAATTGTCAAAAACTGTAAAAAATAGCTAAAAATGACTAAATATGAAAAGTTTACAATTTTTTTTAACAGTTGTATATCAGACACTATTAGATCTACAGAGAAGGTTTGGTTTCTAATTGTAAAAAAAATAGTTAACCGTAAAAAAAATATGGAATGGCCTTTGCTGAAAAAGTTCTTCAGGGTACACAATTGACAAAAACTGAGAAAAGGTTAACATTTTCGCTGATTTTTTAATGATCCGAAGGTGTGACGAGGTCAAAAATTGGATTTTGTATAAGGCCTTCACCAAATACAACACACGAAAAAAATATAACTATCTCATTTGATGCGAGGTGTGATATTTAAAATTTCTGAATTTAGTCAATTCAGTAACAAAATATTTTTAGCTTGAATAATCGTGATATTTTCATGTTTTTTCTTTAAAAATCTGTCGTATCTCACAAAATATTGATTTTATCGCCTTGGGAGTGTCACTCGATTTAGCACTAATGAAACTAGTAAACGATTCCTCACTCGATCTAGTTAAATTACCCCCCCCCCCTCTCCCCCTAGAGGGATGTTCCACCACTTTAATTTCAGCGGACTCTGCAGATATTTATTTCTACTGCCATGATGAATGTATGTTTCAAAATTTCGTGAATGTAGCAATTTTGTCAGTTTTTTAGTATATTTTAGGTCTATTTTACTTGTACTATTATTCTGATTTTTGACTTGTTATGTTACGTAATTTTACAGTCTTCATACACCTATTTCTTCGTTCAGGTTCTTTCGCCTCATTCGATTCTTTCGGATTCTCTCGTCTTGAGATAGAAATGTATAACTTACTGTTTTGGCGAGGTGTCTCACCATAGACAATTTTTTTTTAAATTGTTGAACGACAGATTACACATTCATTTACAGCATAAGATTTCTTATTTTAACATTCTCAACTTTTGAATTTTTAAAAAGTAATGAAATATATCTACGGTTTTAGAAATGTCATTTAATAGCACCATTCCTCTTGTTTTGCTGTGCTAGAATATCGGTTCTGCCGTATGGTATCTTGAAGAAGTCGTGGCGACGACTAGGGCTGACTTTTTCAGGTACGTATAAGTCATAGCATTCCAAGAGGAATGTGCTATCAATAAAATTATGCAATATATTAAAGCGAAGTATTGCAAGATTTGCATAACGTAGGTTTCTAAGTTAATTTCTATTCGTTGCCTCAAGTAATTCCAAAT
This sequence comes from Halesus radiatus, assembly GCA_022606495.2. Lineage (NCBI taxonomy): Eukaryota > Metazoa > Arthropoda > Insecta > Trichoptera > Limnephilidae > Halesus > Halesus radiatus. Next base: position 307,458 of record JAHDVE020006614.1, read on the forward strand.
GGTGGACGAACCTTGGATAAGTTCCATGCGTCTGCATATACTCGTAGATATACCTGAAGTTTTTTTATGTTTTAGAATAATACTAGTAACAAAGGAAGATATGTATATCAGGATTAGTATGGACGAACGATGTTGGCGACACTTTTGTACGCGCTGTTTCATACTAATAATGGTTGATGAGAGGGTAGTTGTTAGCAGGCATTCGAAATGTTTTATGCACATCCAAAAACACGTTTATGGGACAACACAACACATTTCCTCACGACTATCCCACGCGCCACTTGGTATTTAATAGGTTATAACACACGAATTATAACACCCGTATTACGGCATTATGTAGTTCACACGTCGGAGTAATATTTTGTCTTTAATCGGCGCCGTACGCATGCCACGGATTAACGTTAAATTTCGTGATTATGTTTTCTTTCAAAGAGAGAAGTTTTTGGCTTAACGTGCGTTATAGTGTACCCAGCGGCGTGCATGGAGTTTTTAATCAGGCAGTAGGAAAAAACAGCGAATAAATTAATATTAAAAAAAAACTTCTCCGAGAATGGCCTGCTCACGGCGATCGAGCGATCGCTACGCTGGTGAATTGATGATCAATTTGATATTTTGTTAGGTTTTTTGAATTCTCAATAAGCGGTATTCAAAACCTAGAATCCAGCGTACTATTTATTTCTACTTCATTTATAACGCTTGTTCTACACCCTTGGCGAGACTATTGTTGGACTTCAAAAATTGAGAAAATGGTTAGTTCCTACCTTGATGATATTTATCCAGTTCTTGCATTTTCCTAACCAACTTGTTAATGGTAATAGCGGAGGGGAGGGCAATCTTGCTGTTAAATATAATCACTTTGGATATACAGATCAGACGTGGTAAGTTTTCACTAAGGATGGCTGAGATACTGGCTTTAGTCGATGGTGGCTGGGATTACCACATCAATTCAAATAACCGCTTCATTTATGGATATTACAAGCCTGGAAAATAAAAGTTCTATATTTTTTGGACCCCACAAGTGCATAAAAGGAGAATATAATGTGATAATTATTTCGTTGGTAAAATTGTACTCATTAATACAGGTACCAACAGACGGCTCCGATATCTACATTTGTAATTTGTACCGAAAGGCACGGCAATTTTCGACACTCACACAAACGAGTCTTCCCTTGAATATGCATTGCTCACATATGTACATTTTATGTGTAGAATACGGTCAACACTCGAATATGGCATGCGTACCATTTGCAAACTTAGTTATTGTGAGTAAGGTAGGGAAGGCAGTGATTATGTGGCTATATGGACTGCACGCATCTGAGTGTACAAGTTGTACGGTGTATAAACTTGCTCCTTGGCTCCGGATCCAGAGTATTTAAAAACTAAAACGATTATATTTGCATATTCTAGAGTGGAAGATACTCTCAGTATCACCCCGGTGATAGACCACCATTCAGAATCAAAACGTTGCTTGAAATGGCGATAGCCGCGTTTAGTGACATCTGGGGCCTGATTCCGGTACTTTTTAAGGATAAGGGTCCCCATCCTTAGGGTTAAAGACATTTTGCGATTCCGATTACATTTCAATGACAATATATTTTTATGGGAGTTTTTGGTTTAATTATAACAGTATTATTATAAATTATCGGTGCATCGCGCATACTTAACAGATGTAGTTTATTATTAGTTACTTTAGACATGTAGTTTATTAAAAAAATTAGAATTTAAATAATAGTTATTTTCTAATAATGTTAAAAGTCAATACTTAGAACAATATTGAGTTTTTCTTTTGTTACGCAAATATTGATATTTTTAAAGAATGTCATTCGCTGAATGACAGCTGTCGTCCGAGAGAACCGGAACCGGAGTTAAGCAAAAAGTCTTTAAGCCTAAGGATAAGAACAATACCTTATCCTTAAAAAGAACTGGAATCAGCCCCTGATTAGCCAGGTTTTACCCAACTATCCTCTTCCCAGTCTCCTACATCTATCATTCCCTTCAGACCCACATGCAAAGGTTTCAATTGTTTCAGGAAGTTAGGACTTTTGTCTGGTGTTAAAAGTAAAAAAAACAATGCATATCCCTGATAGATCCGTTTTAAATTCTACTTCTTATAAACGACGCTCGTAACAGAAAGATACATAACGGCGGAACTCTCAGCGGCAGGACTAAAAAGCAATATAGGCTCTGTTAGTGGCGGTACTCGCTCATACAAGACATAAAATTCGCAACTGGCGAGTGTAGCGGTACAAATAATTCAAGGTGGGCCGATTGCTACTGGGGTAATATCGTGGGGAGTCGAGCCGCCCGTCCGGGGTAGTGGTGGGGGGACGCCGGGGGTGAGAGACTCCCCCAACAAATAGGGACCGGGACAGGGGAGTACCGCCGCTCGTGACGCCGGTTCAGTAGCTAAACTGACGCGAGTCGAACCGGTCGTGTTGCAACAACCGACCCTAAATGTACAATACAAGCTTCGCTAATTAAGTCTGCGATCGAATAAGTCAGCTTTTTGAATACTTTGGAATTGTGACAAGACTTTGAAATCGTGGCATTGTGCGCTTAAGTTTGTGGGTGATTTACTGGAACAACTTTGACGTGAATAAGTTTTGTATTTTAAGTTTGTTTGTTATTGATGTTTTTACCTGAAAGTTTTATTTGATTACGACAATTAGATTTGTGTTAGTGACAACTGTTAAAACAATAATAAAATGTGTTCATTAAGATCTTAGTTATACTGCGTTATATTAAGGAATTAAAATTAAATTAACAACACAACAATATAATACATTGCGTAATACATCAGATTGACAATACATTTTAAATAATCAGTTGAACGTGCTAATAACCATATATTAATGGACCATAAAAATTGATTGCGAGTTCTTCAACTTCTGATAAAGCACTGCGACAATAAGGTAAGAATTTTTAGATAATGTTTTACTAGCCATTCCCGCAATTTAGTATGTATATTTTCATATAAAGAAAACATTCAATTACAAAATCAATAACAAAAATGATAATTTTTAAACAAGTCGGGGTTGTGTTTGGCCAGTTACTACATAACAATTTTTAAAAAAAGTTAAAAAATAAACTACATATTAACAGTTTTTTTGTCTGTTTATTTTACCATTTTTTTTAAATTAATTTGATCAAAATAAAATACAATAATGTTATTATTAAGTTCTAGGTATTTAAGTTTTTAATATTGTGATAGCTGTTTCGGATTCCGAAGCCTAAAATACTATAAAAAATAAAGGCTAAATAACTAAAATACTTGCAGAAAATAATAATAACATTATTGTGATTCCAAATAAATAAATAAAAAAATAATAATAAATTGAGTTCTACGAATTAAACAAAAAAAATGTGATTATTTTATAGTATATCAGTTTAGTAGGAAGAAAGTGAATATATATTAATATTATTCTGTATATTCGAATATAAAACTTGTGCTAAGAATTTTTGAAGAATTGTCAATATAAAGTTTCGCATGTGAAAAGTTTTTCTTCCCTTGGAGTGTAGCATATCTTCTATCAAACAGAGAAAAGTTTTTAAATTTACGTTCATACGACTAACTTGTATCAGATATTTTAGAAATATAGCTCCTCAAGTTTATACTGTAATAAATAGTGGAAATCTCAAGTGTACGTAAGTTCCATGACATAAAGATTAAATGTGAACCCATTTTTAAGATAAAAAGTCTTCGGTTGTTTTAATATAGTTTATTTTTATATATTTCATAGATCTTTCATTCCAGATATATTTTATATTCTAACTTTACGATAATATATAACAATTGTCTAGATATTATACAATATTATAAGAATACTTCCATTTAACCAAGCACCAAATAAGTATTGATTTGTTGTTCAAATATTAAGTTTTACCATCAAATACAATTTAAGATTTGAGCACCAAAAGATTTTTTTTTCTCACCTTTTTTAACATAAATTACATACAATTTTTTTTACATGCATGTAAGAAATGAAACCCACATATGCGGTGCCTGTGTGGGTAATATGAGAAATTTAAGTAAATATGAATACTAGAAAATGAATTATTTTAAGTATTATCACAAAAACGACGTTCGACGATCTCCATGGTCGAGGGGTAAGGCTCTCGACTACGAATCCGAAGGTCGCGGGTTCATATCCCGGCGTGCGTTAGTAAAGTTAATTTTCTTTATTTAATTTGCGCTGTTTCACAATTAATTCATTTAAAAATGATATATAGTATATTTGCGCATGTTTCAGAGTGGAAGATAATCTCAGTATCGCCCAGGTGAAAGACCACCATTCAGAATTGAAACGTTGCTTGAAATGGCTTTTAGCCGTGTTTGGTGACTAGATCTGAATAGCCACGTATTTATCCACCTTCCTCTTCCCATTCCCAATACTTTCAGCCTCACAACATTTCCCAATTGGGGATGCCATAGTCTCACTGGCTCCAGACGGTTGGGAGCAGTTGGGACTCTTGTCCGGTATTCATATAAAAAAGAAAGAAAGTACAGTATTTAATGGAAATTTTAGAATTATAGTATAAGTAAGCAGAATTTTTTATTTATAATTAGTAAATGTTGAAGTTATAGTTAAAGTTAGCAGAAAGAAATAACAAAGGTTTTATAGAAGTAATGTTTCAACATCTGGATTATTCAGCCATATTTTTACTTCTTTTACGTAGAAAGATAATTTATTTGTCGTTTGAATTTCTTTTGGTAAAAGGTTGAATGTACGACGACCGATAAAACAGCTGTGTATTTGCATTAATTTAGTGGACGATTGAGTAGAATAAAGGACGCTATTCGCCCTTTTACTAAAGCTAAATGACTTATTTTTTAATTAGTAAATTTTGATTTACGGTATCAAAAGCTTTCCTTAAATCTAACAATATGGCCAGACATTTTTAATATGTTTTTTGCCAAATCGTGTTGCATCTTCTTGTCGATTCCAAAGATTTTGTGCATTAGCTTTAAGGTTAAACTAAAAACTATTATGAAAATTCGCGATAAAAGATGGCGTTATTGTCAATATTTTAGAAAAAAAAACCTTTTCCCATGTAATGCCTTTAATATTTAGATGATTTGTTTGTTGTCGGGTGTACACAAGGAATATTTATTTATTTATGTAGGCTACCAAAAAAACGATTCATCTCGATGTTTAAAGCATTTCGTGCCAAAGAGTTTTTTTTAAATATTGAAATTAACGCCATCTGTGATCGTGAATTTTCGTAATAATTTTGTATTTAACCTTATGTCATCATAATTTTGGCCGAATTCACATTCCAGCAGCAAAATAGTAGCAGCGGTGTATAATAAATAATTATGATGGCATTATATTTTTATAGCGCAGTTTTGTGAAATTTCACCGCAAGGGCGTACCATAAGTTATTGGTACTATTACATCATGTTGTTGTTCTGTTTACAGGCTATATTGTCACAAGGGAAAATATTAACATAATCTCACCCAAATATACCCGACCTAAACTATTAACCTAAGTTTGAATGCAAATGTTCGCATTCTATTAAATAAAATTTGACGTTTAAAAAAAAATCTTAAAATATACTTCAAAGAATTGCGTTCTGACGCTCTTCATTAATTTTAGTATCCAAAGAGTCCAGTGGCGTGCTGTCCATAAAGGCTGAAAAGCTATGCCTAAGAAAAATTCGACGAACTTCTGATCAAAATGCATTTTTTTCCATGAATTTGGCAAGTAACTTGTGCGCTCATTTGTTGAGTTGTCCACAACAACCAGTGTAAGATGAGAGTAAAATGATCATTTTTAAATATTCAATGCACAATTCATACCCGAAATTAAAAAAAAACTGTACACAGATTTAATAGTTATGGGTGAATTTTCCATTTGGGGAACTGTGGGCATTGACATTAAAAACATACAAGACACGTTACATTTATAATAATCGAACAAAAAATGTTGCACGTTCTTGTTGTTAGTTTTAAAGCTAACAACGTTCTTGAAAAGGATAGTAATATATCTTTGAAACTAATATACGTTATTTTAAACGTACAGCTGGTGACAGCTTGTTTGACGAACAAATGTATGTATGATACAATTATTCCATGCAAATAATTCCATGAGGCTGAACTGTTAGATATAAGAAAAAAATATTGTCTACAGTACCTAAAATATGTATTTTCAAGAAAAAAACTATTCCCAAAAAATGAAAATCGTTCTAGTAACAGGATAAATAACATAATTGAAGTACCGTTGTGTAAAACTAGGTTTGCGCAGAAAGATGCTTTTTTTATTGCTCCTAAATTTTTTAATTTTCTATCTGTAGAATGTAAGTGTCCAAACATATCATCTTTAAACACATACAAAAATGAAACAAAAAACTGGATTAAAACCAAAGATATCAACTTTTTCCTGCCATAACTGTATATTTTCCCCACTTTTATTTTTTTGTTTTTCGATTTGTTTTCTTATCTAACTTAAAATATTTTATTTAACTTACCTTTAACATCCATGTATTAATACAAATAAACCAATATACTGCAACTAAGTGATACCAGGTATACCCACGCACTGGCCTTGCCTATGTGGGATTTTTTGTTTTATATACTTTACACATAGGTTGTTCAGATGTATTTATAATTTAATGTTAAAAAAAAATAAAACAAAACGAAATGTTTATAATCATTGTACCTTATTTGTGTGAATGTATGTTTCAAAAAATGAATTAATAAATAAATAATAAATAAAATAAAGATACTAAACGCAGTAAGCCTCAAGTGTGTCCACTGGACTCAGTTCAGTGAAATCGCGCGCCTTGTCTCAGTAACGTATCTTCACTATTTAATTTATTTAAGAATGTAGGCCGCAATGGGTTTAATGGGTCGGCATTTTTAGCATATATAACTACCTCGGTTTGCTTATTCCACGACTTTTCTGAAGTAATGTTGTAAAAACTAATAAACTACACAACGCTCGTGTTCTTTTAAAATTGCGTGACGTTATTTCAATATACGTTAGCTGGTTTATTTATTTTTTAACTTTGTCACATTGGATTTAACCACCGCGTTTCGTAAACGTTTCGCCAAACGTAAAAAAATATTAATTTACCTAAGCGGGACTTGTGCGCCTTTTAGGTTAGTTAATTTTATGAATACACCAAACTGCATTTTTCAACCCATCAGTTTATACAAGATTCGCGATGCAATACATATCATAGACATACCCGATATCGAGCAGACTTACACGCGACGGACGAGAGTACTTGTATTTGTTCATAGTTGATTTACGGCCGGTGTCACTTATTACAACTTTGGTCATAGGGCAATGCACGCCACAGTCAAAAACATATTTTATTTATTTCTTTGTTTGATTATACGCCCATCTGTGCCCTTTCATGGATTTTTGAATATAATATAAAGAACTATCAAAAATTGTAAGTACATAGAGATGTTAAACCATAAAGTAATGAACAATTTTAGAGTGACATAAAATAGAAAACTAAAACAATATCATAACACTAATTATTAACGCTACATTATCCAAGCTACAATACTAAGTATTATAGGATTCATCAAACTGCTGGTATAGATGACGCTTTACTATATAAATGGAGTCAGCAAATATATCAACAATACCTCCAAACTTGTTGCCCAAATCATGCATCCTATTGGTTAATGAATGAGATAGATTGTTTGTGTAATTATTGTAGAAAAAATGTTACAGTTTGTCTTGTGTTCCTCATCGGTACATTTAATTTAATAGTGGCGAGGATGGCAGGGCTGTCAATTAGGTTGTTAATGATTCTATATACTACAACTAGATCTGACATAACTCTCCTGTGAGACAACGTAATCTGAAACAATTGATTCACGAAACTTCCATAATTAATATTTTCAATTGTAATTTTGAGTTTAAAATTAAAATCCGTTGAACGTGACCGATTTCTGAAGTTATTGCAAGCAATTTGGTGACCAATAAAAAAGCTGTAGAATAATATAAAAATAGCCTGTTACGAATTGGAATTTCTGCATACCACCTAATACGCCATAGATCATTGTTATTTTTAGTTAAGAAAATAAGCCTTAGCTTTTTTGGTAAATGTGAGGTAACATTATTTTTAGTAAAGCATAATTAATACGTGCAATTAGTTATTCGGGAAATATATTAACCAGGGAACGTGCGCGGTCCGTAGTTAGAGCCTCGTGCGTGTGTTTTGTCGGGTAATTAAGGCGAAATCAGTTTTCTTGGGCGAAAAAGGCAAATTGTGCCACCCACCTAAGAAAGTTCGGGAAAATTTATTTCAGGAAGAAAATACATACTCGTATGAACAGGTCGGAAAAATAATGTAGACAAAAATTGAAGGCGCTCTGATTTTTTAAAATGTTTTAAATGGCAACACTAAAATGACTCATAGGAAAATTAAGGAACGTTTAAAAAAACATAATGCTACAAGTGCATATTTTTTTAACAGAAATTAGTGGTATTTTCCGAAGGGAAATGATTCTACATCACAATTCCAAGATAATTTTATGTGCAATTTTTAATTAATTATTTAACGCTCTGTAAGAAAGATGATTAATTACACGGAAAGGTGATTTTTCTGTACTATATGTAATAAAATAGCCATTTATTTGATGTTAGATCAAAAAAATATATTTACAATTTAACCATAACCTCAAATCTAAATGTACATACTTATAATTGTGATAACATCAGTGTAAATAAAAAAAAAATAAAAAAAACTATTGCTAGGTGCGAAAATAATGATATTTATCAGATTATATTACGTACCAGTCATTTCAATAGTTTGTTTGTAAATATCTTCTAAGTTATACATGAGCTTTCTCGCTTGAAATTCTGATAAACAGCAATGAAATACGCAATAAGGGTCTATTCACATCTACTGGCACCGTGCAGTGTAGGCACGTACAGTGGCAGGCACGGCACAGAAGGGAGTATTCACATTACACCGTGCAGCACAGTACAGACACGCCGCGAGTACGGCTGTCAACGGAACTGTCAACTGAGCGTTAGCGTCCGCCACAATATGTTTAAGTATTCTGTAATCCCATTCCCAAATTTATTTTTATTTTAAAACCAATATATCTCGACTAATTCAATGACGGTTTCTGTGGCTGAGTGGTTACGATCATTGGCTACGAATCCGTAGGTCGCGGGTTTAAATCCCGGCGTGCGCAAGCAAATTTTATTGGATTAAATTGCGTTATTTCACAATTTATTCACTTAAAATAATATGTAGTATATTTGCGGCTTGTTCCAAAGTGGTAGACACTGTCAGTATCACCCTGGTGAAAGACCACCATTCCGAATCGTAACATTGCTTGAAATGGCTTTAGCCCTGTTTGGTGACCAGATCTGAATAGTCAGATATTTCCTCACCTTCCTTCTTCCCACATCCTTCCCCTCCTCAATACCTTCAGCCTCACAACATACCCCAATTGGGAATGCCATAGTCTCACTGGTTTCAGACGGTTGGGAGCAGCTGGGACTCTTGTATGGTATCATAAAAAAAAAAAAAAAAAAATTTGTCAAGATGGTGGTGCTAACTGTTTTGTGTTTATACTAAATACTATAAATATTAACAGCGCAAGCGTAGATGTCACCAGCAGCCGCCAGCACCACCAACATATTCTAGCCGACAATCTCGGCCGGTGCTCGCCCGTGCATGCGCCGATACGTTGCGCTTACGTACGCTGTACTGTTCTTCACTGCGCTGTGCAGGTAGATGGAATAGACCTTTATTTACTTCTTGAGTTCCATTATGTATTGGTTTATTTATTTTAAATATATAAATAAAATTGGAAATACAGAATAGCATTTCAACGTGGATTTCTGAAAACTAACAACAAACTTTAAAAACAAAGTTGTATTCATATTTATATGTTACTAGATGATGTGTACCCGGCCTTGACGAGTTTTTTTTTTAAATAAAGTTATGAAGTCGTGTATTCTAGGTTGCCATAATTGATTTGACAGCGAAAGTAATGCCTTGTGACGACTATTACTATCACTGAACAAAGAAAAATTAATTTGAAAAATTTATTTCATTCCAAACATTTATTTTTTCAAAATTTATTTTTGTGTTTACCATTTTGAAAATATTCTACCCAAACAAACCATCTTCGCCAGGACAAAAAAAGCATGCCATACATTCAGATAGATATTGTTTAAATTCTTCTTTTTTTTGCGTTACTGGTAACAAGAACTCGTTTAGTTTGATTAATCCTCTTCTACCAGTGACCTCTCTTGTCGGAGGCCGGCTATCAGGCCAATATTCACACTGCAGGTTGCATTCCGGAACACTCGTACCACCCGCGTAGCTTTCATTTCCATCACACTGCCCCTGGATTATCATCTGCGTTATTTCTTATTAAATTTGTCGTTAATAGTAATGTGACCAAGATATTGGAGTGGTGACCGGATAAATCAAATCACGTATGAATGGGTACACTTTTTAAAAGTGATATAAAGTCATTAAAAGCACAAAAAAACTGGCCAGAAAACATAATCTAACCCAACCTAATCAATATAAACATATATAAAAAAAAATAATAATAAGAAGAAATTTCCCGTTTAAACCACTATTTAATAAATAAATATCAACATGTTTCGGAAGAAAAGTTTCCCTCATCAGGATACAAGAATAGACAAACAAATAAATAATAAACATAGCAACATAATAACGTAAGAATAAACAAAAAATAAAAGTAAGTGATGAAAGTAGGTAAGTAAGTAAAAAATGATAAAATAAAAAGAAATATTAAATATTAATACTAGTTATATATTAAATATTAATATTAATACTAACTAACTTATATTAGAAATTATTATCTTAATTATTTTTTATTATATACAACATCAAGGAGAGAAAAAATAATAATTTTTTTATTAATATTATTCTTAATCCTGTACTGTAACACCCACTATAAAATATGCTTTTATTTTCTTAAAATTAAATAATTATTAAAATAAATAGCAGATTAATATCTCCCATAACGCGTGTTCTCCAATATTATGTCCTCTGCGTGCAAAACCATTTATAAATTTCGCTAATAAACAGTTTTTATTTCAAGCGACCTGCCGGTTAAGTATGGTCCTGTATAATATTATCTGTCTGTATGTACAATTAATAACATGTATATTTTAATGCGGCATCACGTTCATGGGCTTAATGAATTGCACATATAGTTTGGCATTACAGATCAATGAACCGGTGAATGCAATTCATTTGACATAAGTAATAATAATAGATTATCTATTAGGCTTAGTGATAAGATAGAGCATTGGAAAATAATTATACAGCGACCTTGAAGTTATTTTTCACAAAAACGACGCTATACAAATCATCCAATTATTATTAAAGATAGGTATTAATGTGAACTATATAATTTCTTTTAAATAGTCTGATTCGGGCTTGTTTTTTTTCGTACTTTTAATGACTTTTACTGACTTTTACTGACTTTTACCGACTTTTTCTGACTTTTACTGACTTTTACTGACTTTTACTGACTTTTACTGACTTTTACTGACTTTTACTGACTTTTACTGACTTTTAAAATGTGTGCCGATACATACGTGTGTTGATTTATCATGGAAATGATAAATATAGAAGCCACCGGCATTTCTCTCCCTGTAACAAAATTTCTAAAAATAATCAAAGATTTCTTTCAATTGGCAATCGTCTTTTTCTATCCCGTTTTTGTTACAGTATCTAGTCTAGATCGTTTCCGAATCAATTTGTTTTCGTATCCAATCCAATCAGACCCCGTTTATCTGTTGATTTTTTCATCGTTCCTCGGGTTCCTGGGCCCATTTTTGTAAATCGGATTTATCTGAGGTTTCAGCGTTTGACCCCATTTAATCGAAATCCTTTCAGTGTAAGTTCTTCGTCGGCCGTTGGAACCGATGCCCGATATAAGCCAAGATTAAACAGGGCTGTGAAAAGCAGCTTTGAAACGTTAATCACGTTATTTTCGGAACGAGTTAAAAAAACGAATGTTTATTTTATTTTTATTTTGAATCGTTTAAACACCGGTTTTGTGTGACATTACACAACTTTAGACTGGATTTACTGTGAAAAACTGGGGAACTATATCGACACTGGTTGGGTGGGTTGTTGAAAAGAATGGATTTGGTAACGGAACAGTGAAATGTTTCAGATTTTTTTTTTCAAATCTGTTATTTTGTACGGTTTCAATGTAGGTTCTAAGCATCATTGAAAACGTCAGATTTGAAATATTGCTTGATTTAACTAATGGAATTTAGAAATACCGTCATTAGGATACCATGGTTACTTATTATTTCTTCCTTTAAGGAAATGCTAATGCTGGGATTTTTTTCTGTATACACATCGTGTGTCACAACAACAGTATGATAACGAGTCATTT